>JAGFNQ010006697.1:19683-138952 GCA_024364735.1 Boesenbergia rotunda | reverse complement strand
TGAAAGTCCACTTTATCCATTGTTATATTCACTCAATCAATATCACTAAGTTTTCTATGATGAGGCTCTCCCTTCTTTCTTGACATTGTTGACTTAAACATCAACCTTGCAAGATCGTTGAATGAGACATTGATTTTAACGCTGCACTAGTGTTCCATTGCAAGATGTAATTTTTTTTATTGCTTGAATATATTTTATAATTGCAAAAATTGGCTAAGAAAGTCAATAGCAAAAGACGAGGAAATAAAACTAACTACATATTGGGTTGGGCAATAACAAGCATCAATGCGCTTTGGGAAAGAAATTTCAAAGGAAGAAATGGAATTTAAATTACTTTAATGTGACGCACAATTATCAATTGAGTGAAAAAAGGCATATTAAATACTAAGACTCAAAGCAAAACCATTGAGGTCCCCGCTAACTTGCCTAAATGGTGCTTCCAAACTTGAAGACAGTCAAAATTAAAAAAGAAATAGTTGATCCAAGACTGAATAGAATAACTAAATTACCTTCTCAGTTCCTTTAACAATGAAGTAACCGCCGGGATCAAGAGGGCACTCCCCTGCAAAAAAGGAAGGCATTTCCATCAAGATATATACAAACTTATTCAAATTTCAGATTATAGAAATATAACACAAACCAAGCTTTGATAATTCAACATCATCCTTCCCACTCAAAACACAACGCCTACTTCGTAGCATAATTGGCATCCTTCCAATGACCAAACCGGATTGTCTCTAACAAAAAAAAGGGGGAAATCTTTTTCAAAAATTGAAGCAACTGTTATTTACACTCCCAAGGAAGTACTAATCTGTGATTAATTCATATCATCAAATTTCAAATACCTTAACTTCAGGATTCTTAGTTGCTTGATTTGCTATTGTGTATTCGACATTAACCATTATGGGTGCAGCATATCTGCAAACACATCATGAGAATAACACTGAACAATAATTAAGTAGCATAAATTTCTATTTGAAAAACTAGCTCTCAATACCACACATATATATCCTGTGATGAATAATAATTACTATCTCAACTCAATTTGAACCCTAACGTTACAACTACAACAATCCTGTTTTGAGGGTGACTGTAAGTTTAAAGTAATAAGTAATGGAGCACCCTTCCCTTGTTCATCTATTTTGCTATAAAATCATAAGTTAGTTTCTCCTCCATGCCTCCTCTTCTCTTCCCTCCTAAAAGCCCGCATAGTAACTAAAGGAACAACATGCACTAACAATAAGATTCACACCATCTCCTTTCTGATGAGGGATCTTCTCCTTGACATGAAACTCATCTACCTCCACAAAGGAAGCTTAAGGCCCCTTCGATCATGTTAGGAAGTAGTTGTCTACTGCCTTGTGGAATGAAAATCCCGATGATTGCTATGGAACCACTTATCATGAGAACATAATCAAAGAGTTATTATCATCGTTGCACATATCTAACACGCTTGTCTGCACAATAAACCCAGCTTTACACATCACATTTGATGCGTACTAATTGTCCATAGAAACTATGTCACAGGTAATGACAAAGAACACTACATACGTTCGATCTGAGAGTCGGCATAAATGTGGAGTAAGCACCTCGGTGGCATGGTCCAGGCCAACCATTGGCCTCCCAACTTCAATATTAGTGTACCTAATCAGAACGCCCATAGAAAAAGAAATTATATGCATGCTCAAGTTCAAGAAAAGAGAAAAAATGGTTTTATCAGTTAGGTCTAGTCTTACCTCAGATAGAAGTTGGGATCATGACGACAGACGAGTAAATTATTGGCCTGGATTATCTTTTTGATACCATGGTCGATGAAATAATTATACGAATCTAAATGTTGTTTCACCAACCCTCTCACCTGCAAACCAGACCCATCCACTACAAAAATCAAACCACAAGATTACGAGCAAAAGAAAATGCGAAGACAAAGAGTACCTTCAAAAATGCAGGGATAAGCGGAAACTTATCTACGGCGGATTTGACCGGGGCTGAGAGCGATCTGGTGCTCATACCGAGGCTGCAGAAGAAACAAAAAAAAAGCAAGTGAAATGAAGATGCACTAGGACGTTTAAAGAGTCAATTGCTTCGAATAAAAACGTACTCATCCTGTAGTAACGTCATTGTGTGCTAGTCTGCTTCGCGTTCACGATCTAAGAGGATGGAGGCAAAGGGTTTAGATGTCGGCGAGAGGCCTCCAGCGAATTTCTCCTGAATGGAGTTTAGGTTTTGATGTAAGTTAATTAATTAATCATATGATTTATTTATATAATAGATATCCATGATGCAATCTTTTAAAAAAAAATTGATGTTGTAATTAATTTTATAAATTATTGAATAGTATGGAACCAGCACCTACTTACTACGTAAAATTTTATAAATTATTTTATATGTTTTTATAAATTATTTGTAATAAAAGTACTTGGGATAGTTGGGATTTTGTAATATATTTATTTATTTATTGTTAGAAAATATAAAAATATATTTTTAAAATTCTTAATTTGAAATATACTCGTTTCAATAATGTCGGATGCCTGCTCAACTAAATTATATAACATAATTATTTTTTATATTAAAAAAAATTGATACTCGAACCATCATAGTTCTCTCAAGTCGTCCATTTTTATTAGCACAAGTAGTAAATGTCTGAACATAGATCTATCAAGGTGAAATTCTCCGTCAAGATTTGATCCCCTCGTTGCTATAGTTTTATGTTAAATATATACCATTGAATGATGTCCCAAGAGCTATTTTTTATTTTTATTTTCTTATACTATTAGGTAATATTAAGATGGCTAAAAGATCTGAATAATTTTTCATTCTACATTGTCTAAATCTTAATTTAAAATTAGTTAACCAAACTCAATTTTTTTTATATTCATGTAACGCAAAAGTATTGTTTTGTGTGTTTGAGTCGAAGCTAATGTATTTATTTATTTCTCGAGACTACGTTATTGTAGGGATATGTAAGTATAAATTGAGTTGGACAAAATTAATAATATATACAATATTTTCATTATCAAAGTAGCTACAATATAAATATTGATTTTTTTACATACAAAGTAAATTTTATAATAATTTAAATTTCTGTTGAGTTTTATTAATTAATTATTTTCCTACCAGACATAAGGAGTTTCTTGATTCAACCTCTTTTTTAAAAAAAATTAATCAGGTTGGATAATCTAAGACGATCGACTCAATTTTATAGAAATTTTTCATCGGTCACTGGAGTAAATCAGAAAGCACTCATGTGCGGGTAGGAATGGCAATTTCCCCCGTGGATTCGGATACCCGGGGGTAAAATCCAAAACAGAGAGGGTTGAGGAGGTATTATCGGATTTGAATTCGGATTCGGGGATTTTTTAAAATTCCCGAAACAGACTGGGCGGATATGGGAATGCTATCCCCATCCCCGAACTCGCCCCTATATCTCTAATAATAATAAATTATTAATAATTATTAAAATAATTTCAATAATATTAAAGATTTATAAAAATCTAATACGAATCCTAAATTAATCATTATTATTAATTTATTGTTATTAGAGATGTCTCTGTGGCGGAGATGGGGATGGGGTTTAATCCCCATGGGTTCGGGGATAGAGATTCTCCGATTAAGTGGAGACGGGGATGGGAATAGGGATGGAGATTTACTTCGGGGACGAGAATGGGGACGACAAATCCGTCCCCAACAAAAGTCCCATTGCCATCCCTACGCGCAGGTGATTTAGAAGCCTAATATCCCTCGGTTGCACGCCTCATTTAGAAGAAAATTTCTAAAAAAATCATCTTAACTAGGGATCGAACCACGAATATTTAGAAGACAATTAATTATTCTTCTTTTATATCATAGCCCAAGGGCATGAATACCGTTTAAAGAGCTTTATAATTGGGGGGTTTAATTCGAGTAAATTGGATTGCTTCAAAATTTGGTTGAAATAAAGATTTGATGAAGAAATTTCAATTTCAATTCAACTCAAATCCAAATATAATCTGGGGGTGTTTGGTTTGTCTGTTTTCCATTTTTATTTTATGTAAGAAATGTGGTTTTCTGGAAAACGTATTTGGTTTTTATTGAAGAAAAACTTCGGGAGACACGTTTGAGATGGTACGGACATGTACTTAGAAGACCAATAAATGCCCCTGTTAGACGATGTGAAACTATGATAAATACGCACATTAAAAGAGGGAGAGGAAGACCAAAAAAGACTTGGTTGGCAACAATAAAACAAGATAAATTTTATTTAAATCTAGATGATGATATAGTAGGGGATAGAACTCAATGGCGTAAAAGGATCCATATAGCCGACCCCACCTAGTGGGATAAGGCTTTGTTGGTGTTGGTGTTGGTATTTGGTTTTTATTTTCCAGCCTTGTTTTACATAAAAAGATATAGCGTTTTCTGGAAAACTAGAGAATAAAATAAAGTCACATTTCAGAAAATAAGAAAATACGATTTTCTGAAAAATAAAAATAAAAAATGGAGCAAACTAAATGCCCCATTAATAAGATTTAAACTTGGATTATTTGACAAACCTTAATAACTCAATTTTAAAAAAATCTTATAATTTTTCATTTTCATTTAATATTTCATCATTATATTAGGAACTTTCGTATTAATCTTAATTTTCAAAATAAAATTTAATTTAATCCCAAAAAATATATTAACCCTTATACTTGGGTCAACCCAGATTCTAACACAATCCGAAAACCTACCAACCTAAACTTGACCTTAACGTGAAAACTTCCAATCTAAAATCAATATTTTTTCGACCGATTCGAATCGGATTGGCGGATCACATTCTTTTTTCTTTTTTGGCACTCTCACTTATAATGAGAAAGAACAATTGTTTTAGTCCTTTTAGGATATTGAATCGCTAATTTTATTTATTTTATAATTTGTTTTATTATTTGTTATTTTTAATATATTATGAATATTAAATTTAAAAGAACATTGTTTTTTTTAATTATTGATCAACATTATTCATATATATTGTTATTATTATTATTAAAAGTTTATACATTAATATATATTTTTATTTATGAAATATTTATGAGTATTATTCATTAACGAATTTAAATTTTTTTTTATAGATTGATTTAAGTTATATTGGGCCTCCTGTCTAAAAGGTAGCTAAGGTTGAATAATACAATAATTTACCTTTTCAATATGTAATGAGTTTTATTTACTCATGTTTTTATATTGACTTTCTTAGCTAATTTTTGTAATTATAAAATATATTAATTTAGTGATATAAATTTAATTTCGGTCGCTAATTGATGGAACGGTAAATGTTTTCGTTTGTAGTATTCAGATCAGGGAAAAAAATTAAGTCCCAAATTTTAACGATCGATTTGTAATTCGGTTGTTATATTAGTAACCGAAAGTTTAATTCCATCATTAAATCATATATAGTACAATAGAAATTCAATAACATTTTGTTTTGGTGGTGAATCGATCATCATATAGCGACCGATTAACGACCGAATATTAGGTTGCTAAAGCTAATTATTTTTATAGTGTTGGTCGAGACAGAGAAAGCTTGGGCAGAGTGGAAATGACTGTCACGCCCCCAAAGGCACATGCTTCCTCGAAAATCGGGCAGCATCTCCCCTGTACGGCGGATAAAATAGGACAATAATATATATATCTCAACATCAAAGATGGCTCAGCCATCATAACAGAAAATAAAATATCACCACAGAGTTTATATTAACACAAAATATAACGGGTGGCTCAGCTACCTTAAACAGAAAATAACTACAATCCAAAGAGAACACAAAAGTCTCTGATAACAACAAAACCCAATAACGAATAAAATGCAACTCCAAGTACTGTAACAAATAACTAAACCAAATACGAAAGACTAACTCAACTCGACACTGGGGACTGGCAACTGGATCCTCTCCTGGCTCCAAGAGATACGTCTACCTGCTATCTGAAACAAAAAGGGAAAGTAGAGGTGGTGAGTCCGGGCGGACTCTGCGGGTATATGAGTAGACATTAAGCATGACATAATAAAGGACAACTAGTAGGGCATCAAAAGTGTACAGTCCATAAGAAATATAGATTCACCTAAACATGCATAACATAAAATCCGGATAAGCACTAAGCATGTATAAAACAATACGACAATAGTAAAACTAAGATATGCATGCATGTCAATCAAGTGCAACAATCATAGCTCATATAAATGCAACAATCACAGGAAAAATGCATAAACGAAATACGTATGCACATGATGCACTGACATGTGTCACCCCTGACGCCAATCAAGCCGTCAACACATCCCATCTATGTGACCGAGTGGGTAGGGCTGTGACAACTGTACGCACTCCAAACAACAAATACCACATAAGGCGTGGTTGAGTGGACAGGATGCTGGGGAGCCTACACTCCAAACCCCGGTACATCGGGGGAGCTACTACAGCTACAATATCCCTCGAAAAACAACGGTGAGGGTGAGTCACCAACAGCTCATCCCTCTAAAAACAACGGAGAGGGTGTCACTGTTTGGCATAACAGGATAGATGCTCGCACTCTAATAACTACCACGATAACAAGTGGTTGAGTGAATCGAGCAACAATATGACTAACGACGGCTTAACCTAATGTAAGCCCAACAGTCGTTAGTATGCAACGTGTAAGTATGGCGCATGCTATACGATGCACGAACAACCGGAGAAACAACGATGCAATAAAATCCAACAAATATACGATGCATCAATACAACCAATTAGAAATCGTAAACCAACGATTATGCACCTACACTAATAGGTAGGATATTTCTAATGTCAAATAAACCTAATTGTGTTTAATGGACTTCTAAGTGCTCGCGTACAAACGACACTTTACAGAATAGAAAACCAATAGAGGACTGTACGGATACAAATTTGGAATACTCGAAGATCAACGAAGAGTAAGTATCAACGGCAATGTTAAAACAACAAACGACAAAGAACAAGGTCAAGCAACCTATTAGACATAATGTAGCCATGCTTTAAGGTAAAATGAACTACTCGAGTACAAAGGAGAAGTACCCGCCTTTTATTAAAGAATTCCGTAAACAAGGACTTTTCACGATCAACCGAACGAGTCCAAATCAAGGTCCTGTAATAAAAGACATAAGTTTAGCTAATTACAATAGTATAATTAACTAAACAAATCTCTAATCCGTATTGAGGTTAAGCTTAATTGTCGTAAGCATTTAATTAAGCTAAAGTAAGTAATTAATTATAAATTGCCCCTATTTATTGAGGTTAGGTTTAACTTGGATTTAACCTAAACCTAACCCAAACCAATTCACCATTACCAACCTAATTGGCTCCTTTGGCTTTCGGGTAAGCTCAACCAAAAATCAAGAATTAACACAACATAACAAATTCATTAAGCAAAAACAAAACCAATCAAATAGAACTCATGGCACTGCAGTGTAAACTCAAAACCACACAAATTAGTCCATGAACAGAGCATATACAGAAGCTCAATTCAACAGCCAAACCAGAGAAATTTCACCACAAATCTAATCACATTCAACATCCAAAACTAATGTAGGAATAGACCAAATCTTTCCCTGAACTACCACCAAACCCACGACAGGATAATAGTCCACAGAACCCCCAAACAAACCTTAAATTAGAATCTCCTTACCTGCTTGGTGACCGGCGCACGCTACTGGGGCGAGTGAGGTCGACAGCCTTGACACTGCTCGCTTGGGGGAGACGTACCGAGTGGGATCGAGAGGAAGAGCAGTAGCAGCGATTAAGGCTTACGATCAGGAGGTTTGCGGCGACTTCGAGTAGTTGGCGAGGAGGAAGAGGGCGATCGGCTAGGGCTTGCTCGCACGAGGGCGTCGACAAATCCGGTTGGCGCCGGAACAAGCAAAGGAGAAGAGGACGCTGAAGAAGAAGAAGCCAAGGGCTGGGGCGGCTACCGGCGTCGCTCGCTGCGGAGAAGCGTCGCGCGACGTGGGGTGTTGGGGAGAAAGAAACGGCGAAGAGGGGAGATCGGTTCGGGTGAGATGAAGGAAGTTAGAGCATCCACAGTGGTAGGAGCTCCTCCGGAGCTCCTTCGTTGCCACATATACGCCACGTCAAAAGTAATAAACCTCATATATCTCTCCACTATCAATAAACCTCTCAACAACTCCTTCATGGGTCCCACACTTTTTCACTATATATTTTTTATCTATCTTCCATATTCTACAATATAGATAATTAAAATTTTATAAAATTTAAATTCATAAATTACTATAATTGAATAACATTAATAATTAAAAACATTACATAAATATTACAATGCATGAAATAAAAAATATTACGGTAAACACATCTACACTAGGCCACGTCTCTCTTTAATTTGTTCAATCATTTTCTCATGTATATAAAGTTGTCCTGGCGTCATCTCACTAGTATCCTTCATGAGAATTTCATAATCCTTATGAAAGATCTCGGCTTCTCGCATAGCCATTTTTTGCATCTGATACGCTTTAATATCTTGTCATTCTTTGTCGATATTTTGTTCCATTGTATCACTTTCTCTGATTTTGGATTTGCCCTTCCTCTTTGCTGCCTTTTGCCCCATTGGACGAATACGGACCTCAGAATCATCCACATCAATGCTTGTATCTGGATTTGATGCTGAAGTGTTCTCCCCTGAATCGGATGTTCTTGCCTTCTTGTTGGAGTAACGATTAACTGATTGTGGAGCATATTTCTCATATTCTCTGAGAACCCTCCATACATGTATATACCTGAATTCTTTATTTTTGTTGTTGGCTTTCCACATATTCAGTGCATTCTCCAACACATTCTCATCACTCCAACCGCTTTGACGATGAGTATAAAAATTATTATAAATTGCAGAAAATTCATTTACCAGTGGCGCAAAATAATAGTAATGTGATTTTAGCCGCTGATGGCTTCTCGTCAGAGTTCCAGTAGGTCGATGCTTGTTATAGTAATCAGCTATACGTTTCCAAAAAGCTTGATCCTTCTAGTCATTACCAATAACTGTGTCGGTGCTGATAGTTGCCCATGACTTCGCAAGGATCACATCTTCATCGACAGACCAAAATCTTCGTTTCGGATCATCCATCTCTTGTTCAACTTCACGCTCTTCTTGTGATGGGTGCAGGGGCAACTGAGTTGCTGGAACGGATGATGGCGTCAGAGATTCTTTGTCGCTGCTAGATAGGTCGATAGTAGCTCTTTTTGATTCATTCGAAAG
This sequence comes from Boesenbergia rotunda, assembly GCA_024364735.1. Taxonomy (NCBI): domain Eukaryota; kingdom Viridiplantae; phylum Streptophyta; class Magnoliopsida; order Zingiberales; family Zingiberaceae; genus Boesenbergia; species Boesenbergia rotunda. The sequence goes on along the minus strand of JAGFNQ010006697.1, from coordinate 129,727 downwards.
CATGAATGATGGTTGAGAAGAAGAAAATGCATAAGGCAGAGAAGGTATCCCAAATTGATTGCTCATGGCTGACCAATCTTGGGGTGGATACATACCAAATGGAGTTGGGGCGACATTACTTGGATTCATCGAAAAATTTTGATAACTTTGGGAATTTGAGAAATGAGAAGGATATTGTGGAGCATGTGAAATGTTTTGAAAATTTGGAGGATATTGGGTGTAAGAGAAAAAATGAGGATACTGGACATTAGGAGGAATGCGAGTATTTTGAGAAGATTGATTTTCTTCCGTATTCGAAGAATTCAAAAGATTTGTAAACGACGTATTGAAATTTTCATCCATCTCGAATACAAACAGAGAATGAAAGATAACAAGAAGAAATTGAGATGAAGGGGAATGAGAAATTGAATGAAAGAATGGAAGAGTGAAATGTATATATAGAATTTTTAATAATTAAAAATTAAAGATTAACCGTTGAACAACGGTCAAATTAACCGTTGATACACAACGGCTAAATAAACATGATATATATTTTTTTATTAAATATATAATAAAATTAATTCATTTTATTTAATTAAAAAATTAAAAAAAAAATGACAAAGGAGCAGCTCCGCACATGCGGAGCTGCTCCGTTGTCAGGGATCAAGGAGCCCCCTCCCACTATGGGAGGGGGCTCCTTGACCATTGCCACCTGGCAGTGGGAGCTCCGAAGGAGCTCCCACTGTGGGTGCTCTTAGGGCTTTAGGGGTTTTTAATAGTTTTTTTGCAATTTTTCATAAAGGCCCTCCAAGTTTGGGATATTTCAACTAGGCCCCTAATTTTAAAAAATGCCTTTTCAACCCCTGAAAAATTCGGTATTTAACATTCTCCCCCACTAACAAAAATTTGGTCCCCAAATTTATCTAGTGAACCACAACAAATACTAGTCAACCATAACAGGTACTAGTCAACGGCAACAGGTATCAACACCCTATATCAACAACGTAGATATAAATACGAAATGAAAAACAATCATACGCACCTCAAGTAAATAGATGAGGATAGCGAGCTCTAATCGTATTATCGAGCTCCCAAGTAGCTTCCTCATCAGAGTGGTGCTGCCAACTAACTTTAACCAATCGAACTGTCTTGTTCCTCAACCGATGCTCTTTGCGGTCCAGAATCCACATAGGCACCTCCTCGTAAGTCGCGTCCGGCTGAAGTGTGACCGGCACCTCCAATAAGACATGTGTAGGATCTGGTACATATTTCCTCAGCATGGAAACATGAAACACATCGTGAACTCCAGCCAAAGACAGAGGTAACGTCAGACGATAAGCGACGGCTCCAATCCGCTCCAAAATCTGGAAGGGTCCAATATAGCGAGGAGCTAGCTTACCTCGCAACCCAAACCTCTTCACCCCTTTCGTGGGTGACACTCGTAGGAACACGTGATCGCTCACGGAAAACTCCAAGGGTCTGCATCTTCGATCTGCATAACTCTTCTAACGATCCTGAGCCTTTAACAGCCTACGTCTGATAATACGAACTAGCTCTGCGTCATGCTGAATACTCTGAGGACCTAGCAACTGAGATTCCCCAACCTCCTCCCAGAGGGTGGGTGTCCTGCAAGCTCTACCATACAACGCCTCGAAAAGTGTCATCTGAATAACCAAATGATAGCTATTATTATAGGCAAACTCAACCAAATGCAAGTGATCCTCCCAGTTGCCTCCAAAGTCCATAACGCAAGATCTCAACAAATCCTCCAATGTCTGAATGGTACGCTCAGACTGTCTGTCCGTCTGCGGATGAAAGGCTGTACTGAATCGAAGCTCGGTACCCATGGCCTGCTACAAACTCTGCCAAAACCGCGAAGTGAAACGCGGGTCTCTATCTGATATGATGCTCAGAGGAACACCATGTAATTTGATAATCTCACGGCAGTACAACTCTGCCAGCTTGTCCAGAGAATCTGTCCTCTGAATCCCTAAGAAATGAGCAGATTTGGTTAATCGATCAACGATCACCCAAATCGCATCGTGTCTTCTACGAGACCTCGGTAATCCAACAACGAAATCCATCATGATGTGCTCCCACTTCCACTCAGGAATAGGGATCTTCTGTAGTAATACAGCAGGTCTCTGATGCTCGGCCTTCACCTGCTAGCACACCAGACATCTAGTAACAAAATCCGCGATGTCTTTCTTCATACCGTTCCACCAATAAGAACGTCTCAAATCTCGGTACATACGGGTTCCACCTGGATGAATAGCAAACCGAGATCGGTGAGCCTCCTGAAGCAACTCTTCCATGACCGGATGTGACTTAGGTACGCACAATCTCCCTCGGAAATATAGAATACCCTCGTCATCACGTGTAAAATCAGTCTGCTGCTCTGAAGCTATCCGGCTGCCTAAGAACTGCAGATGCTGATCACTAATCTGAGCCTCTCTGATCCTCGTCCTGATCGAAGACTGAGCAACCATAGTCACCAACAACCCTTTTTCTGTCGGACCCTGCTCCTCCAGTCCCAACTCTGAGAAGCTCTGAACTAAATCGGTGACCATCACCCGGTGACAAGCCAAAACACTACGGGATTTTCTGCTAAGTGCATCTGCAACTACATTAGCTTTCCCTGGATGGTAGCTAATAGTACAGTCATAATCTTTCAGGAACTCCATCCATCTTCTCTGACGAAGATTTAGCTCCTTCTGAGTGAACAAATACTTGAGGCTCTTGTGATCCGTGAAAATCTCAAACGTGACGCCGTAGAGATGATGTCTCCATATCTTCAGGGCAAAAATAATGGATGCAAACTCTAAGTCATGAATTGGATAATTCTTCTCATGCTCCTTCAGCTGACGAGAAGCATAAGAGACTACCCGTCCATGCTGCATCAAAACTGCACCCAAACCCTGATGTGAAGCGTCCGTGTAGAGTATAAATCCGTCCTCGCCTGAAGGTAACACCAATACAGGCGCATACACCAATCGCCGCTTGAGCTCCTGAAAACTAGTCTCGCAAGCTTCTGTCCAAACATATTTCACGCCTTTTCTGGTCAGACGTGTCAACGGTGAAGCGATACTGGAAAACCCCTCAACAAATCGATGATAATAACCAGCCAATCTGAGAAAACTGCGCACCTCCTGAACTGACTTAGGCTGCTCCCAACTGGTGACAGCCTCGATCTTCTAGGGATCTACGGAAATACCTCTACTGGAAACAACATGTCCGAGAAAACCCACAGAAGACAACCAGAAAGCACACTTGCTAAACTTTGCATACAACTGCTCCCGTCGGAGCGTCTCCAGAACGATACGAAGGTGGCGCGCATGTTCCTTCTCGGAACGGGAGTAAATCAGGATGTCGTCAATGTAAATAATAACAAACTGATCCAAATACTCCATAAAAACCCGATTCATCAGATCCATAAATACTGCAGGAGCATTGGTAAGCCCAAATGGCATTACCAAAAACTCGTAGTGTCCGTACCGGGTGCGGAAAGTTGTCTTCTGGATATCTGAATCTCTGACCCTCAACTGATGATATCCGGATCGCAAATCAATTTTAGAATACACTGAGGTATTCTTCAACTGATAAAACAAATCTTCAATACGAGGTAGGGGATACTTGTTCTTGATGGTCACGACATTCAACTGTCTGTAGTCGATGCATAACCTCATAGAACCATCCTTCTTCTTGACGAATAAAATTGGTGAACCCCATGGGGATACACTAGGACGAATAAATCCCCTGTCAAGCAACTCTTGAAGCTGGACCTTTAGCTCGTCCAACTCCTTGGGTGTCATACTATACGGAGCCTTTGATGTCGGCGCAGTCCCCGGAATCAACTCGATCACAAATTCAACTTGTTTTTTGGGAGGCAAACCTGGTAGCTCCTCTGGAAATACGTCTGGAAATTCTTGGACCACTGGAACACTCGAGAGCTGAGGGCTACTACTACCATCAGTGCTGATCAATGATAATAGAAAACCCTGACATCCATGTGATATAAGCTTCTGAGCTTGAAGTGCAGAGATAATAGAAATCCCATAATCTCTGGTGCCAATGAATTTCCACGAGGGTTGGTTCGGAGGCCGAAACGTGACCACCCTTGCTTGGCAATCAACTGTGGCATGATAAGCCGCCAACGAGTCCATGCCCGGAATAATATCAAACTCTACCATCTCGAGAACTGATAAATGCACGGTGAGGGTATAATTGCCGAAGTCCAATGGACACGCCTTGACTTCCTGCGTGATATCCAATATCTCACCGAATGGTAGATACACTGATAAACGTTGTGATCTAAGGGTAGGCAATCTACTATTTTTTCCCATAAACAGTCGTGATATGAAAGAATTAGAACTACCAGTATCAACAAGTAATTCAGCAGGAAATGCATAAACCGAAATCATACCACGAAAGACCGATCCATCGGCCCGCTGTGCCTCCTCTCTGGTGACTGCATAAACTCGGTCTGTCTCTGTAGCCGAAGGTGGCAACGCTAAAATCGGTTGCGGCTAAGAAGATGAAGGTCCAGCAATCTGATGGGGCGGATATCCAGAAGGCTCAATCGACTGCTGAGACTGATAACTCGAAGCTCCGGCCGACGGGGCAATAATACATATATCTCAACATCAAAGATGGCTCAGCCATCATAACAGAAAATAAAACATCATCACGCAGTTTATATTAACACAAAAGATAACGGGTGGCTCAGCCACCTTAAACAGAAAAGAACTACAATCTAAAGAGAACACAAAAGTTTCTGATAACAACAAAACCCAATAACGAATAAAATGCAACTCCAAGTACTGAAACAAATAACTAAACCAAATACGGAAGACTAACTCAACTCGACACTGGGGACTGGCAACTGGATCCTCTCCTGGCTCCAAGAGATACGTCTACCTGCTATCTGAAACAAAAAGGGAAAGCAGGGGTGGTGAATCCGAGCGGACTCTGCGGGTATATGAGTAGACAATAAGCATGGCATAATAAAGGACAACTAGTAGGGAATCAAAAGTGTACAGTCCATAAGAAATATAGATTCATCTAAACATGCATAACATATAGTAAAACGACATAGCATAAAATCCGGATAAGCACTAAGCATGTATAAAACAATACGACAATAGTAAAACTAAGATATGCATGCATGTCAATCAAGTGCAACAACCATAGCTCATATAAATGCAACAATCACAGGAAAAATGCATAAACGAAATACGTATGCACATGATGCAATGACATGTGTCACCCCTGACGCCAGTCAAGCTGTCAACACATCCCATCTGTGTGACCGAGTGGGTAGGGTTGTGACAATTGTACGCACTCCAAACAACAAATACCACATAAGGCGTGGTTGAGTGGACAGGATGCTGGGGAGCCTACACTCCAAACCCCGGTACATCGGGGGAGCTACTACAGCTACAATATCCCTCGAAAAACAACGGTGAGGTGAGTCACCAACAGCTCATCCCTCTAAAAACAACGGTAAGGGTGTCACTGTTTGACATAACAGGACAGATGCTCGCACTCTAATAACTACCACGATAACAAGTGGTTGAGTGAATCGAGCAACAATATGACTAACGACGGCTTAACCAAATGTAAGCCCAACAGTCGTTAGTATGCAACGTGCAAGTATGGTGCATGCTATACGATGCACGAACAACCGGAGAAACAACGATATAATAAAATCCAACAAATATACAATGCATCAATACAACCAATCAGAAATCGTAAACCAACGATTATGCACCTACACTAATAGGTAGGATATTTCTAATGTCAAATAAACCTAATTATGTTTAATGGACTTCTAAATGCTCGCGTACAAACGGCACTTTACAGAATAGAAAACCAATAGAGGAGTGTACGGATACAAATTTGGAATACTCGAAGATCAACGAAGAGTAAGTATCAACGACAATGTTAAAACAACAAACGACAAAGAACAAGGTCAAGCAACCTATTAGACATAATATAGTCATGCTTTAAGGTAAAATGAACTACTCGAGTACAAAGGAGAAGTACCCGCCTTTTATCGAAGAATTCTGTAAACAAGGACTTTTCACGATCAACCGAACGAGTCCAAATCAAGGTCCTGTAATAAAAGACATAAGTTTAGCTAATTACAATAGTATAATTAACTAAACAAATCTCTAATCCGTATTGGGGTTAAGTTTAATTGTCGTAAGCATTTAATTAAGCTAAAGTAAGTAATTAATTATAAATTGCCCCTATTTATTGAGGTTAGGTTTAACTTGGATTTAGCCTAAACCTAACCCAAACCAATTCACCATTACCAACCTAATTGGCTCCTTTAGCTTTCGGGTAAGCTCAACCAAAAATCAAGAATTAACACAACATAACAAATTCATTAAGCAAAAACAAAACCAATCAAATAGAACTCATGGCACTGCAGTGTAAACTCAAAACCACACAAATTAGTCCATGAACAGAGCATATACAGAAGCTCAAATCAACAGCCAAACCAGAGAAATTTCACCACAAACCTAATCACATTCAACATCCAAAACTAATGTAGGAATAGACCAAATCTTTCCCTGAACTACCACCAAACCCACGACAGGATAATAGTCCACAGAACCCCCCAAACAAACCTTAAATTAGAATCTCCTTACCTGCTTGGTGACCGGCGCACGCTACTGGGGCGAGTGAGATCGATAGCCTTGGCACTGCTCGCGTGGGGAGACGTACCGAGTGGGATCGAGAGGAAGAGCAGTAACAGCGATTAAGGCTTACGATCAGGAGGTTTGCGACGACTTCGAATAGTTGGCGAGGAGGAAGAGGGTGATCGGCTAGGGCTTGCTCGCACGAGGGCGTCGACAAATCCGGTTGGCGCCGGAACAAGCAAAGGAGAAGAGGACGCTGAAGAAGAAGAAGCCAAGGGCTGGGGCGGCTACCGGCGTCGCTCGCTGCGGAGAAGCGTCGCGCGGCGTAGGGTGTCGGGGAGAAAGAAAGGGCAAAGAGGAGGGGAGATCGGTTCGGGTGAGATGAAGGAAGTTAGGGCTTTAGGGATTTTAAATAGTTTTTTTGCAGTTTTTCATAAAGGACCTCCAAGTTTGGGATATTTCAACTAGGCCCCTAATTTTAAAAAAATGCCTTTTCAACTCTGAAAAATTCGGTATTTAACAATGACACTAGATTAATCGAGACTCATGATGAGAGGAACAAAAACGAGACCAGAGTAGCATGCATTAGGACGCTTAAAGAATTAATGCCATTGGTTAAAGAATTAATCGCTTCAACTGAAAACATATTCATCATGTAGTAATGTCGTTGGATGATTCCTCGACCTTGCATTTACTATCTCCGAGAGATGCTTTTTCATCCCCCTCACGTTTACTATCTCATTTTTAGAGGAATGCTTTCTCATGTCCCTCACGTTCATGATCTCAAAGGATAGCGGTAGTTAGAGCGAACTTCTCTTAGATAGAGTTTAGGGTTTTAGATGTTTACGAAAATTTAATCAAAAATTAAAACAGGGAGAAAAAAAAGGAATTTTAGGTTCTAATCAAAATAATTTAATTAATTAATCATGTGAATTACTTGTATAATAGATATCCATGGTGCAAGCTTTTTCAAAAAAAAAAAACAAAGGTGTAATGTTAAACAATATTATAAATTATTGAATATGGGATTCCATGAGCATTGATTCTAACTATCCAACCTCTTAATTTTTCATTACGACGGCAACTATTTATTACTGTGAAATTTTATAAATTATATTATATATTTTTATAAATTATTTATAATAATTCATTGTTTAATATTGTATTATAATATATAATTTTAATAAATTATTACTGCCAATAAAAATATATATTTATTATATATAAAAAATCATGTCCGTACTTGAGGTGAGACCGCCTCATACCCACATTTAAGAGGAGCCCAAAAATTAATAATATATTATGTTTAAAATTTCCTTTTCACAAACTTTTACTTAAGTATTTATGTTATTTAATATTAAAATTTTAATTTTAACAAAACAGAGTTCACGAACTGTCGATCTTCAATTTCATAGTGAGCTCCTCCTTCTCAAGGGAGCTTATCTCCTACACGACCGACTATAACGACCGACTATAGCAACCTCTTCGCTTCCCTCTTTAATTAATGGAATGAATGCTTATAAATATTTCTTTATTTTATTTTACGTTTTTACTTCAAGATTAATATTTCTTAACTTTCTGATGATTGTTTGAGATATCAAGGACAACGAAAAAACAAGATGTCATCTATGCACGTTAACTATGTATACAAATGTTTAGCTGTATAGGAGGACAACTATCGACTCTTGTGATTGTTTTAGCTCTGTTCTCAAGTATGTGATATCATAGTGTTTTGTATCCCCATTTAGTTATTTTATGTATATATATTATCTTAGAAACAAATATGTTGGATCAGGTAGCAGACGAATCTAGGGTAATATTTTTCATAGAAATTTTCCACCGATCACCAGGATAAATCGGAAAGTGCTCGCAATGGGTGGCTAGAAGCCTAACGTCCCAAGGTTCGTGCCTCATTTAGAGGAAAAATTCCGACAATACGCCGTAGCTGAGGATCGAACTGCAGATTTCTAGAATAATGACTAGTCATCCTATCCTACCACTGTACCATAGTTCCAGGGGCATCTTAGGAACAAATATAATACTTATGAAAGATGATTTTATTAATAAAAAAATAATTAATAGATAAATTTTGTGTTTTCTATTTGAAATATGTACTAATTGTTATCTCTTTTATTTCTGTTATCCATGGGGCGCGAATCTTGGGAAGTTGGGCTTCTAGACCGTCCACTGCGAGCACTTCCCGATTTACCCTGGCGGCCGATGGGAAACTTTCGTGTGGCCGGGCCGGTCGCTCGAGGTTGGTTGAAAAAATCTTGTTAATCATTTTTATTTCTGTTATCCTGTCTATCATATTATTGTCACTAATCTCCAAATTTTTGATAGATTAAATCCCTCACAAAATTATGTATATCTCACATTACGAATTAAGTTTTTTGAATTTGGTTGTGTTCTTTTGAATTTGGTTGTATACTTCCTACGGAGGAAGTAAAGTAGAGCAATCAGACGCAGCCAATGAGACAGAGTTCGTCCCAAATTACACATATACCCAAATTACACATGACGATGAAAGCCCTAAAATAAAATTCTCATCTTTTCTGTTTAGCATTTTCTAAATATTTATTTAGCACTCTATTCTTTTGCTTTTTGCCTTTTCTCTTTTATTATTTATTTATTTCTTATAATATATTTTTATTTCTTAATTTTTAATATTTTTTAGATATAATTTATAATCATGTCCCTCAAATATTTATCTGAATATTAGAAAAAAAGGAAATAAATGGAAGATGCACTTATTCCATTCTTTATTTTATTGCGTATTTTATAAGTAAAAAAAATTGATCGCATGTTGAAAAGATCATATTTTAAAATGAGAATGAGATTTTAAACTAAATAATAATAATAATAAGTCGTTGTAAGGCAACCCGATACGGACCATCAAAATCTCATATACCATAAATAATGAATATTAAATATACATCGCATAACATGGTAAATCATACATGTAAATAAAGATATATGATCCGTCTTTAAAAGTATTTGGGATATATATAGTGATAGGGTTAAATAGTTCGTACTCGGCATAAGAGATGAAGAAGTCGCGGGATGCGACATGACAGACCGAAACGACCTTCCTTTCCGGGCCCCGAGGCCCCCCTCAGGAGACGCGCCTGGGTAGGTTAATGAGCCCGAGGACCCCTCCCAGGTGCACCCCAGGATGTTAGACCCCGAGAATACCTCGGAAGTTATAGCGCCCGAAGACCCCGAGCTCATCTCAGGAGGTGGATCAGAAGTCCACGCAATTACCGACCTCAGGTACTGACCCCCTCTCGTAGTATGGATAAGCATCCCTGTTAGAAGAGGTTTGCATGACCCTTAAAAGTCGCAACGGGTGGAAGCGTGATAACAACGCAGACCGTTTCAAAGGATATCCAGTCGCCGCCAGAAGAGGAGGGTGTGCCTTAAGTATTGGAGACGTGGCACCGATGGAGGGGGTACGTCTAGTCTGTGGTAATCAGTATAAAAGGTAGTCCAACCCCTCCGGTAAAGGGGGTTACTCTCTCTCACCCTACATACATTCTTTACTTCTCGCTACCTTCATTTTTCGAGCAGACACTGACTTGAGCGTCGGAGTGGACTCCATCGGACCCCTGTCGGCGTGTCCTCTAACGCTCGTATTAACCTTGCGGGACCCTAAGTTCCTCCCCGCCGCAGCAACTTCCACAGGGCCCAACTCCAGTGATTAATCATCGTCGTCGATTCCTTCCGGAACATATAGAAATAGTGAACTACTCCATTGTGCATTGTCCATCACACAGTCATGCGTGATGTCACTCGAGGCGACTCTAATACAATTGGAGACGCAGTTACCGGCCATACATGGGAGGCGTCTTGATTTGTTATTTTTTTAAGAAAATCAACGTTTCCTCTCTAAAATCTTAAATATATATAATATTAAATTAGCATCTAATTTTTTTATCTTAAATACTATAACTCAAAAGGGAAGAACGAACCCTAAATGAAAAATTTTATTGGCTTAAACCCACTATAACTCAACTCCTAAATCCTAAAATTTTAAACGTTAAATAATTATAATATATCTTGTGAGCATCTAAAATTTTTTATTTTAAATATTATAATCAAGAGGTAAGAATGAATCGTAGAGGAAAAATTTTATTGACTTAAATAAGTATAACCCAATTCCTAAATCTCAAAATTTTAATCCCTAAATACATCTAATATATCCTTAAAAATAAATAAAAAATAAGGAAAATCAAAACCGTGAAGGCGTCTCCAATACAATTAGAGATGCTTTCAACACTTAAAAAATTAAAAATAAAAATACTTGAGACACCTTCCTTGCAATGGAAGGCGTCTCAAATTCAACGTGCACGGTCCCAGCGGATGATCCGTCGCAGAGAAAATCTCACATATATATATATATATATATATTATTGATATATTATTGGAAAATATTAAAAAATATTTTTAAAATTGTTATTTGGAGATGTCGGATGCCAACTCAACAAAATTAGATAACATAACTATTTACTATTTTCTTTTACTATGGACAATATTAAGATCACTAAAGGATATGAATAATTTTTCGTTCAACATTATCTATATCTTAATTTAAAACTAGTATAATACCCGTGCGATGCACGGAAATCTTATAAAATTCAAATTACATATTTAGTGATAATATATATATATCAATTTTTATTATTAAATGAAAAATTAAAATGAAAAGTAATTTTATTTTATTTCATCATGGATTCGTGTCAATATAAGATATAGTATTATTTTTTATAATATAAGATATTAATGGTGATCATAATTTATATAGTATTATTTTTTATAATATAAGATATTAATGGTGATCATAATTTTTATAATGATAGTGGATGTAGATGCCATCTAAAGTTTACTTTGCTTTGATAGGGGTGTGACATGCCTGTGCTATAGTGCAACAAACAAGCGACACATGAAAACCCTAGTAGCAAGCTACTTGATGGGTCATCCCCCATATAAGGGTGAGTATAAGTTTTATAAGTGCGGAGGATGTGGATGCGTTCTAAAGTTTGCTTGGATAGGGGTGTGTCTGTGCTATAGTGCAACACACAGGCGACACATGAAAACCCTAGTAGTAAGCTAGAAGGGCCATCTCCTATATAAAAATTAATTTAATATCAAAGTGGACCAATGACCCACATGTCAGATATTAAACTGATAAGAACAGATACTACACTTGATCTTAGCCAGAAAGTCGAGAAAGGTATGAGTTGCTTTACCGTTCTTTGTTCAATTTTATAATTGCTTTGTGTGTAATTCGCCTTGGTAACTTTAGATGTGGGACTATCATTTTTCTTACATCCATTCAAGGGAAGCTAAAGGCCTATATTTCATTAAAATTAAATTAAATTTATTTTTATGTACTTTACTGTAATCATTATAACTTATTTAAAATTTTAATTTTGGAAATTTTAAAATATAATTTCAAATTAAAATTTGAAATTATCTTTTTTGCATTTGATAATTTTTTTTTAAATTTTAATTTTTGATTAAGATTTGAATTTTTCTTTTTAGGATTTGTAATTATATATTTTCTATATATTTTCTTTTGAATTTGTATTTTTAAGATTTATGATTTTATTTTATGAATGTTTAAAATTTGAAGGATAGGAAGATAATGTTTAAAAAAAATTTATTTAGAAATTTATATTCGATTTAGGCGGAATCCTAAACTCCTGTGAATGTCACGTCTGCATACAAAACTGTATTTTATAGATATTAATAGATAGATAGATAGATTAATAGATAGATAGATATTAATAGATAGATATATAGATTAAAATTCCATTAATTAGGAAACTGTTAATTAAAATTATTTGGTTGACGAAGCAACATATATACCACATCCATAAATAATAGAGCCTTTAGCAACAAATCCAATCCACGAGTTTTGGTGAAGAAAAAATCGCTCTTTCTTCTCCCTCAATTGTAGCGTGTAAAAAGATGCAATATTCCAATATGGATGATGATGCTCATGATTGATCATTGCTTCCTCTTGATCTTCTCAGACAACTCGGAGAAAAGCTATATCTTCCGGATCGTGTTCTATTTCGTACCGTGTGTAAGTCTTGGTGTTCGGCGTACTCCCTTCTATCGTTTTACCATGCCCTTGGCTTCTTCTCCCCCCAGAGCAAATTAATTACTCATGTAACTTTTTACCTTTACCTTCGGATAATGAGCATTATTCCTTCTTCAACTTTTCTCCCGTGCCTCCGCTCTATGGCATTTGTTATGCTGGATCTAATGGTGGATGGGTTGCCATTGTTGATTTAGCTCTTAACATTAGCCTTTTAAATCCACTTCTTTGCTTCATCTTTTCCCTTGTCATACTGTACCTGAGTACGGGGGTTGCATATGCCATAACAAGAGGTTTAGATATTCTTACTTTAGTGATTTTGAAACTTGTCGGGACTACCACGTAAGGAAAGTCATCTTCTCCTCAAATTCAACTCCCAGTAATTATATGGCCATGATTATTTGCAATGGATTTCCATGTGCCGAATTTCCGTGCATGTGCCTATACTAAAGCAGGCACACCTAAGTGGATAGATCTAGATTTTTTTGTGAAGGATATTATTTATTATGATGGATTATTTTATGCTCTAATGGGTCCTTCAGAGATTGTTGCGATTGACCTAAGTGGAGATGATCCGATCAAAAGAGTTATCGTTGATGATGATGACATTGAATTCTCTGGCTCCTTATCTTTAGTTCGTAGATGTCGTGATCATTACATAGCATTTTCAAGCATCGGCGAACTATTCCTAATTTTGAGACGTACATACTTTATTTATCCTTCTGATGATGATCCAATAAAACATGAGACCGTAGGATTTACGGTTTTCAAGTTTAATTGTGAGAGTAATTCTTATTGGGATGGAGTTAGATGTTTGGGAAATTGGTCTATTTTTATAGGCATGAATAATGCTTATTTATTATCGACCGAAGATTTTGCTGGACTCAAAGCAAATTGTATCTACTTCACTGATACATGGGAGGGATCAAGATGCAATGCAGATACAGGTAGATCAAATTTGGATATTGGCTTCTTCGATTTAGAACAAGAAAAAATTAAGCGTTTTTATTTGCCTTGTGAAATTATGTTACCTCTGCCAATTTGGTTCATGCCATCCATGGAGCGCTATGAATTATGAATATAAATAAAAGATTAATTATGAATATCAATAAAAATTAGTATAATACATCGCACGTGAATCTTACACAATTCAAATAACATGTTTAGTGATAATATAAATATATATATATATATATATCAATTTTTATTATTAAATAAAAATTTTAAATGAAAAGTAATTTTAATTCATCACGGATTCATGTCAATATAAGATATAGTATTATTTTTTATAATATAAGATATTAATGGCGATTTTAAGTTTAATAGGGGTGGTGGATGTGGATGCGATCTAAAGTTTACTTTGCTTTGATAAGGGTGTGCCAGGCCTGTGCAACACACAGGCAACACATGAAAACCCTAGTAGCAAGCTATTGTGATGGGTCATCCCCCATATAAAAATTAGTTTAATATCAAAGTGGACCAATGACCTATATATAAGATATTAAACGGATAAGAACAGATACTACACTTGATCTTAGCTAAAAGGTCGAGAAAGGTATGAGTTGCTTTATCGTTCTTTGTCCATTTTTATAATTGCTCTGTGTGTAATTCGCCTTGGTAACTTCAGATGTGGGACTATCATTTTATAACTTCCTATATTTCATTAAATTAAATTAAATTTATTTTTTTATGTACTTTACTGTAATCATTATAACTTATTTAAAATTTTAATTTTGGAAATTTTAAAATACAATTTGAAATTGTCTTTTTTTGAATTTGATAAATTATTTTTTAAAATTTTAATTTTGGATTAAGATATGAATTTTTCTTTTTAGGATTTGTAATTATATATTTTCTTTTGAATTTGTATTTTTAATTTAAATTTTTTATTTAGAAAATTTATATTCGGTTGAGGCGGGAATCTTAGGGGGCGCTTGGTATAAATTTAGCAATGAGAATGGTAATGGGTTTGATTTAGGGGTTTATGAGTTTGATGATAACCTAGTGGGGATGGGTTATGAAATCAAGAGTATCATATCCTTATTTTGATTCCGATTCCCGTATACCAAGCATCATCAATGGGAATGAAATAGATTTCATTCCCATTCCCACCTTCTAAACCCGCTTACCAAGCGCCCCCTTAAGCTCCCTGTGAATGCCACGTCTGCATGTAAAACTGTGTTTTATAGATATTAATAGATTAGTTAACTAAAATAAAATTTCTTTTGGCATTTTACTAAAGGACCTAAGTAAGAATCTATATTTATCAAAAAGTATCTTATGGTTTGTTTGTTACCAAAGGATGCATATAAAATCAGCTCATTCCTCTTATACCTCTCCCGACAATTATTCCTTTTAGTTCACTTTTTGAGACATCTGAACCACCTTTTCATAATTTAATTTTAAAATAATAAATTATGATTCGGATGCAGGTATTCTTATCTTATCTTCTCTCCCTATATATCTCTTTCTGCATTATACAACTTGACTTATCCCGAATCTTTTATTATATTTTGCTGCGAATGTAAAAATATTAAGAAATAATTAAAAGATTATCTTATAAATAAATAATAAATGATAATCATATATTAAAAAAATATTTTTAAAATGAGATAAATATCAGGCCACGTTGGGCTTGAAATCCCAAAATATCAGGCCAACGTGAGTTTGAAATATGAAAATATCAAATCCTCCAATATTCAAAATATTTTTTTTCAAAATAATTATAAATAATTGAAATAAGACTATAAATAGAAATTATAAAATATCAAAAAATATAAATAAAATAAAATAACGAAAGATATATAAAATATAAAAAAAATAGAGTTCATATATTTGTATATATTAGAAATATATAAAAAAGAAATTAAAATAAATTTTATATGTGAAAATTAAGATAGTAAGATAGATTTGATATCTTTGGAAAAATTATTAAAAATTTATTTGATTTGATTTTACCTGAAATATTTGATTTCAGACCCAAAAAGCCCTGAAATGAATTATATTCATTTTAGTCCCTCTTTGGTCCTAAAATTGTAAAATATAAAAAATTAAAAATAAGAAAAGATATATAAAATATAATAGTTTTGATATACAAGGTTGTTTTTAGTTTTTTCAAAATCTAAAGCTAGGTTAGACACTAGCTTCGTATATAAAATTTAAGTAAAAAAGAATAGAGTAAAATATTAAAAAATAGATGTTTAAATAAATATATTATAAGAATAAAAAATAAAGTAAAATAAATAATATAAGTAAAAAAATATATAATTTGAATAAATAATAAAGTAATAGATATAAAAGAAAGAAAAGTAAAATAAATATGTAAAGAGTTCGTAGAATTGCACAAATTTTATTTCTTTTATAAAAATGAAATAGAGTTTATAAAATTGTATATATTAGAAATATATAAAATAGAAATTAAAATAAAATTTATATGTGAAAATTAAAATATATTATATATTATTAAAAAATTATTAAAAATCGATTAAATTTGATTTCGGTCCCAAAGAGGGTCTGAAATTAATTCATTTCAGACTCTCTTTGGCCCTGAAATGAAATCTCATCTAGAAAAATATAGACAAAATAAAAATAAGAAATGATATATAAAATATAATAGTTTTGATATATCTAACCCTCTTTAGTTTTTTAAGATCTAAAATTAGGTTAGACGTTAGCTTCAGATAGAAAATTTAAAAAAAAAGGTTAAAGTAAAATATAAAAAAATAGAGATTTAAATAAAGATATAATAAAAATAAAGAATAAAGTAAAATAAATAATGTAAGTAAATATATATATAACACGAATAAATAATAAAGTAATAAATATAAAAGAGTGAGAAATAAAGAAAATATATAAAGAGACAAAAAAAATAAATATATAAATATAAAATATAGAAATACTTAAAGATTAAAAAATAAAATATAAAATATAAAAAAATAAATAGAGTTTTTATAGATTAAAAATATAAGGAATAAATATAATAGAAATTAAAAAATATATAAATGTGAAAATAATATTAAGATAGATAGTAAGATATAAAGAACTGGCGTTGGGGCTAGGGTTGTGGGTAAATGTGAGGATGAGAGGAGGTTTAAGTAAATGGCGTTTCTGCAATCCACCCCCTTTCCATTTAGCTAATTGCAATCCTAATTTCGTATTTTTGGTTTGTTATCCACTCTACTCCCTTAAAATTTGATTCTCAGCTAAGTACACCTTCTAAACTTCATAATGACCTCCATCCCACCCCTCATCCTTCACTTATGGGCCAAGAAGCCCTAAAGTCGTTCCAATTTTTTTTCGGTTGAGCCATATTTTATTTGCCATATTTAACAGATAATATGAGCATGTCAGTGTTTAGGTCATTGGGCCGTTGAGCAGTTGAATATTGGATATGCAGACTTACTGAGCAGCTGATTTTATCAATAAAGCATGTCAGAGTTTACAGAAGTAGCATGGTGATGTCATTCTCTTCTTAATCGAGGTTGCAGGCAATAACTCTTAATGGTGCTCACATAAAGTCCCAATAAGAAAACCCCAAAGAAAGAGGCCTAGTCTAGCCCAATAAGAAAGTCGGCTTACGGTCCATGGGAAATGGTTGATTAAGCTTTAGCTTAAGTATCTAGAATGGTCCAATAAGAGAAGCATATCAGCCGATCGACCGTATATATGTAGGCCGATCGAAGATGTTTTGGGCAAGAAAACCAGCCGATCGGAGGGGTACTAACCTTATACAACCGAGTTGGTGAGACTATTAAGTTAAACAACTCGGACAAGTAGGTCGTCGATCGACCGTTTAGAGTGACGCCGATCGGCTGTTTGGAGAGACACACTGATTGGTTGTTTGGAGTGACACACTAATCGGTCGTTCAGATAGTCTGCCAATCGGCAAGAATTTTACTTTAGTGTCTGACCAACCGACCCAACCTATCTTATTAATATCTCACTGTTCTTTCAATCCATACTACCATGTGTTTCCAAGCTGATCCATGTCAGTCGTTTAATCAGGAATTATCCTATGTGGTTTAGTGATCCAAAACTCCTTGTATCAGTTGTAAACAATATTATAAATTATTGAATATGTGATTCATTAGGCAAGCATTGATTCTAAATATTGAACCTCTTAATTTTTCATTACGATAAAACCTATTTAGTACCGTAAATTTTATAAATTATCTTATATGTTTTTATAAATTATTTATAATAATTCATTATTTAATATTGTATTATAATATATATTTTTAATAATTATTATTGTCAATAAAAAAATATATTTATTATATATCATGTCCGGACTTGAGGTGCGGCCTCGGGCCCACTTTTTCGAGGAGCCCAAAAATTAATAATATGTTATGTTTAGAGTTTCCCTTTTGATAAACTTTTATCTAAGTATTTATGCCATGTAATATTAAAATTTTAATTTTAACGAAACAGAGTTCACGAAGTGTCGATCTCAATTGCATCGTGAGCTCCTCCTCTTTAAGGGGCGCTTGTCTCCTACACGACCGACGATAGTAGCTTCTTTGATTCATCTTCTATTTTGGTAAGTTTTTATTTGTTATGTCCAGCTTTTGCATTGGTATTGTTTCCCTCCGATTTTGTCCCGAAACTAAGATTTCTTTTTTTCCCCTCATCAATGAATTGAATGAATGCTGTGTAGGAGAACACAAATATTGGTTCATATGTTTCTTTTATCTCTTC
Organism: Boesenbergia rotunda; assembly: GCA_024364735.1. Lineage (NCBI taxonomy): Eukaryota > Viridiplantae > Streptophyta > Magnoliopsida > Zingiberales > Zingiberaceae > Boesenbergia > Boesenbergia rotunda. Next base: position 111,298 of record JAGFNQ010006697.1, on the reverse strand, counting down.
TCAGATATGTGATATCATATTGTTTTGTATCCCCATTTAATTATCTTATGAATAAATATAATACTCATGAAAGATGGTTCTATCAATAAAAAATTAAGTTGCGGACAAACTTTGAATTTTCTTATTTGAAATCTACACTAATTACTATCTCTTTTATTTCTATTATCTTGTCTGTCATACCATTGCCACTAATCCTCATATTTTGATAGATTAAAAACAAAATGATGAGCCAGACATTAGACAAATTGAACCTGGGATGATTGGTTCGATCTCACGGAAGTTTCCCACCAGTCAGGGTAAATCGGGAAGCGCTCACGGTGGGCAGTCTAAAAGTCCAGCGTCCCAGGGTTCACGCCCCATTTGGAGGAAAAATTCTTGCAAAATGCACTGTAACTGGGGATCAAACCACGGATGCCTATGTTAAAGACTATTTGTCCTACCGCTGCATCATAGTCCCGGGGGCTTCTCATATTTTGATAGATTAGATCTCTTACAAAGTTGCGCATATCTCACATTACGAATTAAAATTTTTCGATTTGGATATGTTCTTTTGTAAATGAACCTTATATTGTCTAAAATGTACAGAGGAAGTGAAGTAAAGTAATCCGATGCAACCAATGATACCTGTAAAATACCTAAGTTTCAAATAGGGGTTAGATGTAAATTTTATGGAGGAGGGTGTAGATGGTGAGGTTGGAAGAAGAGGGGCTAAATTGAAAATTGGCCAAAACCCATTTAAATGCCTAATTCTTTATTCCACGCAATCAAAGCCTTAGCTACCGTTTCCTTTTTCTTCCACGCGAGTCGGCTGAATCTCTGCCGGATTTCATTGCCAAACGGCCGGATTCCTTGTGGTGATTGCTTCTTTCCTTTTCCCTTCCGACTCTCCTTCTTCTGCTTCTCGCGAGCGCACGTCGAGCGGATCGATCCCCATAGGTGTTTCTTTTCCCTCTTCCTGCCCCCTTGCGAGCCCTAGGTCGCAGCCACACCGCCCCTTTTCCTCTCTTCTTCTCTGTGCGAATCCTAGCCGCGGTTGAAGGCTGAGACAGGTTGGGGAATCGGCGCCGATCCGGGTAAGGAACCTTGAGTCTGCGATTTGGGATTCGGTGATGTGGATGGCTGGGTCTCAATTTTCTTTCATATCAAATTGTTCTTGTTGTTTCCGGTTGAGTTTTGTTTCTAAGGATTTACCAGGATTTTGGATGATGGCTGATACCAATGGTCGGATTGGGTGGAAATGCTTTGTTCTTGGTTTCCATCGTTGCCGTGTGGGGTCTTGATGTGGAGGATTGGGTGTTTGAACTCTGCTGTGAACACGGGTTGAGTTAGCCTCTACCCTGAGCCATCATGATCGAATCCTGTAGTCAAGATTTTGGGATCTTGATATCTCTATGGTGACCGGATTGGTTGATTTCTGATTTCTGGTGGATTAAAGTAAAGATTGGTTCTAAATCGATCTTGTTTTAGGACTGTGCATCTGGCTAATATAGTTCTTGCGTGAGGTTGAGTTGGGGATTGGAAGATGAAGCCGAGACTTGATAGTGGTTGATGAGCTGTGTTGTTAGAGTTGTCTTGTGGTTTCCTGTTGTTGTGAACTCCTATGGTTAGTGCGATTGAGTGCGGGCATGATCAGGTGGAGAAGTGTGGATGTGGTTTCAGTTGGGGTTATTCGGTGTAATTGAGTAGGTTGGGTTGATGGGGTTAAGCTTGAGTTAGACCTAATCTGAACCCAACATTGGTTGGTTGGGTTAAGTCATTTAGTAAATTTTATAAATAGCTAAGTTGCTTGTTATTTATTTTGGATGCATGACATTGATTGAATTCCACTTGTTGCGGCTGATATTATTTCAGACGGAGGTTCTCTTCACGTTTGGACTCCTACATCGGAGGCGGGTATCTCTGACTCTTCTTTTAGAATTGTCACAGATATATATATTTGATATGCTTGCGTAGCAATAGAGTAATAGAATGGTGGCATGACTATTATATTTGTTTTGACGATGCTGGTTGTGCCACAACTGATATGTGATACCTATACCTGTAGGATTTAGGATATGGTGCATGTTCCACGATCTTTGCATATCATGTTGATATAGGTGGACTAGATAGTGGGTGCTATTTGACCGTTGTTATGCATCATACTGTTAGTGATATGAGAGAAGTGTCTAAGGCAATCGCCTTATGATTGTAAAACATTTATATTAATAAATGATAAATCCACTATTTGAGTATACATGCTTGTGTATTTGATTGGGATCTTAAACTCATCTACTGAATGTCCGCAATACAACTCACAGCATAAGAGAATTTGTGATGAGATCACAACTAGTGATTATCTCTAAATGCGCAAATGTGAAGTATTGAAAATATCCCTAGTCGATGAATTGATAAAAACGGACACTATCAATTCTGTTGAGACTAGCATGAGTTATTCTCTAATCAGCTGATTCTCACTGGCTGGTGACATTGGGATGTCCGGAGATAAACATGGATGCTAGTTAAGGGAACTAGTTCATTGGAGTGACTAGCTGTAAGACTTCATATGGAATCTATCTATAGAAATGTCAATGAAGTTCTTACTGCGGCTTAAGTGCGATGTTCCTTTGACTTGCGGTGTTCAAGTCATCTTGGTCATGGAGACTTATACTTTAACATCTTAAGCAAGCATCTCCAAGGAGGTGTGGACCCAAGATGATTGGGTATAAGCCAAAGTGCCCGAAGATGTTTGAACAGCCTACAAATGATTCACCACTCCTTGCGAGGAGATGTATACCCAGGCCTATCGTCGGATTGTTACTCAAAAACCTCTGGCCAGAGTATATCATGTTAAGAGTGAAAGTCTCTTAAATACATGAGAGTAATTAGAAATCCAAAGGACGAGAAAGATACTACTTGGGCTAGGTGTGACGTAGTCAGCCTAGTGGGGACTGACACAACAGACCATGTCCTGAACCAAGTGGGTATAAGGTGGTGAAGGGAATGGGGCACGATTCATTAGAGCTGCTGAAGGGTTTCAGAATAATTTCTTCTGAGGTCAAACCGTTGATCTTTCGATTAATTGGGGATCATGATGTACTACTAGGTGCCACTCATGATCGTTCTATAATTAGTTGATTATAGATGGCCAACATAAATCGAAAGCCTATTTAGTCACACGCACTACGAGTAATCCGAGGGATTTAAAACGAGTTGAAAATTGGATTTTCCGATCAAGAGAAATAAGTCGAATCTGAGTTAATCAGAGGCGCAATGGAAGCTAAAAATGACTAAGTCTTTTGAAGGCTTTTTGGGTGAATTAAATGAGTTTAATTCGCGACTGGTTCGGGTTGGTTTGGCCGGCCAAAGAGGGTGCCAAACCCCCCTTGGGTGGCCGGCCACAATAGAGGAGAAAACCAATTAATTTTGGTTTAATTAATAAAATAAATCCAGCGCGATTTATTTTATAAATTATGGATAAATAAATTTGTATAAAGAAATTTATACAAATAAATTTATAGAAATTTATTCTTTTATGGAAGATTAAAATAATCCATGAATTGGTTTATTTTAATTTTATTAAAATCAATTATGAATTGATTTTTCCATAATAAGAAAGTTTATAAATTTCTTATAAAATTTATTCTATAATTTAAAGAGAAGAAGAATTTGTTTTATTATAAATTAGTTATAATAAAAATTGGTTTAAACGGAATAATTCATAAGAGAATTTATAGGATAAATTTCTTATGATAATTAATTAGTTTTATTATAAAGTTAGTTATAATAAAATTCATAAGAGAATTTATAGGATAAATTTCTTATGATAACTAATTTGTTTTATTATAAACTAGTTATAATAAGACTAGGCTTAAACGGAATAATCAATAAGAAAATTTATAAGATAAATTTCTTATAACTAATTCCGTTAATTCCGTTAATTCCGTTAAGAGGAGACTTGGCAAGGGAGATGCTACTATATAAAGGAACCAAAGGCAAGCCCTTAATTCCAATTGAGTTGTCAAGAGAAGTAGCTCTCTCTCTCCCTCTTATTCTCTTCTCTTCTCTCCTCCCTTCCATTAGGGCCGGCGCCCACCCTAGCTCCATTAGGGCCGGCGCCCAACCTATACCAAGGCAAGGTGTTGCCGTGAGCTTCAAGGAGAAGAAGAAACCAACTAAGAAGAAGAAGAAGCGGATCACATCTCCCTCTCTCTCGGAATTCGATTCCGTTACTTCGTTGGTTAGTTTCCTAATTTTTCTCTTGATCTTCTAAGTTGTGCCCATAGAGAATCTAGTAGTTCTCGTCGGCACAAAACTCGTGACTTTGCGAAGTCATCCCGAAGAGAACTCGGCGTGGACGCGAATAGAGGCGAAGCTTCCAAGGGACGCTACGGTTGGATCTCGTCCCTTTCTTCGAGTTACGCGAGGTATAAAAGTAAATTAGTTTACTTTTCCGCAAACTTTTATTTTATGATTATGTCGATACACTATAAGGTTGCATGCTAGATACGAAGTTAAAATAATTTAGGAAATTATTTTATGCAAATTCTTCCGCTGCACGTAAAAATTTAAAATTTTACGAACTCGTATCCTTGTCGACATGCACCCGGTCCCAACACATACTGCACTGTGCATCACTGTCGAGCAGGGGCCCTTTTTGGGTGAGCTAGGTCGACAGTCATACTGACCTACCCATACGGTCACTCACGGGTTAGTGGTTGACGGAGTATGGGTAGAGTGCTCTGTGCTGCTCCGCTCATGCACTCATGGGGTAGTGAATCGGAGCGTGGCAGCAGGCAGATGTCCCTCCTTGAGTAGTCCATATACCAGGAGATGAGAGGGCGAGATCTCTCCCCCATTTATATACATGGGGTAGGGGTAACACTCAGACAGAGATGTCCTTCACAGATGACCTTAGGCTGATGGATTACCTCGCTAGGATAGGCCATGGAGTAGGGGTGTTACACCGGCAGCATCCCGTCTACTTGATCGCTCAGGAGTAGTGATGGCAGAGTATGGACGGCAGTCACAGCCCTACGTCGGAGGGTGGCCTCCGCTCAGCTTCCTCCCGTACATAGGTGACGAAGTCTGACCGACGACAGGGGTGACCATGTCATTGCACTTTGTGTATTCGTTTATTTTGCCCTTACTTGTGCTTGTGTTTACTTGATGCTGCATTATGATTGACATGCACTTACAGGAGACCCTTATGTCTGGTCTTGGCGACTCTGCGACAGTGGTATGATAGTTCTTATTGTTCTTATGCAGTTGTTCTTATTCCTGCCCATACATGTTTATTTCGGTAGTCTATTACCTTATTGCTATTCTAGAATATCCTATATATATATGAAGAGATATTCACTGAGTTCTATAACTCATCCCGCAGCTCTTTGTTTTTATTTTAGGATGACTGATTGGAGCGTGCCCGACAGTCTGTCCCAGTTCGCGTACTCGTCGAGATGTCTTCGGATTTTTTTGTCTATTTCTGTTGGTAGTACTTTCTATGTTTTTCTTCCGCTGTCGTGTTGGTGTTGGGTTTTAGTCATACTATACGGCAGTATAGTTGTACTTTTGTGAGACCCTTATGCCTTGTGTTTTTGTCGTAAGTCGGACCGGTCCGCAGTCAGGTATGGTTACCCAATTTTATTTCATATTCTGTCTTGATTTGAGGCCTGAGGCCATTTAAACTACGTGGACGTGATTTATGATGATGAATGTATGTGTAAGTTATCCGCCGGACAGGGGAGGTGTTGTCCGATTTTCTATTGGACCAGCGGCTCCTGGGGTCTCGGGGCGTGACAATTTATTTGGTATCAGAGCCAAGTTCTCGAGATACCTTGTGGTCCTGTGGGTGTTTTTGTTTTTGGATTTTGTGTCGGAGTCATTTTCTCGATAAACGCGATTGGGACATGGCGGCGATGGGACAGCTCCAGGCGACGATCTTACTTTTTGGTTGCAGGTTTTGTTGTTAATTCTAGAAATTTTAGGCAGGTGTTAATGAATGGCGTATCTCTACAGGTATGTCGCGACGCATAGAGTTGACTCCACCCCGCCGACCTGGTGGGCCGGGTCGACCCTCGCACAGGAGGACACGAGTGTCTCAGCGAGCGACGGCGACGGGGATAAAGGAGGGTCCAGTGAGACGGACATGGACAGGGTTTCGTGGTCGAGGACGGTCCTCTTCCGAGACTCCTGATGATCAGAGATCTCAGCCCCCGTGGACACCGTCGCCATTTCCGACTGCAGTACTGGTAGTACCTCCAGTAGCTACGACTGCAGCACCAGCCCCAGTGGCGCCTGCATGATGTATCATCGATGATGCAGCCGATGATGCAGCAGATGTTTCAGATGTTCCAGACCCAGGCTGTCCCCTCATCTGCTCTACCAGCATCTGCTCCGGTTCAGTCGGAGACTCAGACTGCTTAGGTGTTTGACATACAGCCGCAGGGACTGACGGTACCATCCGGAGATTCTATAGTACCCCGGGCCGATCTGTGGCTCGGATTCCGGCATTAGCACAGGCGGTTAAGGGCCATCTTACTCTGTTCCATGGAGCCCCCGATACAAACGTGGCTCGCGCTTGGCTGGAGACATTGGAGAGGACATTCCCATACCTAGAGTGTACCGATCTGGAGCGAGTTGAGCTCGCAGCATATCACATGCGCGACCGAGCCGAGACATGGTGGATCACGCAGCGATCGGTTATGGGCACTCAGCCGATCACCTGGGAGAGATTTCGACAGGCGTTCACCACTCAGTACTTCCCAGCTGCACAACAACTGACTCGATGGCAGGAGTTTCTGGAGATTCGTCAGGGAGAGCAGTCGGTGGCTGTGTATGATGCAGAATTCCATCGCTTAGCCGAGAGTTGTCCTCAGATGTTTCCTGGTGATCTCGAGAGGATGTCTCATTTTATTAGAGGGTTGGCCCCCTACATCCAGTCTCGGATGTCCCCCTGGGATTTGACTTCCTACAGACAGGCATTGGACCGCGCCTTACAGGTGGAGGCGATGCAGCAGAGGTTATCATCAGAGAGGAAGAAGGACAAGAAGACATTGCAGACTGCTCAGACCCAGCCCTCGCGGAAGCGAGGTAGACAGGAGCAGTCATCACAGGATGTTTCTGGGGTCGATCCTCGGCCTCAGAAAACGGGAGGTTCAGCGTCAGGGTCTTCCCAGTCCTCTAGACAGGACCGACAGAGGTCCCACGGGTCTCCTCAGTGCACGTGGTGTGGTTCCAGGGAGCATGACATGTCGAGCTGTACTATTGGACGGGCTGTTTGTTTTCATTGCAAGCAGCCTGGCCATCGGAGATACCACTGCCCTCAGAGGGCACAGGAGGCGGGTATAGGAGGCTCAGCTGGAGGAGGATCTTCTGGCCAGTCGGGGGCCCAGCGGGGAGGCCGCAAGGCCCAGACTCCTTCACGACAGCAGCATACTGCCCCTCCACCGATCCAGCTCTACTGCTTATTTGGTCAGGGCCAGGAGGCTGCAACGTCATCTATGGTACCCCAGTCTTCAGTTCAGCCATCGATTTCAGAGCCTCGTCAGCAGATCTATATGGGGTATCAGCTACCTGTCTATCAGCAGTCTCAGATTTCTGGAGCATCGGTACCTCAGCTACCTTCTGTGCCTACTGCATTGGCATTACCCCCACCTCCTCCCCGCCAGAGTCGGGCCGAGTTTATGCTGTTACTCGAGAGGAGGCTCATCGAGCGGATGGATCCGTCTTTCGAGGTACCGTTTTGCTTTATGCACACACTGCAGATTTACTCATTGATACTGGTAGTTCATATTCTTTTATATCACGGGCATTCTTGAGCAAGATCTGCAGGTTACCAACCCTTAGGGTACCACGGTTATCAGTGTCCTTACCTTCAGGAGAAGTTCTGGAGGTAACTCAGGAGGTCAGAGGGTGTCCTTTGGACTTTGGGAGGGTCACCCTTACCGTGGATCTATCTGTGCTGTACATGATAGAGTTCGACATTATTCTGGGCATGGACTGGCTCACGACCTCTCATGCCACCGTTGATTGCCATTCGAGGGTGGTCACTTTCCGACCTCCAGACCAACCCTCGTGGGAATTCCTTGGCATCCGGGATGACGGCATAGCAGTCATCTCCACACTTCAGGCGCAGAGACTTATTACGCAGGGTTGTCAGGGATTTCTGGTATCATTACTCAGCACTGCTGATGGTAGTACTCCTCAGATCTCCGACGTTCCAGTGGTCAGGGATTTTCCGGATGTATTTCCAGACGAGTTGCCGGGCTTACCTCCCCGGAGGGAGGTCGAGTTTGCCATTGAGTTGATACCGGGGACTGCGCCGGCATCGAAGGCACCATATCGGATGGCACCGCGAGAGTTGGACGAGCTGAAGGTCCAACTCCAGGAGTTACTCGATCGTGGCTTTATCCGACCGAGTGCTTCCCCGTGGGGTTCTCCGGTCCTTTTTGTGAAGAAAAAGGACGGTTCTATGCGACTTTGCATTGATTATAGGCAGCTTAACTCAGTCACAGTCAGGAACAAGTATCCGCTGCCGCGTATTGATGATCTGTTTGATCAGCTGAAGGGTACATTTGTGTATTCCAAGATAGACTTGCAATCTGGTTATCATCAGTTGAGAGTCAGAGATTCAGACATTCAGAAGACGACATTTCGCACCCGTTATGGACATTATGAGTTCTTGGTGATGCCATTTGGGCTCACCAATGCCCCGGCCGTGTTCATGGATCTCATGAACAGGGTATTCCTCCCGTACTTGGACCAGTTTGTTATAGTATTCATCGATGATATTTTGATATATTCTCGGTCCGAGGAGGAGCACACTCGCCATCTTCGTATCGTTTTGGAGGTTCTTCGAAAGGAGAAGCTCTATGCGAAGTACGACAAGTGTGCATTCTGGCTATCTTCTGTGGGTTTTCTTGGACACATAGTATCTAGTGGAGGCATTTCAGTGGACCCCCAGAAGATCGAGGCAGTCACCAGTTGGGAGCAGCCCAAGTCGGTCCATGACGTGCGCAGTTTCTTGGGGCTAGCAGGTTATTACCGACGCTTTGTCGAGGGTTTCTCCAGCATCGCATCACCACTTACACGCCTGACTAGGAAGGGTGTGAAGTTTGTATGGACTGAGGCTTGTGAGACCAGCTTTCAGGAGCTGAAGCGGAGGCTTGTATCTGCACCAGTTCTGGTACCGCCTTCCGGAGAGGATGGGTTCACTTTGTATACAGATGCATCTCTCCTGGGACTAGGCGCGGTACTCATGCAGCATGGACGGTGGTTGCATATGCTTCTCGGCAGCTGAAGGAGCATGAGAAGAACTACCCCGTTCATGATTTAGAGTTAGCTGCAATTATTTTTGCGCCGAAGATCTAGAGACATCATCTTTATGGGGTCACCTTCGAGATCTTCACAGATCACAGGAGCCTTCAGTATCTATTCACTCAGCGAGAGCTGAATCTTCGACAGAGGAGGTGGATGGAGTTTCTGAAGGATTATGACTGCACCATTAGCTACCATCCTGGAAAGCTAATGTAGTCGCCGACGCCCTCAGTCGGAAGTCCAGAGCTATTTTGGCATTTCACAGAGTGATGGTCACTGATTTGATTCAGAGTTTCTCTGAGCTGGGGTTAGAGGAGCAGTCTCGGACAGAGAGAGGATTGCTAGTGACTTTGGTGTCTCAGTCAGAGATTCGGTCGAGGATCAGAGAGGCTCAGACCAGTGACCAGCACCTTCAGTTTCTGGGTAGTCAGGCGATGTTAGGAGAGCAGTCGGATTTCACACGTGATGAGGAGGGTGTTCTGTACTTCCGAGGGAGGTTGTGTGTACCAGAGGCGCACCCTATCTTAGAGGAGTTACTGTAGGAGGCTCACCGATCACGTTTTGCTATTCATCCGGGTAGCACTCGGATGTATCAGGATTTGAGACGTTCCTATTAGTGGAACGACATGAAGCAGGATGTCACGGACTTTGTTGCTAGATGTCTCGTCTGTCAGCAGGTGAAGGCAGAGCACCAGAGACCTGCTGGACTCCTCCAGAGGATTCCCATTCCCGAGTGGAAGTGGGAACACATCACCATGGACTTCGTTGTGGGTTTGCCGAGGACCAAGAGAGGTCATGATGCAATTTGGGTAGTCGTGGATCGATTAACCAAATCTGCTCATTTTCTTGCTATTCGGAAGACTGATTCCCTCGATAGATTGGCAGAGTTGTATTGCCAGGAGATAGTCAGATTGCACGGAGTTCCTTTGAGTATTATCTCGGATAGGGATCCGCGTTTTACATCTCGATTTTGGCAGAGCCTGCAGAGGGCTATGGGTACAGAGCTCCGTCTCAGCACAGCTTTTCATCCCCAGACAGATGGTCAGTCAGAGCGTACTATTCAGACCTTGGAGGATTTACTGCGCTCGTGTGTGATGGATTTTGGGGGCAGCTGGGAAGACCATTTGCATTTGGTGGAGTTCGCCTACAACAACGGCTTTCATTCGGCGATACAGATGACACCATTTGAGGCGTTGTACGGTAGGGCGTGCAGGATACCCACCCTTTGGGATGAGGTCGGAGAGACTCAGCTGTTGAGACCCCAGAGGGTTCAACACGAGGTAGAGTTAGTACGGACTATCAGGCAGAGATTATCAGCAGCACAGGATCGCCAGAAGAGTTATGCTGACCGGAGACGCAGACCCTTAGAGTTTGCTGAGGGGGATCATGTTTTTCTGCGTGTTTCACCCACGAAGGGGGTGAAACGTTTTGGCCTCAGAGGAAAGCTAGCTCCACGGTATATTGGTCCGTTCCAGATTCTGGAGAGGATTGGAGCTGTAGCTTACGCCTAGCACTTCCACCGTCTTTGTCTGGCATCCACAACGTGTTCCATGTATCTATGCTTAGAAGATATGTGCCAGACGCCACACACATTTTATCCGAGGTGTCGGTTCAGCTCCGGCCTGACTCTACTTATGAGGAGGTACCTGTACGGATCTTGGGATTCCAAGAGCGTCAGCTACGGAACAAGACGATCCGGCTGGTTAGGGTTGGATGGCAGTATCACACGGATGCCGAGGCTACTTGGGAGTTCGAGGACACTATCCAAGCTCGATATCCCCATTTATTTGACCGAGGTACGTACTGTTAGTCATTGCAGTATTCGTATTTCATATATACAGTGGTTAGCATTTACCATTAGTAATAACGGAATTTGGGGACCAAATTCTTATTAGTGGGGGAGAATGTAAAATACCTAAGTTTCAAATAGGGGTTAGATGTAAAATTTTATGGAGGAGGGTGTAGATGGTGAGGTTGGAAGAAGAGGGGCTAAATTGAAAATTGGCCAAAACCCATTTAAATGCCTAATTCTTTATTCCACGCAATCAAAGCCTTAGCTGCCGTTTCCTTTTTCTTCCACGCGAGTCGGCTGAATCTCTGCCGGATTTCATTGCCAAACGGCCGGATTCCTTGTGGTGATTGCTTCTTTCCTTTTCCCTTCCGACTCTCCTTCTTCTGCTTCTCGCGAGCGCACGTCGAGCGGATCGATCCCCATAGGTGTTTCTTTTCCATCTTCCTCCCCCCTCGCGAGCCCTAGGTCGCAGCCACGCCGCCCCTTTTCCTCTCTTCTTCTCTCTGCGAATCCTAGCCGCGGTTGAAGGCTAAGACAGGTTGGGGAATCGGCGCCGATCCGGGTAAGGAACCTTGAGTCTGCGATTTGGGATTCGGTGATGTGGATGGCTGGGTCTCGATTTTCTTTCATATCAAATTGTTCTTGTTGTTTCCGGTTGAGTTTTGTTTCTAAGGATTTACCAGGATTTTGGATGATGGCTGATACCAATGGTCGGATTGGGTGGGAAATGCTCTGTTCTTGGTTTCCATCGTTGCCGTGTGGGGTCTTGATGTGGAGGATTGGGTGTTTGAACTCTGCTGTGAACACGGGTTGAGTTAGCCTCTACCCTGAGCCATCATGATCGAATCCTGTAGTCAAGATTTTGGGATCTTGATATCTCTATGGTGACCGGATTGGTTGATTTTGATTTCTGGTGGATTAAAGTAAAGATTGGTTCTAAATCGATCTTGTTTTAGGACTGTGCATCTGGCTAATATAGTTCCTGCGTGAGGTTGAGTTGGGGATTGGAAGATGAAGCCGAGACTTGATAGTGGTTGATGAGCTGTGTTGTTAGAGTTGTCTTGTGGTTTCCTGTTGTTGTGAACTCCTATGGTTAGTGCGATTGAGTGCGGGCGTGATCAGGTGGAGAAGTGTGGATGTGGTTTCAGTTGGGGTTATTCGGTGTAATTGAGTAGGTTGGGTTGATGGGGTTAAGCTTGAGTTAGACCTAATCTGAACCCAACATTGGTTGGTTGGGTTAAGTCATTTAGTAAATTTTATAAATAGCTAAGTTGCTTGTTATTTATTTTGGATGCAGGACATTGATTGAATTCCACTTGTTGCGGCTGATATTATTTCAGACGGAGGTTCTCTTCACGTTTGGACTCCTACATCGGAGGCGGGTATCTCTGACTCTTCTTTTAGAATTGTCACAGATATATATATATATTTGATATGCTTGCGTAGCAATAGAGTAATAGAATAGTGGCATGACTATTATATTTGTTTTGACGATGCTGGTTGTGCCACAACTGATATGTGATACCTATACCTGTAGGATTTAGGATATGGTGCATGTTCCACGATCTTTGCATATCATGTTGATATAGGTGAACTAGATAGTGGGTGCTATTTGACCGTTGTTATGCATCATACTGCACTGTGCATCACTGTCGAGCAGGGGCCCCTTTTGGGTGAGCTAGGTCGACAGTCATACTGACCTACCCATACGGCCACTCACGGGTTAGTGGTTGACGGAGTATGGGTAGAGTGCTCTGTGCTGCTCCGCTCATGCACTCATGGGGTAGTGAATCGGAGCGTGGCAGCAGGCAGATGTCCCTCCTTGAGTAGTCCATATACCAGGAGATGAGAGGGCGAGATCTCTCCCCCATTTATATACATGGGGTAGGGGTAACACTCAGACAGAAGATGTCCTTCACAGATGGCCTTAGGCTGATGGATTACCTCGCTAGGATAGGCCATGGAGTAGGGGTGTTACACCGGCAGCATCCCGTCTACTTGATCGCTCAGGAGTAGTGATGGCAGAGTATGGACGGCAGTCACAGCCCTACGTCGGAGGGTGGCCTCCGCTCAGCTTCCTCCCGTATATAGGTGACGAAGTCTGACCGACGGCAGGGTGACCATGTCATTGCACTTTGTGTATTCGTTTATTTTGCCCTTACTTGTGCTTGTGTTTACTTGATGCTGCATTATGATTGACATGCACTTACAGGAGACCCTTATGTCTGGTCTTGGCGACTCTGCGACAGTGGTATGGTAGTTCTTATTGTTCTTATGCAGTTGTTCTTATTCCTGCCCATACATGTTTATTTCGGTAGTCTATTACCCTGTTGCTATTCTAGAATATCCTGTATATATATGAAGAGATATTCGCTGAGTTCTATAACTTATCCCGCAGCTCCTTGTTTTTATTTCAGGATGACTGACTGGAGCGTGCCCGACAGCCTGTCCCAGTTCGCGTACTCGTCGAGATGTCTTCGGATTTTTTTGTCTTTTTCTGTTGGTAGTACTTTCTATGTTTTTCTTCCGCTGTCGTGTTGGTGTTGGGGTTTAGTCATACTATACGGCAGTATAGTTGTACTTTTGTGAGACCCTTATGCCTTGTGTTTTTGTCGTAAATCGGACCGGTCCGCAGTCAGGTATGGTTACCCAATTTTATTTCATATTCTGTCTTGATTTGAGGCCTGAGGCCATTTAAACTGCGTGGACGTGATTTATGATGATGTATGTATGTGTAAGTTGTCCGCCGGACAGGGGAGGTGCTGTCCGATTTTCTATTGGACCAGCGGTTCCTGGGGTCTCGGGGCGTGACAGTACCTAAGAATTCGTATTTACCAAAAGGCGTACCATGATTTCATTTTCACCAAAGGACGTACTTATTTTTGTAAACTTCCTCTTATACCCCTCCTGCTATGTGCTGCCTTCTCTTTCTCTCTCAGTAACAAATTTCGAGACGTCTGCACATGCAACGTGACTTAATTACTGACTTTTATTTTAAAATAATATATTATGGAATCGACGCTAAATTAAAAAACGTAAGGTAAAAATTAAAAAAATATTTCACTTAAAAAATTTCTCATCCAACGTGATTTAAAAATATAAATAAATAATTTTTATATTTGATAACAGAAATTAATATATTAAATAATATTTAATAAATATATTAATGTATAAATTTTTTTTTGAAAAAAACTGACCGTGTCAGGTCCAGCGTGGGCCTGAAATTTTTTGATTCAGGCCCGACGTGGACTCAAATTTTTTTTTTCTATTTTAAAAATATATTAATATATAAAAAAACGTATAAAAACACTTAATTTCAGATTCAAACGCAGGGCCTGAAGTCATCCAAAGAAGGTCTGAAGTCAAATAACTTCAAATCCTATAAATAATTAATTTAATAAATAATAATTAAATATAAAAAAATATTTTTAAAATTAAAAAATTTTCAATGTCGTTGGGGCCTGAAGTCATCCGACTTCAGGCCCAAGGAGGGCCTGAAGTCTGATGACTTCTGGCCCTCCATCATTCAATATAAAAAAATATAAAAATTTTTTTTATAAAAAATATAATATATAATTACATATTATTTATAATTTTTATAAAAAAGTATAATATATAATTACATAATAATAAAATGTTATTATAATAAAATCTAGATATGGGAGGTCTATCAGTGATTTTTGGTTAAAACCTACTGATATTTCTAAACTACTCCTATTTCATTGGTGATATCTAATATATAAATGTTTGGATACTTAAAACATCATCCCCTACCTCTACCCTCTCTATTCATATGGAGTTTTCAGAAATCCAGATATGATAGGTCCATCAGTGAGTTTTGGTCAAAACCCACTGATATTTCTAAACTACTCCTATTGCATTGGTGATATAGAGTGTATAGATGTTTGGACACCTAAAACATCTTCTCCTAGGTCAACCCTGTCTATTGATATAGAGTTTTCAGAAATCCAGATATGGAAGGTCCATCAGTGGGTTTTGGTCAAAACCCACTGATATGACTAAATTACTCCTATTGCATTGGTGATATCTAAGATATAGATGATTGGACACCTAAAACATCATCTCATACCTCTAACCTCTCTATTCATATGGAGTTTTCAGAAATTCAGATATGGGAGGTCCATCAGTGGGTTTTGGTCAAAACCCACTGATAGACCTAAAATCTCCTATTGCAACATAATTTATAATCATTAGAAGTTTGGACATCAAAAATACCATCTCCTAGCTCAACTCTAACTAGAACTATTGATATTTTTATTTAATTTACTTATATTTATCCAAGATTTGTTCAGACCCTCCAGGCCCAAGGAGTAGTTTAGCCATATCAGTGGGTTTTGACCAAAACCCACTGATGGGCCTCCCATATCTGGATTTCTGAAAACTCCATATGAATAGAGAGGTTAGAGGTAGGAGATGATGTTTTAGGTGTCCAATCATCTATATATTAGATATCACCAATGCAATAGGAGTAATTTAGCCATATCAGTGGGTTTTGACCAAAACCCACTGATGGACCTTCCATATCTGGATTTCTGAAAACTCTATATCAATAGACAGGGTTGACCTAGGAGAAGATGTTTTAGGTGTCCAAACATCTATACACTCTATATCACCAATGCAATAGGAGTAGTTTAGAAATATCAGTGGGTTTTGACCAAAACTCACTGATGGACCTATCATATCTGGATTTCTGAAAACTCCATATGAATAGAGAGGGTAGAGGTAGGAGATGATGTTTTAGGTGTCCAAACATCTATATATTAAATATCACCAATGAAATAGGAGTAGTTTAGAAATATCAGTGAGTATTGACCAAAATCCACTGATGGACCTCCCATATCTGAATTTCATTATAATAACGTTTTATTATTATGTAATTATATATTATACGTTTTTTATAAAAATTATAAATAATATGTAATTATATATTATACTTTTTTATAAATTTTTATAATATTTTTTTATATTGAATGATGGAGGGCCTGAAGTCATCTGACTTTAGGCTCCAAGGGCACTGAAAATTTTTTAATTTTAAAAATATTTTTTATATTTAATTATTATTTATTAAATTAATTATTTATAGGATCTGTAGTTATTTGACTTCAGACCCTCCTGGGATGACTTCAGGCCCTGCATTTGAATATGAAATTAAGTGTTTTGATACGTTTTTTTATATATTAATATTTTTTTAAAATAAAAAAAAATTTGAGTCCACGTCGGGCCTGAATCAAAAGATTTCAGGCCCAACATGAGCCTGAAATAAAAATATTTTAGGCCCAGCGTGGGCCTGAAATCAATAGATTTCAGATCCACGGTCAGTTTTTTTCAAAATTTTTTTTATACATTAATATATTTATTAAATATTATTTATTATATTAATTTTTATTAATCAAATATAAAAATCATTTATTTATATTTTTAAATCACGTTGGATGAGAAATTTTTTAAGTGAAATATTTTTTCAATTTTTACCTTACGTTTTTTAATTTAGCGCCGATTCCATAATATATTATTTTAAAATAAAAGTCAGTAATTAAGTCACGTTGCATGTGCAAACGTCTCGGAATTTGTTACTGAAAGAGAAAGAGAAGGCAGTACATAGCAGGAGGGTATAAGAGGAAGTTCACTAAAATAAGTATGTCCTTTGATAAAAATAAAACCATGGTACATCTTTTGGTAAATATCAATTTTTAGATATGCCTTTTAGTAAATTGTCGTTCTCATTATGTTAGTGTAACTCAAAACTATTGTTTATGTGTGTTAGAGTTGAAGTTCATGTATTTATTTTCCGAGACCACGTTAGTGGATGGATATGTACTTACAAATTAAGTTGGACAAATTTACTAATATATACAATTTTTTTATTATTAAAATAGCTACAATTTAAATATTGATTTTTTACCTAAAATGTAAATTTATAATAATTTATATTTCTATAAATTTTTATTACTTAATCACATATTTGACCTAAGGAGTTTCTAAAACAAACACCGTTTAAAGGGCCTCATAAATCAAATCATAATTAGGGTTTTTAATTTGATCAGGTTGGATGAGTTCAGATTAAGTTGAAATAAAGATTTTACGAAGAAATTTCAATTCAAATCTCATCCAAATTCAAACACAATTCAAAACCTTTAAATCTAAACACAATTCAAAACTCTTAAACTAAACCCGGATAATTCAATCAATCCAATTAACATAATTAAATAAAAAAACTTTCTTTCGTTGTTTTACTATTTTTTTTATAAGTTTTCACCATTATCTAATATTTCATTAGTATCATACTAACTTTCATGTTAATCTTAATTAAAAAATTAATTTAATAAAAAAACTACTAAACTTTAAATCTAGGTCAATCTAATTCTAACACAATCCCAAAGACCTCCTAACCTAAACTCGACTTAAATCCAAAAATTCATAGTCAGAATTCAATAGCTTCGGGATCGATTCGAATCGAATTGACATATTGATTCATTTTTTGACACCCCCACTTATATTGAGAAAGTATAATTTTTTAGGATATTTTTAGGATATTATTCATTAACCAGTTTATATATATTTTTATCGTTCCATTTTCAACAATGCAAATATTGATCAAGATTATACTGCGCCTCTCAGCGTTAGCCCCACCATCCGAATTAATAATTTCCATGATTTATTTTATTCGCATTGGTCCGAAATGGATTGACGAAGATATATAAAATAATGAGCGAATATCTTTTTATCACCTTAAGTATATGTTTGGTTAAAGTTATCATTTATAATCTTAGTTATGTGATTATCATATAATCACATAATAAAGGTTTTGGGGAATGAAACATAATCTAATGTTGTTTGGTTCAATTTAATTGATTTATCTTATTTATTTGGAAGTAATAGCATATAATCTAGTATAATATTTTATCATATTATCATTTAGTTTAATATAAGCAAAATAATATTGTATGTTTGTCTAAATTTAAAATAAAAAATTGGACAATATTTTATACTTTTATATCCTCGATTTAAGTTTAAAAAATTATATCAGTCGTCGGATCGACAATATATGATTATATTTATTTTAATTTTTAAAAGAATTATATCGTCGCTGGCCGCTGACAATGGCCAGTCGTCGACCGCCCATTGTCGACTACTGGTCGTGGGCGGCTACGACACTGAGTTGTAATATAATTAATTATTAGGGGTAGTTTTATGTTAAAGAGTAAATAGTGAGGGATAATTTGGGAAATAAAAATTTGATAATCTCGGAATCAAGAAAAACTTTAGAGAACGATTGGTTTGCTCCATTTTCTATTTTTCTTTCAGAAAATCACATCTTCTCATTTTTTTTTTCAGAAAACGTTATATTTTTTTTTTCTGAAAAATAAGTCTAGAAAATACAAACCAAACACGTTTTTTGGAAAATAATATTTTCTGTGAAAAATGAAAATAAAAAATAAGCATACCAAACACAGTCAATTTTCTAAGGTTTTTCGATTCCTAGCTGCATGCCTTTTACTGACGTGTCGGGCATGTATGATTACTTGGGAATCATTGATTATCCAAACCAAACAAGGTTTTCCTTCAACGAAACACACCCTAAGATTATAACATGTTGGACAAGATAACAAACGAATCGGGGGTGACCGACCCGACCCTATGAAAGTTTCCTACTAGTCATCAAGGTAAATCGGGAAGCGCTTGCGGTGGACGGTCTAGAAGCCTAACGTTCCAGGGTTCATGCTCATTTAGAGGAATTTTTTTTATAAAATACGTTATAACTAGAGATCGAATCGTAGATACTTGAGATAGAGATTAATCACTCTACCATTGTACTATAGCCCGGGGCACCCTAAGATTATAACTTTTTAACGTACCATGTCTAAAAGGTGATTAAGATTGAATAAACCAATAATTTAACCCTTTAAATTACCACCCGAGTTTATATATATTTTTATAATTAAATAAATATAAACGAACAAATACAGCCTATTAAAATAATGATGGATCGATTAAAAACTATATATTATTAAATTTGGTGGAACGAGCCCAGTGTAATTGAGTCGAAGTTTTGGGAAATGAGACGTTCTGTCCCATTTTTCTCTCTGCTCCACCTGTCTCACTCGCAGGTGATAGTCGATGAGTCGTCCGATCGTCGATCGGATATTATTGATGATTTTTTATCGTCATCCCGAATAAAATGATATCCTGGAAAAATGGTGAACCGGTCGGAATCGCTGCAATTGTAATCTCGCCGGATTCGACGATGAATCCGGCGGCATAGCAATTGCGGCGATCCCGACTAGTTCATCGTACCCCAGGATCAGCGGCGAATCCAGACAGAAATTTAAAAGGGTGCTCAAAAAAATTAAAAAATATTTTTATCAAATAAATATAAAAGATAAAATACTATGTATAAAAATTATGCATACAATAAAGTAATTATTCCTAGACATCAAATTATGAATTATGATACATTCAAGATGATTATTGTAATATATTATAAGAAGAAAGAATACTTATTAATTATATTGAAATAATAAAGAACAAAAATAATTATTAGCATTAGCATTAAAAATTGATATTTTTATAATTATTTTCAAATGACAATTTATAAAAAAATTAACAAATTAAAACATATATATATATATATATATATATATATATAATTGATCAGGTGCGGACGGTGATCATCGGTGACACCATCGGTGACCATCAGCGGCTTCGGCCGCCTCGAACAAAATTAACTAGTGAGCGATGAATCTTAGGTAACGATGAACCGTCGTACAATGACCGTGCATTAGGTAACGCTGATCGTCATTGACGATCATGCGTCTGATCTAATGAGTCTTACGATCAAAAAATAATATATATATATATATAAATATAATATATATATATATATAAATGTATCAGATAAGTGCTACCACTCGCTTTGCTCCGCGATGCTAGATATATTTTTTCAATATTAAAATTAATATTCATATTTAATTATTAATATTTAGTAATTTGTCATGCAATATAAGTTGACTATTTAAAAAATCTAATTTATCGGAAAAATTGACAGAGTTATCTAAATCATTAGAATGATTGTACAACTGTGCAGGTATTTCAGGAATTTAAAAATTATTGCGAGAATTAATTTTTCGTGCCTTGGTCGAACACTGGTTCTTGTAGTGCTCGTGCTTTTGACATTTGAAGCACCGTATGTGACTCTTGTCCCTCCGGACACCTGGCGCTGGTACCTCCTTTGCCGCCGGTGGTGAAGATCGAATCTTACGAGTAAGACACTGATTTAGTGTCCTCTCTCTCTGCACTTAAAGTATATAATATGAAATACAATACCTGTATTCACCCTTGCTCCCCCTCAATTCCTGGTGTCTTTGCTCCTTCGGCTGTTAGTCCGGTGAAGAGCGGCCTGCTTTGATACCACTTGTAGGATCAATGCAGGTCGATAGAGGGGGAGGGGGGGTGAATATCGACTCAAGCGTTTCGCTGGAATTTCGTCGGAAAACTTCGTCTTTCTATCAGGGTTAGTACGCAGCGGAAAATAAAATAAAATAAAGAAAAATACAATAGAAACATGCGGGATTTGCTTGGCTCCCAAACCCCTAGGGTTAGTACATCCAAGGCCTAAGCACTCAATCGTGAGTCCACTAGTGGTCTCCTTTCCGGACTTTCCGGAGGCGGAGAAACCGTTCGAATTAAAAACAAGGAATAAGTAAATTCAACTCGTAAATAAAAAGCAAACAAAAAAAACTCGGCCAACTCTAGAAGTTCGAAGCGATGCGCACTTCTTCCTGGAGCTTCCTTGGTCGCAGAACTTCGACTTGAGCGCGTTTGCTTCACACAGACTGCTTTTGTGGATGTGGAAAGTTTAAGTACCCCTGGTTGATTTTGATGTGATCAACCGATTTAAGTTAGGTCCTGGTATGGTTAATCCCTCTGCTAAGTGTGCAGGAGCTTAGGTACAGAGGAAGTCGAGCGTAAGACGTAGCAGACGAGAAGGATTATACGGGGAAGTGAGCCGACGGGCTCGGTACAATCCGAGGGACGCGGAAGCTACGGAAGAGTACGTCGGTGGAGCGAGAAGGACGCGCGCGATGTCCGAGGGACGAGAAGCCAGGAGGAAGGACGCTTGAGGGGCGAAAGGCCGAAGTCGGGTTCGGGTGAGCCTAACTCCGGTTGGCCGGAAATCACCCAGAACACGAAGAATCAAAAAGACTGGTCCAAGCGCCCAAAAGAAAAGAGAAAATTATTTGGTGTCAAGATGATTCGAACCTGAGACCCTACTACTAGATGTCTCCATACTTACCGAATGAGATAAACAGGTGATGTAAATAAGTTGATGTGAGCCGAAGATAAAGTTAATCACCTGCTGCGAATAGAAGCAAAGTTTTAATTAAACTTTATCTTCTAAAGGATAACCTTATCCTTTAATCAGATCTAATGGATGCAGTTTAATCCCATCCAAGATTAACTGCCCAGATTATATCCATGGATCAACGGTCAAGAGAAAATTCATCAAAAATCAACAATCCAGATTTATTCTCTTAGGCTATAAATAGGCTTAGAGATTTAGCTTTAGGAATCAATCATTTTTATTCATTCTTGTAAAATCTCTAAAAGTCTAGTGTGCTATTTTTGTAAGGCTTCTCCGCCACAAGGAGATTTTTATTGAGCGTCCACTGCCTTGGAAGCAACGTCCTTAGTTGCGACCAATTTTTTTTTTTAAAGAAGTGCCTTCCATTTTCATAAATTTTTTTACCGTCTATTCACCCCCCTCTAGCCGGTCCAACCCGATCCAACAAGTGGTATTAGAGCAAAGGTCGCCGCAGAAGGACTAACCGCGACTGCAGCAATTTCAAAAAAATGGTTGGAGCCGTAATCTACCCGCCAAAGTTTGAGGGGGAGTTCACGATGTGGAAGCGCCGAATGCAGGTATTTTTTAAAACAGATATTGAACTGCTACTAATTATGAAAAATGGGTTTTCAGTTCCTAAAGACAACGACGACAAGGATAAAGAAATAGAGTCGTGGACCAAGAAGGAGCAAGCGGACTTTGTAGCAAATGGCAAAGAGGAGTTTCATCTGCTAGCCGTTCTTCCTGCGCAAGAAGTTAACCGCATCGGGAATTACAACTCGGCAAAAGAGTTCTGGGAGAAATTCCTGGAATTACATGAAGGTACCTCAGATGCAAAATTGGCGCGACGAGACCTTCTTCGAAGCCAACTGACAAACCTCCGGATGGAGGATGGAGAATCAGTTGCACATCTACATGCTAAGGTAAAAGAACTAATCACCGACCTTGAGAACCTCGGGGAAAAGGTAACAAGTCGCGATGCTCAAAGGTACGTCTTAAACGCATTTCCGAGAACCCTGGAATTGACCTCGGTTATCGATGCATATTTCATTTCGAAAGATTGAACGGTAACTACATTAGAGCAATTATTTTCTACTTTGGAACTTCACGAATCTCGTTTTGTAGAAAAGAATAAGAAAGCAGACATCGTCGCACTGAACACAAGGAAGATCCAACTCGACGAGGAATCCTCGACTGACGACGAAACAACAAAAATGGTAAGTTCTTTTAAAAGTTTTTTTAAAGCTAATAAATTTTAAGAACGCAGAAAAGAAGACGGTCCCTAAAGAAGCGAATAATCAGATGCTACAATTGTAAAGAGGAGGGACACCTGAAGGACCAGTGTCCTAAACTCAAAAACCAGCCAAAGATGAAAAAGGCATTGAAGGCCACCTGGGATGAGTCCTCGTCAGAAGAGTTGGAAGGTCAAGAATACGCGGGACTTGCGCTAATGGCAAATCATCAAAAAGGGAGCACTGATGAAGGGGGAGAGACGTCAGAAGAAACCGATGACGAAAGAGGAACCTCGCTTTTCGAAAGCGACCCGGTAAGTGAGGTTTGTTTTCTTCCTCATGATCAATTATATGCAGGAGTTAAAGCTTTGCTCAAATCTAATTGTAGATTAGAAAAAGAAAATTTAAAATTGAAAAATGAATTAACACTTACATCCTCTTCTGATATTTTGAAAAATGAAAATGATAATTTGAAAAACTTAGTGCAAAAATTAGAACTTGATATTGCATATCTACGACAAAAGAAAAATAGCTTTCCTGATAATTTAAATTGGTATTTTAAAAACCACAAGGGTCAATTTAAAAAAGTACCCAAAAGCTATATTCCGCCGAAGTTTTTAATTAATCCTGTAGTCAGGAACTTATTTTGGGTTCCTAAATTTGTATTAAAGTGATAATTTTTTTTGTTATTATATATGTGCGCATTTTGTTTCTCTAACAAAAATTATGTCTTTATATTTTTTATGCACAATTATGCTGTCTATCTACTGGAACTTCTTTCAAAATTTTTCGAATATTTTTTTCCCTCGAAATTTGAAATTACGAGTTTAAGGGAAAGACTCATTATAATTTTTTTTCTTCAAATTTTTCGAAGTATTTTTTCTAATTTTTTAAAATTTATTCTTCAAGAATTCTTATGTGTTGGTTTGTCATTTTTGGACTTGATGAACACATTTAAAGCTGATTTTTTTTTTTCAAAATCATATCTTTCTCTTCGACTTTGATGAAAATATTCAAATTTTTTTATAGATATTCGATTTTTTTAATGAATTGTTTCAAAATTCGATAGAAAAACATTTTAGTATCAAAGGGGGAGAGTAGGACTATAAATTTTAAAAAAATTGTAAAAATTCAAAATTTTTCCTCTCTAATTATTTTTCCCCATTTTTTTGATGTGATCAAAGAGGTGGAAATAGGGTTAAGTTAAGGGGTAAACTTTTAATTTACTCTAAATTTAAATTTTTTGAACATAAACTGTTTACATTATTATTATATATATATATATATATATATTATTGTGTTTATCCTAACTTAACTCGGATTGATACACATCAAAAAGGGGGAGATTGTAAGTACCCCTGGTTGGTTTTGATATGATCAACCGATTTATGTTAGGTCCTGGTATGTTTAATCCCTTTGCTAAGTGTGCAGGAGCTTAGGTACGGAGGAAGTCAAGCGTAAGACGTAGCGGACGAGAAGGATTGTAGGGGAAGTGAGCCGACGGGTTCGGTACAATCCGAGGGACGGGGAAGCTGCGGAAGAGTACGTCGGTGGAGCGAGAAGGATGCGCGCGGTGTCCGAGGGACGAGAAGCCGGGAGGAAGGACGCTCGAGGGGCGAAAGGCCGAAGTCGGGTTCGGGTGAGCCTAACTCCGGTTGGCCGGAAATCACCCAGAAGACGAAGAATAAAAAAGACTGGTCCAAGTGCCCAAAAGAAAAGAGAAAATTATTTGGTGCCAAAAAGATTCGAACCTGAGACCCCACTGCTAGATGTCTCCATACTTACCGAATGGGATAAACAGGTGATGTGAATAAGTTGATGTGAGCCGAAGATAAAGTTAATCACCTGTTGCGAATAGAAGCAAAGTTTTAATTAAACTTTATCTTCTAAAGGATAACCTTATCCTTTAATTAGATCTAATGGATGCAGTTTAATCTCATCCAAGATTAACTGTTCAGATTATATCCATGGATCAACGACCAAGAGAAAATTCATCAAAAATCAACAATCCAGATTTATTCTCTTAGGCTATAAATAGGCTTAGAGATTTAGATTTAGGAATCAATCATTTTTATTCATTCTTGTAAAATCTCTAAAAGTCTAGTGTGCTATTTTTGTAAGGCTTCTCCGCCACAAGGAGATTTTTATTGAGCGTCCACTGTCTTGGAAGCAATGTCCTTAGTTGCGACCAAGTTTTTTTTAAAGAAGTGCCTTCCATTTTCATAAATTTTTTTATCGTCTATTCACCCCCCTCTAGCCTGTCCAACCCGATCCAACAGAAAGTGATGTTCTGAGATGAAGGGTCGAACTCCTTTATATACAAGCTTCTCGGGTGCCTGAGACTTATGGGGCGCTTGCCACGTGTGGTCAAACTTCATCCAAACCACCGAAATCGCAGTAGGGATAGAAACAACCCTTCCCGGGCGCCTGGCTTGCCAGGCGCCTGGGATGAGCTGCCCCCAACTGGGGCGCCTGATTCAAGTCAAGCGCCCAGAATGTTCTTCCCAGGTTCCTTTTCTTCTGCATTTGCCCTCCTATCTTGCCTCCAACTCCAGGTACCTGCAAGACAACAAACACATGACAAAAACACAGATAATCTTAGCCTTAGCTTATTGGTTATGACTTTGGATTTCACCCGAAACCCTAGGTCGAACTGACGCCTAATGTTCCCTTTCCCGGGGAACGCGTCCTCACCTACTCCACACTGGAGAAGCTACTTTTGCCAACCGGGACCTCCGGTTGGACTTTTGCTCAGCCTTCGAGAACCCGAATCTCGAGACGTCCGACCTCGACCTGTTTTTACTTCTGTTCACGATCCTCGCTCGACTAAAGCTTTTGCCAACCGAGACCTCCGGCTGGACTTTTGCTCGGCCTCTGAGAAATCGGATCTCGAGACGTCCGACCTCGACCCGTCTCTACTTCTGTCCCCAATCCTCCTCGGCAAAGACTCTGTTGCCCGATCCCCGATCAGGACTTAGTGCTTAGCCCCCCGAACCAAGACTTCGTGCCCAGCTTCACTAACCAGGACTTAGTCCACCTAGCTTCACTCACTAGGATTTTTCCACCTAGCTTCCCTTGCTAGGACCCAACTTTACTCACCAGGATTTAGCTCACCTAGCTTCACTCACTAGGATTTCTTCCACCTAGCTTTCCTTGCTAGGACCCAGTTTCACTCACCAGGGTTTCTTTCACCTAGCTTCACTCACTAGGGTTTCTTTCACCACAATCACTCCTTTGCTAGTCATCATAATCCTGACTAGACTTCCTCCAATCTTCAGGTAAATATAATCCCAAACCTCAAGTCCGGTTTGATTTAATTCCTTGGTCAAACTGACCAACCCAAACACCAAATCCTGTTTGGCTAACCCCTTTCTCAAACTGATCAAACCTGAATTTACCCTATCAAACATAAGGTCCTGTTTGGTTTAACTCTTGATCACTTTGACCACCCTTAATATATTATCTAACATATGTAATGTCACTAACTTTAGTATATTGTCAAATATCGGAATACTAGAAGATGACTATTCATCACTGATACATTTTGCACCAACACCAAGATCCTCTACATACATGTATTACATTTTTTTGTGCTTAATTTGTTATTTTGTTTAATGCAAATAAGACAAATTTCTTATTAGTATCAAGTTTCAAATTATGCCTCCGTCACTTTTATTCTAACTTTTCTTGCCAAATTTTTTAGAAATTCATATTTTATTTTTATTTTTGTATTAATGTTATTTTTCTTTCTTTCTTTGATTTTGCCCTTATTTGTTCAGGAAGAGATGCGATTAGTTATATTGTAATTAAATGGCATGTACATTATTGAAGATACTATAATCGACAGTGCTCATTCTACCTATGAGGTACTTGTATAGCTTGATTGCAATACATGGAATGCAATTTGTCTCACATTCCCGTTTTTGAAGATGGTTGTAAATAAAAATTTCACCAAAGGACGCAAGATATCTCATGTTGCAGCAGCTTGTCTCTATCTTGCTTGCAGGTGAGAAATGTATGCTAATGTATTGTTATGATTAAGTCATGCCGCACTATTATGACATTAATGATTCTTTTCAAGTATTTGTACGCAGTCTCTTTTATCATTATGGTTATCCCTCTTGTTTCCTTTCAAAGTAAACATGTCAATAAATTATTGATGGATTTGCTTATGCTAGCATTCAGGCAATTAAGACTAATAGTAATTGCTCATTCAAAAACCCATTGTGCACAACACATTATTAATTCATTAATTTGGTTGTAGACTGCTATTAATTCATTAATGGCATATAATGTTTGTATGTTTTTTTAAGCTTTTTGAAGTGGTTTAACCATAAGGGACTAGAATTTTGTTACACATGGGATATTAATGCATATATTCCTAATTTGAACATGCCTATTTTGGCCAGCAGTTGCTTAACTTGCTTACTTGTCAAGCTCATTTCTTTGCTTTGTTGTTCTCAACCCTGATCAATATACTAAATCTGAAAATTTTGTATGGAGTTCTTTCAGAATATCAATGTTGGAGTAGGGGAGGGGTAGATGTAGATGAAGCCATTGTATGAATAATAGAATATTCCATGACTTTACATGTCCAGATATACTTGCAATTAAAAAATCTAGTTTGTTTCCTTAATTCTCTTTGTTTTAAACTTCAAGTCTTCTATTTACTTATTTTTTAATTCGGTATCAATCCAGTTAGTGTTCATAATTGGTAGTTATTAGTAAATCTTCTTGAGAATTGCTAGTGTGCATATGGGTTATATGATTGCTTTTCTATATATTTCTCTGTGCACTTAGATAAACTTAACAAAACCATTATTTTCCTTTTTGAATATACTTCTCTATCCTATAGATGCGAGCATATGATTTGTTAGATTATTCTACTTTATCACTTAAAAATTGACTAATTTGTAAGTGATTAGCAATGGTTGTCAATTTTGATGCATATATCAATGTTCCTCTTTTTCCAGACGATGGAAGCAGGACTATCTTCTCTTTGATTTCTCTAACTACTTGGACATAAATGTGTATGTACATCTTGCTCCTTTTCCCCTCTTTATGCTTTTCGAATATGAAACCCTTGGGTTTTTTTTCTCCTCGCATAACTATTGTTAGACAAGCAAGGTAAAATGCTCACTTATATTTTGTTTCAGATATGTACTTGGAGCTATGTATTTGCAACTTTGTAAAACTTTGTACGTCTCGAAGCACTCAGGGGTGCTTGGTAAGTGATTTAGAAGGTGGTTCTCATTCATGATGCTTGGTATATGAGAATCGAAATCAAAATATAAATATGATATCCTTGATTTTATAACTTAATCCCCACTATGTTATCACTAAACCCATAAACCCTCAATCAAAATTTATTACCATTCCTATTGTCGAATAAGTAATGATACGCACAGTGAAAGTGAATGTCTCAGTGAAAATTTTGACCATCAATCGGTGGCATGTCCGACGTCCGATCGCTGATCGGACACTACCGGGGCCTCCGGCCGCCGCCCCGAACCAAATTATATCCTGGGGGGTACGGTGAACCCGTCGGGGATCGCCGTAATTGCGATCTCGCATCATTCACCGTCGATTTTGACGATTTCATTGTTGCCGGCGATCCTGACGGGTTCACCGTTCTCCCAAAGTATAGTTTGATTCGTGGCGGCGATCAGAGGCCGCCGGTAGTGTCCGATCAACGATTGGACATCGGACGTGCCGCCGAGTGACGGTTAAAATTTTCACTGAAACATTCACTTTCATTATACGTATCATTTCTCTTATCGAATATATATCAAACGTCTCCTCAATTTTTCAGAGAATAGTGATCCAAGTCTTTTTATCCATCTATTCACAAAGCGTAAAGGAACTTTGTTTTTTTAAGAATTCTTCTTTTTGAGTGGCATGATTCCTTGTAAGTTTCGGGTTTCATTATTTATCAAGTGTCTTAAGACTCGTATGACGGCATGAATTGTAATTTGGTTTATTCTGAATGTACTCTTTTGGTTTTTAGTGATTAAGCTTATTTTTTGGTTTCTGTAATTCCAGTCTTTAATTCATTGGAGTTTGATTTATTAGTGAGTATAACTACAATTCTCTTTTATTTGTCAATTGTTCGTATTTTCTTTAAATTGAAATATTACTATTGTTGTTGCAGTAGAAACTTCTCATCGCTCCATGTTTACCATAAACTTATTAGAAAATAGCACCTTTGTTCAACATGTTAGCTCTCTGTTTGTGGCAAACTATTATCATTTTAATGGCAAACATATTCAAGGCATAGAGATATTTACATTTTGACAGTTGGAAATAGGGGAAATTTTCATAAACTTCTCACATACCAATTCAATTTTACATGTAATCCCTATACAAATTTTTCTTTGCATGCAGTCCCTGATGGGATTGACAAGACAGTTTGGTGAGTATTATTTGAAGAAAGTTGAGTATAAAAGTTAAAAAATTGAGTATGTAAGGTTGCATCCACCACATCAAGAACCTGTGTACTCAATTTTTACTCTTTTATACTCAAGTTTTACTCTTTTATACTCAATTTTCACTGATATATACTCAATTTTTCACTCTTTTATACTCAATCCATCAGGGAGTAAATACAAAGAAAATCTCAAATGGGGGGTGCATACAAAGATCAAATGTCTATTAGGGAATTTTTTACAATTTACCGTTGAAAATATGTATTTTGTAATGAGTATTATAGTAAAGGGGGCCTTATTTGTTTTATTTCCTATTTAGCCTATTTATTCATCAAGGTAACTCAGTTTTGAGATTAAATTAAACTAGAGTGAATTTATTGCGTAAACTTGTGAAATTTAGAACTTTTAGGCAAAAAGAATGATACAGTTTCTGAAATGGCTCTTCGCTTGGTTGCAAGGATGGATAGAGATTGGATGCAGGTATTCTTTTTTATTGGCATAGTCCTTTTCAATTTGTAAATTCAATTGCTTATGCATATGTAAATTTGTTTCGTGCCCTTTTAATGGTTTTAGACATTGAGGACACCCAACAGATTATGCGGTGCAACATTATACATATCTGTACTTTCTCATGGACTTAATTACTCGAAATCAGATATTGTAAGTAAAAAATTTTCTAGCTAACATTCACTCTAAATGTGTACGTGCGATATGGTTGGACATGCCATCTCAAAGTATAATAAATTTATGAGACATCAAATTTCTTCATACCATACAAATGTGTATATATGTGATATGTCATCTAGTGTTCCACAGGATCCTTTTTTGTTTCAAGTTGAACTTAAAAGCTTGGGACTCAATTAATCCTCAATCAAGTCTTGTAAGGAATATATTTACGGTAATTTATCAAAGAGCGTATTTAAGAATTGAAAATTATCAATTCGCGTACCATGGTTTCTAATTTACCAAATAGCGCAGGTCCTTAAGTGAACTTCCTATTGTACCCCACCCGCCACAAAAGACCTTTTTCGTTTCACATTTTCGAGACATCCGAACCACTTTTACAGTAAAATAATAATTTATGATTCGGATGACCAGGTAGTAGAATTTTTATCCATTCTCTCGCAACAACGTAAATGGTATTGTCGAAGGAGGAGGACATTGTGCGTGCTCTAGTTGTGCTTTAGTCGCGAGCTCATCCCTCGAATCCCTCCGCCCAACCAAAACCTAGGCAAGTATCAAAAGTGTTAGTGTGTGATCCTGAGGTGGCTTTAAGTGTTAACGTTGATGTCCAGACTGCTCGACACTATCAAAGTAGGATTTAGGGTTTCTGCAGGGTTGATTTTTATGATAATGGTAGGAAAAAGGTCTGTGGGTGATTTATCGTCTTCTTCATTGGCATTAATCACCAAGGTATGTTAGCGATAGACTTAGGTAAGAACAACATAGTTTGTGAAAATGTTTATACTTATTTTTGCTGAATAAATTTGTAATGTATAAAAACTGTAGGGTTCAGATGAATTTGGGAAAAAATTACATTGATGTAGTGTTTTAGGCCACTTTAAATATTTTGTTGAAGCATTTGAAATTTTAAATAGTCGACACATTGTGAAGATCAAAGAGTCGCCCTTCAATTTTTTCTTGGACATACAAGAGTTGCAGCATATCCGGGAAATTTTGGTTAATATATTTGAAAGTTGGGATTCAATCTCGTAAGTTTTTAAATTCTCAGGTAATAATTTTAATTATGAATTGTAAACAATATCTATAGTAAGATAAAACTTGGATATAGATGACCTTAAATGATTTATATTTGATCAATTTAAATGAGTAAATTTCAGGTGAAATTCACTTAAGGCCCTCGGTAGGCCTAAAATAATATCATTTCAGGCCTACGGTAGGCCTGAAATGATTTTATTTCAGGCCTACCGAGGGCCTGAAGTGATTTTACTTCGGGCCCTCGGTAGGCCTAAAATGAATCATTTCAGGCCCACGTTGGGCCTGAAAGGAATTCATTTCAGGGCCAAAGTGAAATAAGTTGAAGCTTATATTGTTGATGATAACTAAATATTTTAATTGTTTCAGGTGTACCGGTTGCGTTCAACAGACGAAATGTTGCTTTGTTACTGGGTATAGTGGACCGTGGAGTTTCGGTCCCTATTAATTCAACTAAAGCATCGGGTGACCTCTATCGTACTTACTTCTCAAAAGAAAAATAACCTACCAGAACAAGAATTGAGGACTTACTTAAACATTATTCTAAAAGTGTTGAATCAGAGGATGATGTGTTATTAGTTTATAAATTATATATTTTGTATATATTTGTTTGTGTTTTATTTTCGTCTAGTACATATAAAGTCCCTCTAGGTCTTGTAGATATAGTAGATGATTATGACAATCTTGGTAGATTCAACTGGGTGGAAGCCATCCATAAATTTTTATCTCCACAATTACCTAAGATTGGAAAATTATTTTCATCAATTCAGGGAAACCAGAGGACCATCAACCTCCCTTACGTAAAGGGATTTGCTGGGCTTTTGGCAGTGAGTAGAATTTTCTTGATAAATTTTATAATATTTTGTTGTCATTAATGTAATTGTCTGGAAAACTTTGTGTAGGTATGATTTTTGGAGCATGTGCCCATTCAAAAACCATACAATGTTGAAGGACCCTGAATAAATAAGTGGAGGAATATTCCTTCGCATATTAGTAGGGTGAGGGACCTTGTCAACCAAATCAGGTCCGAAGAGGTAATTATTCTAAATTGTGATCTATGTTAGTTTGATATAGAGGCAGTAAAATTTGTGTACTTGGTAATTGACAGGTGATCGTTGAAATAATTCTTAACTGTTGGATCGAGAAAACACGATAGAGGGGGGGGGGTGAATATCGTGAAAACGTTTCGGATTAGAAGTTAAGAGAATACGCAGCAGAAATTAAAATAAACACACAGAACATAAGGATTTTTACTTGGTTCGGAGTCGCGGTCGGCTCCTACTCCAAGGCCCACGGTCCTTGACCGTTTACTGCGGGCAATTCTATAATGCTCAAAGTTTTACAAAGATTTGTACAATAATAGTGCAGTAAAAAGAACAAGTTTACTCTTCGTTACCGACGCCCGGTGTGGATCGTGCTTCGGAGCAGAGGGTCGTTGTCGGTGCTAGAATCTTGAGATTGGAAGTTTCCGGAGCAGAGCGCTTGAGCGAAGAGCGTTGAGGCATTCGAGAATTGTGTTCTGAAGCCTTGGGGTCGAGCCCCTTTTATAGCACTCCTGGGGGCGCCCTGGACGTTTGGGGCGCTCTCCACGTGCCTTTGGATCCGCAAACCCCTATCCGAAATTCGGTCAGCTCTTATCCCTTCAAAATAGGGCTCAGAGCTAACGGGGGCGCCCGGGACACTGGGGCGCCCTGCTTGACTCGGTCAACAGGCTTCAAATTACTTTGCTTCGATTGCTTTGACCATGGGGGCACCCGGGACACAGGGGGCGCCCTGCTTGATGCTGCTTCGAAGCAGTTTTTTGCTTCACTGTTTTGCCTTGAGCTTGGGGGCGCCCGGGACACAGGGGGCGCCCTACCAGCTTCCTGCCCCTCTCCTTTGGGGCGTTCTGAGCTGCAGAAACACATTCCTTCGGTCCTGCATTCAAGGTTAGTTCCAAAACAAGTAAAGCAAGAGTGTTAGATAATTTTACAGCCGTAGCTGTCTTGACCCTAGGTCGAACCGACGCCTAGGTCGAACCGACGCCTACTGTTCACTCGACGGGGAACACGTCCTCACCTACTCCTCTCAGGAGAGTTTACCTCTTGCCAATCGGCTCCTCCGGTTGGACTTTTGCCCAGCAACCCTTCGTTAGGTCTTTGTTTCCTGGCAGTCCTTTGCCAGGTGCCTAGCAGCCCTTCGCCAAGTCTTTGTTTCCTGGCAGTCCTTCGTCAGGTGCCTAGCAGTCCTTCGCTAGGACTTCACTTCCTGGCAGTCCTTCGCCAGGTGCCTAGCAACCCTTCGCTAGGTCTTCATCTCTTAGCAGTCCTTCGCTAGGTGCCTAGCAGCCCTTCGCTAGGTCTTTGATGACTAGCAGTCCTTCGCTAGTTGCCTAGCAGTCCTTCGCCAGGTCTTTGATGACTAGCAGTCCTTCGCTAGGTCTTCTTTCTGCACACTTAATGAACATATTATACCACAAATAATACTTAACTTTGAACCCTTTGCTAATATC
This sequence comes from Boesenbergia rotunda, assembly GCA_024364735.1. NCBI lineage: Eukaryota > Viridiplantae > Streptophyta > Magnoliopsida > Zingiberales > Zingiberaceae > Boesenbergia > Boesenbergia rotunda. Next base: position 77,985 of record JAGFNQ010006697.1, on the reverse strand, counting down.
AAAACAAGGTTCGATATGGTGCTTCCTGCACCAACACTAACCTACATGAAAACACATTGTTTAAGAACCTTGAGATTGGTGATGACATTCCACGGGCAATGGAGACATCACAAGGACATCACACAGAAAATGTAAGGCCATGTGGTGAATGCATTCTTAAAGACACCCTAATCAAGGAGTTAACAGAGGAGAATATATGTTTGAATGAAAGGGTTAAGGAATTAATTTCAATTATTGAAAAAAAAGGGATGGAGGGTCAAGAAAGCTATCCTGTAGTCGGTCCTCTTTCTGATCCAGTATCTTGTAGAACAAGGAGAGGACGTGACCGAACTCGGTATGATTACAGGGATACTCCAATTTGACACCATCTGTCACGCCCCGAGACCCAGGAGCCGCTGTTCCAATATAAAATCGGACAGCACCTCCCCTGTCCGGCGGACAATTTACACATACAAACACACACGCATATAATAATAGACATCACCACGTAGTTTAATTGGCCTCAGGCCTCAAAATATATATAGACCCAACATAAAAGCACCTGACAACTAAGTAAAACATACCTGACTGCGGACCAGTCCGACTTATGACGAAACAACAAATACAACAACACCTTAGGGCTCACGACACATGCGACATATACATATCGCTAAAAGAAATCTAAAACAATACACAACAAAGTACAAAACGAAACCATGTCGTCGCGATGGGTAGGGACTGGCTGCTGGGCTCTTCTGGCGACTCCAAGTATCTCAACCTGAAATAATATCATATGGCAACGGGTGTGAGTCCATAAGCTCAGCGAATACCCAGCAGATATGCATAGTATGTTATAATAACAATAAGCATCTACGTTATTACAGTCTCATATCAACAATATAAAAAAACTAGTACTGGAAATACTGAGGTAGATACATACCAGAATCCAGCTAACCTGAAAAGAAGATAATAAGTACCAAGGGAATATCATTAGACATATAATCTCAAATAACCAGTCTCCAGTATATGCGATGTCAAACAAGTGCAGCAAATAAGTGTAGCAACCAATGCACGATGCATAGTATGCACATGGTGCAATGACATATGTCACCCCCTAGTCCCAGTCAGGATATCGTCCATGACGTCCGCGTGGGTAGAGCTGTGACAAACTGTACGCACCCTGCCATCACTGCTCCTGAGTGACCGGGTGGACAGGATGCTGGCGGAGGACCACCGCCCTACCCCATGTATATATGAGGGAGCTCCGCTCTCATCTCCTCGTGGCTCAGTACGAGAAGGGATCCCTGGCTGCTACTACGCCCGCGCTCACCCTCCTCATAGTGGCCGAACGGAGCAATACAGGGCAAATGCACACATCTACGGTATCCACTAACCCATGAGTGGCCGTGCGTGCATATCATGTGCCGGAAGACGATTAGGCTCAACCACAAGGGAGTCGCTGATCGCCGGCATGCAACAGTGCAAGGATGGTGTATGATAGATACACATACATAATAACTCAGGGATAACTAACATGTATCCAGAACAGGCATAATAACTCAGGGATAACTAACATGTATCCAGAACATGCATAATAACTCAGGGATAACTAACAAGTATCCAGAACAGGCATAATAACTCAGGGATAATTAACATGTATCCAGAACATGCATAATAACTCAGGGATAACTAACAAGTATCCAGAACAGGCATAATAACTCAGGCTAGCGTATAATCTTACTGCTATCTATAACCAACCATGCATAGCAATATGACAATATCTAAAAGATAAGTCAAAGGGTACCCGCCTCCAGAGTGTAGAAATGGCTTGTATCAAATAAGAACCTCCCGTCCGATACTCCGCAACCAAAAGTCCAAATCAGTGCCCTGTATCAAAGGACATTTTAAATAGCTATTACAAAGATAGTAACTAGCTAACATACCAACTGATACTAACCAAATTAAGTACTCAGTCGTATTATGATTAATCCAACTCGACCAACTAGTGGTTTACCCCAATACTAAACCACTCAATCTAATACAAAACACTGTAGCTTCATCCAAGCTTAGCCAACCAACTAGCTCCAAGATCACACCGTAGTATCAATTAACCAATACAATCCTCAATCCGATCAGCCCACACTGAACAAACGAAATCCCATCATCAACTTCAAAATCCAACCAAAGAAGCCCAGGGCACAATGGACTGCCCAATGAATACATTCTAAAACTGAGCATATCACAGAAATTACCAAAACAAATATACAAAACAGATCAAAAGAATAGGAAGGAACCCACTAAAACCTCCAAATCAGAATCACAATAGATCCATACTCCACACACTAATCCAAATTGGAGCAAATCAGATTTAAGACAGAAGGAACTCCATCAAATCACTAAGCTCACGATGACATTCTGTAAACACAGGAACACAACTGCACTAATCTAACCATCCATACACAACACACTCTTCCAATATCAGAGAAAGCAAGAGCTAATAGCGAAAATTCCAATTCCGAACAATACTGTGATCAGGAACAAATTCCAGGGGAAAACCTAGCTCCAAAATCAACAATAAAACTCATCCCAACACCAAAAAGGAAACTCACAGTAGAGAAACAAAGAATCCATCACTATAACTCACGGCATAAATACAATTCCGAAAACCAAGATCTTAACAGCGATCTCCAAATGCGGATTTGTCATTAAATCCTTAATTCAACACAAAGCTTACCTGAATCCTGCCGACCACAGCAATCCAGGTTTGATATAACAAACCGCTAGGGAGGAAGAACACCGGAAGCTCGCTGACCCCAAAGTTTGGCTTCGCCATACCCTGAAACAATTCCAATGGAGGAATCCTTTGCGAATCTGGTCGAGGTGAAATGCTCCATCGCCGATGCAACCTTGTTGTATCTCCTCCCCTCTCTGATCGCCTGCCCTAGATCTGAGGGAATGGCAAGCGGAGAAGCGCCACAGCGGAATTGATCACTGACCTTGGATCTCCGGTCGACGCTATACAGCGAGGGAGGACAAACTGCCGATTTCCGGTGATGATTCCAGAGATGGGAGGAAAGGCGAAGATGGGAAATCACGTGCGAGGAGGGCTCGGGCTCTTCTAGGTTGTGGCCGATTGAAGAGTCGGCTGTGTTAGGGCTCGCGAGGGAGAAGGGAAAGGAAAGGGAAAGTCTGCGAGGGCTTTGGCTTGCGATCGGCCACAGAGGAACTTAAGGCCTGGCCATTTTGCATATTGCCCCTCCAATTTCGATCATTCACATAACCACTCTTAATTTAGGTCAATTAGCCTTTAAACCCTCTAAGTATAGGGAACTTTATTTATTTATTTATTTCTCCCAGTCCCTTAATTTCCAGTATTTAACATTCTCCCCCACTAACAAAAATTTGATCCCCAAATTTCAATATCTAGTAGATACTACAGCTGTATATGAGAAGTACACACGCCGAAACGAACTAACAGTACATACTTCAAACAAACAAATGGGGATCGCGAGCTCGGATGGTAATCCTCGAGCTCCCAGGTCGCTTCGACATTCGTGTTATGTTGCCATCCGACCCTAACCAATCGGATCGTCGTATTCCATAGCTGACACTCCCGGAAACCCAAAGTCCGTGCAGGTTCATCCTCATATGTGGCGTCAGACTGAAACGGAATAGACACCTTGGATAATATGTGTGAGACGTCTGACACACAACCTCTCAACAAAGATACAAGGAAGACATCGTGGACGTCAGTCATAGATAGTGGAAGTGCTAGGCGATAAGCTACCGCTTCAATCCTCTCCAGAATCTGGAACAGACCATATACCGCGGAGCTAGCTTACCTCTGAGACAAACACGTTTCACCCCCTTCGTGGGTGAAACTCAAGGAAAACATGATCACCCGGGGCAAACTCTATGGGTCTGCGCCTCCGATCAGCATAGCTTTCCTGGTAATCCAGCGCTGCTAATAATCTCTGTCTGACAGTTCGTACTAACTTTGCCTCGTGCTGAACTCTCTGTCTGATAGTTCGTACTAACTCTGCCTCGTGCTGAACTCTCTGGGGTCCCAACAGCTGAGTCTCACCGACCTCATCCCCGAGGGTGGGTGTCCGACACGCCCTACCGTACAATGCCTCAAACAGTGTCATCTGTATCGTTGAATGAAGGCCGTTGTTGTAGGCGAACTCCACCAAGTGCAACTGGTCCTCTCAACTGCCCCCAAAGTCCATCACACACGAGCGCAGCAAGCCCTCTAGAACCTAAACGGTATGCTCGGGCTGCCATCTGTCAATAGACGAACAACTAAACCGAATCACAACTATGCGCATGTAGCTCGTAGGAAGCTCCTACCAGATTCTAGAGAAATCCCTAAAATCTAGTAGTCTTCCTATCGTATATCTCTACCAAGTGATCCATCGAGTCCATCCTACGGATCGAAGGAAAATGCATAGATTTGGTTAATCGTTCAATGATCACCCAAATCGACTCGTGTTGCCTTTATAAACCAACGTATTAGGCTTTCTCTCGTAGGGAATTCTTCGAGAGTAAGACCGCTAGTCTCTGACGCTCCCTGTGGGTTTTGAGCCCACCACGCTACCACTGCGTCAATCGACGTATCAATCGTCTAAATACGAAGACTCTCAATGTCCTTTTCCATGTCGTTCCGCTAACAGAGACGTTTTGAATCCCGGTACACTCGGGTCCATCCTGAGGATATCGTAAAACTAGGTCAATGCGCCACCGAAGTAAATTCCCCGAAATCGGAAGTAATCTCAAGACCGCACCACCTATTACGGAATAAACTATTCCGCATACACCACGAGGACCCCTACGTCCGATGCCCTTAGGCTACTCTACCTTGAACACACCGAGGGTAATAATCTCTAACCAGAGCACACCTAATCTGATCGACAAAAGTGTCAAATCATCCAAAGGTAACAACATATGCTCATATACCCAGTCAAGAATACATCCGGATGTTGTCTACGAATAGTAACGACTCATCCCAACCTCCTAAGGCACCAGACTCGAGCAATCCACATGGTGGCCAGATCATCGGTATGCCCGTACAACATACCGAGGGCATAATTGATCGAGGGATCATCGTCTAACCATCAGCTACAACCGAACAACTAATTAACATCATCCCTATCAAGGGTGCTCCACCCTAGGATCACTTGTGCCACATCTATAATCTGATCGTCCGAATACATAAGAAACTGTGCAGATTGGGTTAATCGCTTAACGATCACCCAATTCACATCAAGCCCTCTCCGAGTCCTAAGTAAGTCCATGACAAGATACTTAATACCGGTTCTTATTTCCAACCATAAATTGGAATCGTCTAGTATAACCCCGCGAGTCTCTAAGATTCAACCTTCATCTATTGACATATCAAATACCTAACCACAACATCCGCGATATCCTCCCTAATATCGGTCCACCAACGGAAATGCCTCTGGTCTCTGTATCATCGGTATACCTGCAAAACACACAAACCAAGAACGGTGAGCCTCACTTGCCTCATAGGTGAGATAATCAGTGAAGCTCCTCCATAATTAGGTCAGAAAATTTTCAAACCATAGAAAACGCTAGTACACTCTTTCGGACATGCGTCCGAAAATTCTCGGACTACGAGAACATTCCAGAGCCCAGGGGTACCACTGTCCTCAGTACGGCCCAGTGACAATAGGAATCTCTAACGTTCACATGCCCGAACCTCTGGGCCCGAGACGAGGAGGTAACTGGAATCTCGTCGTCTCTGGTGCCAATAACTCACCACATGGCCTGGTTTGGGGGTCAGATCGTAACCACCCTTGCTTGACAACCAACGGTCTACCCCTCAAAGCCCGTCCTCGATAACCTCTACCGATTACGGTCGAATTTCTTAGATGTTACGTAGCAACACCAAATTCACCGCACCACATCCGTTCCTAAATTCTCGATGTATCATCGAGAATATTTAACACGTACAACATGTCTATGAGTCATGATACCTCATAAGCTAGAACAGCGTCAGATCAGTTGACTAACCGTCGTCTCGTAACCCGATATACTCCAACTCCGCTCCAAAAGGTGATAGAGACACAATCTCTTAGGAGTATCCCAAAGTAATCGAAAAGTAATTATTTGTTTCCTGAGTACCGTCCTTAGTGTCTTCACGTAAAGGTAACTCAGTCTCGTAAGTGATTTGCATCGCTGCAGAAACCAGAAATCCAAAGGTATCTTCTTGGTTATCCAACCAAGTATGAGCGGTAGTCTCGTAAGGGCCAAGCAACTAGCCCGACACATCTTCGGATCGGTACAAGTCACATCTGACTATATCCTTCTTGGTTAACTAACCAAGCATAATGAATCTGAGCTCAAAAGTCTCACGGGACTAGGATATCTCTATCCTCTATCAACTGACATGATAAACAACCAATACCATCTCTGCTGCATCACAACAGATCATGTACTCCAGACATGTCATCTAGGATATCAATCCATAACTGAGACTCCATGAGCGAAAGTAAGTTGACCTTGTACCGATCGAGTCAACTATGATATACAACCACCAATGGGTTGTTGTCTGATTCGACCCTCAGTCCCCGACTCATCAGTCGACACTATCGGAGAATCAACCTTCTCTGTTATACGTATGACACCACCACGGACAGATGCAATAACGCACTGGCAACAACTATGCTAAGATGCGTCAAGTGCACCTGATAGCAGTGACATGTGTCACTATCTCGACATGCTCTGACTATCGCTATATCAGGTAGCCAGGAGACAGAACAACCTAGCACACATGGTTGTTTAACCCAAAAACCCCCTATGCACAATGCAGGAGAAGCCAACGCACCAGGGCTATGCAAGATGCATGAATAGCCAACGCACCTGGGCTATGCGGAATGCATGAACAGCAAACCACCATACACAAGCTCCAATCGATTGTCGTCCGATTAAACCCTAGCTTCCCAACTCATCAGTCGATACCATTGAAGAATCAATATTCTCCACTATACAATCGAATTCACAACGTGTCATCCGATTATCTCCTTAGTCAACCTTGACCCTAATGGTGATTTAGAAAAGCTTGACTAGGTGTCAATCGAACTACTTCCAAGTCAATGGATACCCACCCTAACATTATAGGAATCGATATCCAATCCCCCTCAGGAAATATCCATTCAACCTATCCAAGGTAGAGTATACAAAAGTATCCGCTATACTCAAGAGATATATATCTACTATGATATACACCAAAATACTACAAAGGTGTATATATCTATGAAAGTCATACTCATATTCCAGCTATATCGATCTTTTACTATCAGTTATAGTAGATAGCTAGTACTACACTTCCTGCATCAGTGCAAGTCATGTACTCATTCGGACCCTCTAGGTCACCTAACTCAGCACGAGTGAACCAGAAGTCTAAAACTCCCCGATATAGGAGAAATCATCACTGTATCGATATGCAGTCTCAATGTCTCGCACAGCCGCTAACAACTGATACTAGTATACAACTGGTAAGGGACATGAATTCTATAACTTGATTTCCTTAACCTCCGATAGGTTATTGACAGGTTCGACCCTCGTCTTCCGACCATATATCGGTGCTACTCGAGAATCAACATTCTCTGCATCCTAGACGAGTCGGCAACATGTCAACCAGTCACCTATAATCAACTCCCAACATGGTCGCAAATAAAACGGATCGACTACATGTCTTCCAGCCAAAACATATCTACGCGTACTTACCGGTCAAGAATATAAGTCGATATACAATTCCCTCAAAATAAGGAATGTCGAATGTCTAGTACTACACTAGAGAGTAGATACAAAAGAGGTAAATAAGACTTGTCATATACCTCGTGTCGTCTGGAGGAGTCCCGTCGCCGCCATGTCCCAATCACGTTCATCGAGAAAACGACTCCGACATAAAACTCGGAAAAACACCCACAAGACCAAAAGGTATCTCGCAACCTGGGCTCTGATACCAAATAAATTGTCACGCCCCGAGACCCCAGGAGCCGCTGGACCAATAGAAAATCGGACAGCACCTCCCCTGTCCGGCGGACAACTTACACATACATACAACAACATAGATCCCAACCACGCAGTTTAAATGGGCCTCAGGCCTCAAATCTAGACAGAACATAAAATAAAGCCAAATAAAACATACCTGACTGCGGACCGGTCCGACTTACGACGAAACCAAAATGAAACAAGACATCCATGGCATACAAAAGTACAACTCTACTGCCATGTAAACAAACCCGACAAAACACGAATACAACAGCGGAAACGAAAAGATAAAATGAACAGAAAAAGGGTACTAACTGGTACCCCATCAAAATACCAAGACAAACCCCGAGAGTCGTCTCGAAGAAATACGCGAACTGGGACAGGCTGCCGGGCGCTCCAGACAATCATCCTGAAATAAAAACAGGGAGCTAACGGGGTGAGTAACAATACTCAGCGAATATCTCATCAGATATACAGGATAGTCTAAGCTAGCAATAGAGTAACAGGAAATCGAAATAACACAGATACATGCAGTGGTAAGCATAACTGGAACAGGGATAGAAACACCATACCAAGGTAGCTGGGTCGTCGAAACTAACATAAGGGTCTCCTGTATGTGCATGTCAAACAAATACAACATCCAAGTATCACAAGCACGAGCAAGTGCAAAAGATTCGTATGCACATGGTGAAATGACATGGTCACCTCTGCCGCCGGTCAGACATCGTCAGTTATGTACGGGAGGAAGCTGAGCGGAGGCCACCCTCCTACGTAGAGCTGTGACTGCCGTCCGTACTCTGCCGCTGCTACTCCTGAGCAACCGAGAAGACGGTATGCTGTTGGTGTAACACCCCTACTCCATGACCTATCCTGGCGATATCAATAACAGCCCCAGGCCAAAACCTATCCTGGCGATATCTACATCCGCCCCAGGCCATCACCTATCCTGGCTATATCAATAACAGCCCCAGGCCAAAACCTATCCTGGCGGTATCTATATCAGCCCCAGGCCATCACCTATCCTGGCTATATCACTATCAGCCCCAGGCCATCTCTGGAGGATATCTCTATCTGAGTGTTAACACCTACCCCATGTATATAAATGGGGGAGAGACCTCTCTCTCAACTCCTGGTAGATGGGCTACTCAAGGAGGGACCTCTGCCTGCTACCACGCTCCGATTCACTAACCCATGAGTGCATGAGCGGAGCAGCACAGAGCACACTACCCATACCCCGTCAACCACTAACCCATGAGTGGCCGTATGGATAGTTCAGTATGACTGTCGACCTGACTCACCCATAAGGGGCCACTGATCGACAGTGATGCACAGTGCACGATGATGCATGACTCTGGTCAAATAGCATCCACTATCTAATCCACCTATATCAACATGATATGCAAGGATCATAAGTAATGCACCATAGCCTAGATCCTAATGGTGTAGGTATCACATGCTAGGTATATCCTAAACAGTATCAGCAAAGGTAGAGCAGGTATATAAGGCAATACATTACTCTACCTCTAACATAGCATATCAAGTATATCAGCTATGACAAATCTAAAAGATAAGTCAAAGATACCCGCCTCCATATGAAGAAGACCGTGCCACGAAACCTCCCGTCCAAAATAATATCCGCGCAAAAATAGCCAAATCAATCAGTGTCCTGTATCACAGACACAAGTTTAGCTATATCCAATAATAATTAGCTAAACTAATAATTAAGCCGCATCAAATTAAAACCAAAATTACCCCGAGTTATAGGACTTAGACTTAATGTAGGTTCAGTCTAATCCTAATCCAAACTCCAACTCAAACCAGCTGACCACCATCAATCCAGCTATTATAGGTCAAGGTAATCCTAAGTAATGGCTCACCAATACATACCAACAGGTGTGGCTCTCGGCAGGAGAATAGTCCAACTATCAGTGTAAAACTAATGAGCTTCTCATGGCAACAAACAACATAATCACAAAGCCCAAGGATGGAATCACAATTCCAACACACCATATCAAACTTCAACTCCTGACCACATAACCCTAACTTTTGTTCCCACACATTACAATTCACAGCAAGTAATTACACAGGTTATCATAAGCTCACGGTGGAAACCACAGTTTATTCACTATAAATCAGCTACCCCTTAGAATCTCAATGAAGCTCATGGCCTAAACAAGGATCAAGCAACCAGATCAAAGTCAACACGTGGATTTCATTACCCATAGCAGCACCACAAAGCTCAATCCCTAAAACCAATTCAGATGATCATGACCGAAATAAAACAACTGGCTAAATCTGAAAATTACACAACATTCGACGCCTCTACTAATCTAATAGCAGTTCATCATAGAAGAACATTAAGCCTAATCAGATCTTACCGGCACTCACATTAGTGACAACCCCTCTACTCAGATCCAAGATCAACCAAAGCTAAATCACAGAGGCTTGAGAAAGGTATCCCACGGCAGATCCAAGAAATACAAAGCCAATCCTGAGAAAATAACTCGCCGTCTTCCGATCTCAACGGCTGCAATCCGATGATGGCTCCACCCGAAGTCCCAATCGCTCAACCAAGCCCTAGGGGTGCGATCTGATGAAGGAGACGAAGTGTAGTCAACCAAAGAGGAAGAAGAACGCTGCCTCCAGAAATGGTTTCGATCGCACAACGCGATGGGGAGAGAAGGAGACGAATAGGGTTGGGTGCTATCGGCCGCGGGTGATGGCTGCAAGGAAAGGAAGCAGGCGTCGGTTCTTCTTCTTGGTTGTGGGCGATTGAAGAGTCGGCTGTGTTAGGGCTCGCGAGGGAGAAGGGAAAGGAAAGGGAAAGTCTGCGAGGGCTTTGGCTTGCGATCGGCCACAGAGGAACTTAAGGCCTGGCCATTTTGCATATTGCCCCTCCAATTTCGATCATTCACATAACCACCCTTAATTTAGGTCAATTAGCCTTTAAACCCTCAAGTATAGGGAACTTTATTTATTTATTTATTTCTCCCAGTCCCTTAATTTCCAGTATTTAACAATGCTAGTCGATTAGGCAAACTCGACTCTGGAACAAGATCAATTTGATGTTGGATATCTCTCATAGGTGGTAGCCTAAGAGTAAGATCTTCTGGCATCAATTCAATAAAGTCCGCTAACATCTACCATACTTCGACTAGTAAGATATCGTCTATGGCTAAGACATCGTTCTGGCAAGATAACAAAATATAGGCAACATCTTCATGTTGGCGCAGGGAGCATCATAATCGAACTTATATTTTGATGTTGTCAAAGGTTCACAGTTAAGTCTTGTTATTATCTGATATATTAACCAAGTCTTGTTATATTTTGATGTTGTCAAAGGTTCACAACAAGAAATTGAAATGGATTTAGGATTTATCTCCTTTTTCTTATCCTTTGGACACCTGTCCTTGTAGTGTCCCTTTTCTTGGACCATTAGGCTTATCTCCTTTGGCTCTTCCACCATTTGAGCTTGGGTAGAGTTTTTATGAAATGCTTCCATCTTATTCCACAACTCATACACATTCTTATACTCACCTACACCACTCAATATATTATTAGGTAAAATATTAAACTAATACATCAATTACCTTCTTATTTGCCCTAGATTGTGCTTGTTGCTCTTTATCCCAATATCTAGGTTGAAGCTTCTTCCCGTGCTTATCCTTTGGAATCTTGAAGGGCTCTTCTAGCACCATTATGTATTCCCACTCCATTCCAAACCAAGCCTTTATCCTTGCCCTGCAATAGTCGAAATCTTCACGATCATACGGAGGTGGAGTGTTGATGTTGTCACCCAACTTGTCTTCCATTATTCTCTCCTCTAGCTTGTGCTCTTTTGGCGATTATTCCAACGAGAGCGAACCTCGCTCTGATACCACTTGTTAGATCGTTGTTGCCTTGGAGGGGGGGGGGTGAATAGCAACTTTCGATTTCTACCTACGATGTTAGCGTGCGTATGCGGAAACAATAACAATAAAAACAATCAAACGCTAACACATTACCGTTTACGTGGTTCGTAGATGACGCTCCTACTCTATGACAGTCCGTAAGGTGGACGATCCCTTGATCCTTCGGTGGATCACTCCCCGGATGCCCTCCGGCTAGCTCGTGTAGCTCCTTGTGGGTGGAGAAACCTCGCCACAAATCCGAACACACTTTCTGAGCAATAAGACTACTAATGAGCTCTAATCAAGCTCATTTCGTCAAGGAATCCCAGCCAAAACCGAGCCCCTATAAATAGGTCTCTTGGCTGAAAAACCCGCTACCAGTCGACTGCCCCAAGCCCAGTAGACTGCCCTAACTCAAACTCGACCGTTGCAAGCCCAACGTTCGAATTTCTAGTCTTACCAGTCGACTGCTCCCACAGCAGTTGACTAATCTTACTGTGGGGTTTACCAGTCGACTGCCCATATGCCAGTCGACTGCCCTACCTAGGTTTCCTTCCCGAGTACAATTCTCTCAACACTCGACCCCTAGGATTTCCCCGAGTACATTCCCTCAGCACTCGTACCCTCACGACTCAGTTGACTCTTCACCAGCAGACTCGACTGTTGCCTTCGAGCCCTCTTCATCTTTGGCTCCCGCCCCCCAGATGTGCACACAACAGCTTGCCTCCATGCCATCCTTCATGCATGCCTCGAAGTCCGCACCCCTCAGTTCATCGTCCCTGCTATCCATGGTCCCTCGGGTGCACACAAGCCCACGGCTTGCCTCTATGCCACCCTTCACCGTACCTGAAGCCGTCCAACTAAGTCAATATATGTAAACCTGCAACCCTGCACACTCACATACACATATCAAATACACAAGGGTGAACCTAACTTAAACTCTTTGCCCAAACATCAAAACACATGGTCACTCCGGACCATAGATTGCCTCAACAATCTCTCCCTTTTTGATGTTTGGCAATTCGTTTAAGTTAAGGAAAACAAATAGCAACAACAATGCTAAACTAACATTTGGACTTACGTTGCCAAGGCTCCACCTTTGACTTACACTGCCAATGCATATGCAATGCAACCAATGCCTGGATCCTATCCCAAGGCATCCCCACACTTAACCTCCCCAAGTTAGGAATTTTTACCAAAAACGGGCTTTTTAAAATCTTCCCAAGACTCCCCCTACATTGGACTTACAAAGGCTTTTTGAAACTCAAAACCATCCTGCCAAAATCCAAGAATTGAGATTCAAGTCCATCTTCAATTCTTTTGGCACACTCCCTGGTCCATCTAGACCTCTAGGAGAACACCTCCCGAGATCCATTCACCATATATCCCAAAGGCTCCTAGAGCTTCCTCTTGAGCTCTTAGCCTTAGCCACCTCCCTAGGTGACTCAACAAACACTAGACCACACCGGTGTTCGTCCGGTGACTCTTAGCCTACAAAATTAACCTTCTTAACCTTAGACACCTTATTCTTGGTTAAGTCCTTCTTTTTCCCTTTAAATGACACCCCCTTGTCATTTTTGGACTTCCCCTCCTTGCCATAATCATATGCTACCCTAGCATGTTTCTTCCCATTGGCATTGGAGACCTTAGATCGGTATCTCAATCCCGATCTATCATTGTTGGGTTTTAGACTACCCAACATCATATCTAAACCTTTAGATCCAACCGTGAATCTTTCTAGGATCTTTTCCAATCTATCAAGCCTTGCCCTCAAGGCTTGATTTTTCCTTTCTAGGCTTTTAACTCTAGAATCCACATGTCCACCTTGGACATTCCTAGACCTACCCATCTTCCTAGGCATGCGTCTCCCCTTGGGATTTTTACCTTGATCCTTAGGTCCAAAGGTCTTAGATTTATTATGATGCATGATTTTCCTAGTATTTTGATCTACAATATCAACCCTACTCTTATCATGATATTTAAATCCATGATTATGCACAAACAAGCATTGTTCATTATTTCTAGCATACATAGATGAATTTGAAACATACTTAAGTTTAGGAATTACCTCCCTTACCTTTGGAGCTCTCCTTTGATGTGAGCTTCTTTTCTTTTCCTTCTTCTCCCATCTTCTCAAGTGCTCCATTTTCTTGAACTCTCCACTCCTTGGGCATTTCGTGTGGTAGTGTCCAAGCTCATCACACGTGAAGCATCTAATTTTCTCCCTTTTCCTTTGGATTTCCTCATTCCTACATCCCATGTTAGATTTAGAAGAAATTGAAATAGGTTTAGGGTTTACCTCCTTTTCCTTACCCTTTGGACACTAGTCCTTGTAGTATCCCTTTTCATCGCACCCAAAGCAAATGATATGGTCTTTGGTCCTTGCTTTGGAGGAGGTAGGAGTCTCTTCTTGCTCCGGTATTGATGAGGGTCTCTCCTCCCCCTCAATCTTTGAATTTGACACCTCTTCTTCTTCTCTTGATGAAGTGGATGACCTTTCACTTGATTGTGCCACTTCACTTGATGATGTTGACAATTCTTTTTCTTTTTCCTTTTCTTGGACTATTAGGTTTATCTCCTTTGGCTCTTCCACCATTTGAGCTTGGGTAAGGTTTTTATGAAATGCTTCCATCTTATTCCACAACTCATACACATTCTTATACTCACCTACACCACTCAATATATTATTAGGCAAAATATTAACTAATGCATCAATTACCTTCTTATTTGCCCTAGATTGTGTTTGTTGCTCTTTATCCCAATATCTAGGTTGAAGCTTCTTCCTGTGCTTATCCTTTGGAATCTCGAAGGACTCTTCTAGCACCATTATGTATTCCCACTCCATTCCAAACCAAGTCTTTATCCTTGCCCTCCAATAGTCGAAATCTTCACGATCATACGGAGGTGGAGTGTTGATGCTGTCACCCAACTTGTCTTCCATTATTCTCTCCTCTAGCTTGTGCTCTTTTGGCGGTTATTCCAACGAGAGCGAACCTTGCTCTGATACCACTTGTTAGATCGTTGTTGTCTTAGAGGGGGGTGAATAGCAACTTTCGATTTCTACCTACGATGTTAGCGTGCGTATACGAAAACAATAACAATAAAAATAATCAAATGCTAACACATTACCGTTTACGTGGTTCGTAGATGACGCTCCTACTCTATGACAGTCCGTAAGGTGGACGATCCCTTGATCCTTCGGTGGATCACTCCCCAGATGCCCTTCGGCTAGCTCGTGTAGCTCCTTGTGGGTGGAGAAACCTCGCCACAAACCCGAACACACTTTCTGAGCACTAAGACTACTAATGAGCTCTAACCAAGCTCATTTCGTCAAGGAATCCCAGCCAAAACCAAGCCCCTTTAAATAGGTCTCTTGGCTGAAAAACTCGCTACCAGTCGACTGCCCCCACTCAAACTCGACCGTTGCAAGCCCAACGTTCAAATTTCTAGTCTTACCAGTAGACTGCTCCCACAGCAGTCGACTGATCTTACTGTGGGGTTTACTAGTCGACTGCCCAGATGTCAGTCGACTGCCCTACCTAGGTTTCCTTCCCGAGTACAATTCTCTCAGCACTCGACCCCTAGGATTTCCCTGAGTACATTCCCTCAGCACTCGTACCCTCACGACTCAGCTGACTCTTCACCAGCAGCCTCGACTGTTGCCTTCGCGCCCTCTTTGTCTTTGGCTCTCGTCCCTCAGATGTGCACACAAGCCTCCAGCTTGCCTCCATGTCATCCTTCACGCGTGCCTCGAAGTCTGTGTCCCTCAGTTTATCGTCCCTGCTATCCATGGTCCCTCGGGTGCACACAAGCCCACGACTTGCCTCCATGCCACCCTTCACCATACCTGAAGTCATCCAGCTAAGTCAATATGTGTAAACTTGCAGCCCTGCACACTCACATACACATATCAAATACACAAGGGTAAACCTAACTTAAACCCTTTGCCCAAACATCAAAACACATGGTTACTCCGGACCATAGATTGTCTCAACACCTCTGACATTAAATGCAAGGTTCAAGATGATGTTAAGGCCACATACACCATCCAATGTGGCTTGACGAATGAAGACCTTGACCGAGTTGGTAACTTCAACAACGCTAAGGAGTTTTGGGACATGTTGGTTGAAATTCATCAAGAAGCCAAGGCTCCAAAGGTAACGAAAAACAATCTTAATTTAAATAATTTTTCTAACAATAAAATGCAAGACAACAAATCATTCTCATATGAGTTAGACATGGATGAACCAAAGCAAAGAAACGTTATGACAATAACAGTAAAAGAATAAATGGACGAACCTAATTTCGAGTCTAAACATGAGCACGAGTCCGATTTCGAGTCAAGCCACGAAGAAGACCAAGAAGTACCTTTACTTTCGAAATATTAGTTACGAAAAATAGTTAAATATTTATTTAAAAATTGACTAAATTTGAGGATCAGATTAACTCACTCCTTGAGGAGGTTAACCACCTTAAGGAGCAAGTTAACTTGAACCCCCCAACTGACCAAGTTCAAGAAGAAATTTCAACTTAAATTGCAAAACTTGAGAAAGAAAATTCCTCCTTGAAAGGTCAAGTTGAGGAATAAGAAAATGTTGGAAAAGTTCAACTTAGACTCCAAATATTTAAATATGATGCTTGGATCTGAAAAGGCCGTTTACAACAAATCTGGACTCGATTACAAAGTCAATTTAATAAACAAGTCGTACTTTTCTTTGATTAGTCAAAATGTTAGAAGTCAGCTCCAAGCATAGGTCCCGAAAGCTTCCATAACAGAGCAAGTAAGACCAAACCAATATTTTATGCCTAAATGTCAAATCTACTTCCTAAACAACAAATTAAACTTCTAATACAAAGTGACAAACTAGTTATCACCTTCAATAACTTGAACCACCCTTGTTGGGGTACTTAAGACTAACTAAATTAGGGTTAGTTATAACTTGTTAAGGGTTTAAGTTGAGAACTAAGTCTTCTGGGTGAGAATAGTTGGGAAACTCAATCTAGAATTGTGGTTGCCTTAAACCATAACCTAAGAGCTTACTCAAGAACGCTTGCTTGGAGACCCAAAGCTATATTTAAACTAAACACAAGTTTAAACTACTCCTGATAATCAATAATATTTCATCTCACAAAACTATAAGATTTCCGGGCCGAAAACCCAAGGTAAGATAAAAATAAATCAAACTAAACTCAAATTAAACTCAAATCCATACTTAATTCAAATTAATATCTTAATTCAATAATTAAATCCTTAATTCTAATTAATGTTTAATAAATCTTAAAAAGATTTAACTAATATTAAGGTAATCTTGTTTAAAACTCTAAAAATAATTTTAAAAAACAACTAATATATTTTCCAAACAACAACTAAAATATTTTTTAATATTAACTTAAAATATTTTTCATAAATTAACTTAAAATATTTTTAAACTAACTTAAACTTTTTAAAAACTAATTTATTTTTTTTCAAAATTACAAAATATTTTTTAATTATTAAAAACTTACATTTAAATTATTAAAAACCTCTTCCAAAATTAATTAAAAACTTATTCTTAAACTTATATAAAAACTTATTTAAAAAAAACTAATTCAGAACATAAATTTTAAACTCAATTAAAAAAAACTTATTTTTAAGCTTACTTTTAAACTTAATTAAAAATATATTTTTAAGCTTATTTTAAAGTCAATTAAAAAAATTAGTTTTAGACTTAACTAAAAAATTAGTTTTAAACATAATTAAAAAGTTACTTTTATTTTTAAAACTGATTAAAAACCTGTTTTCAAACTTAAAAACTTATTCTAAAAAAACTTATTTTTTTAAATTATTAAAAACTTATTTTTAAACTTATTAAAAAAAACTTGCTTTTAAACTTAACTAAATTATTTGTAAAATTTAATAAAACTTGTTTGTGCCATTTTTGATAACTTAGGCTAGGTGTGATGAATAATAAAAGTAAATAATAATAAAAAATCCTAAAAATTAAATATAAATTACTTAATCACTTAACTTTAACAATAAATCAGACTCCTAATAATAATTAATTCAAAACATCCAAAAGAAAGTAAATCCTAAATTATTTAACTTAAATTCAGCTGAATTTATTAATCCAATCAATTATTACTTAATTTGAAATTAATTTTAACTTTACCTAATTAACTTAATAAATAAAAAAACTTGACCTTATGTTTAATTAATCTTAAACTTAAACAATCTATAATTCTTAACTAAATTTAATCTTAAATTACCTAATAAAATTAATTAAGCATTAATTCAAAATTATTAATAATTTAATCTTCATAATTACTCCTTAATTATTTTTAACTTGATAAATTAAAAATCTTAACATTATTTAATTCTAAATTAATTCCAAATTAATGAGTTAATTAATCAATTATTAAATTAATTTTAAAATTAATTAAAGTTAACTCAATCCAAGTTTAAATAAACTTAGACGATCTAATTTAACCCAAAATTAACTCAAATTAATACATAATTATAATTTATATAATTTGAATTTTGACTTGAGTGGTTAAATTCAAACTAGTTAAAAATTTTGAATCAAGTAAATCATCTCACAAGAACATAGGCTTCCCCTTTTAATTACTTAAAATGTAAGAAGTAAATGAAAAATATTTTTGAAAAGGTTCATAAATTACTTTCAAAACATTGTTTTATTGTGTACAATTATATATTTTTTCAAAAATTAATATATATTGAAAGTAATTATTGACCAATAATTAAGCTTATAGATGATCCTTATGTCAATTTATGAACTTCTAAAACCCTTACATGCTTGCGCTTTAAAACAGCCTTTCAAAAGAAAATGTTAATTTAATGGGGATCATCATATTTTAAATTTAAAAGCATATTTTTAAAATTTAAGAGAATTTTTAAACCTTCAAACCTTATTTTGAAACTTAATTTTTCACAAATTATTTTGTAACTTAAGATTTTTTTTTTTTCAAAAACTACCAAATGCCTGCTTATAAGTAGCACTTGGGAAATGGGCATCCATAGGCGGCTGAGAGCGAGAAGACCCCACACCCGGCTCATTTACCCATTGTTTCTTCCTATTATGATTAACCATAAGCAATCCAATGACCACCGTACAGAGATGCAATGTGGAGATAGAGTTAGGCTAAAAACATGAGGAACAGAATGCATGCAAATGATGGAACACGATGTATACAAAAACAACACACGAACAAGGGAAGCAACAATGACAGATTAATTAGCCAAAACACTAGATAAGTAGGTAATGAAACGATGAAGGAGATAGATTTAGGTTTTACTTTGGCACCATTCGCTGTGTCGATGAAGAAGACGCTGGAACAAGGCAAGAACACACCGCCGAGAGCCTGTGAGAAGCGAGGGTGCAGCGGTGGGGTGTCGAGAGAGTAAGGAGGCGTGTTGAGAGAGTGAATAGGTGGCTAGGGTTTGGGAGAGTGAGGACACGGGAGGAGGTTTTGGGACAGTGAGGACGACGGGTTGCTTTTAGGGCATGAGATAAATGAAAGGACGAGGTTAGGTGAATCACTTTAAGACCCGTAATCAATTCATCAATCGATTAAACCCATGTTAAATCGATCCATTGATTGATTACATGAGTGTGTAATCGATCAGATGATCGATTACGTGAGTGCATAATCGATTATTGGATCGATTACATAAGTACGTAATCGATTATCCGATCGATTACGATCGTGCGTAATCGATTATCCGATCGATTACGATCGTGCGTAATCGATCAATCGATCGATTAAGCTGCATTCTGTGCCTGTGAGAGAAATTTCTCTAATCGATTAGTGAATCAATTCAGAGAGGTTCTATGGAAGGTTGTAGAACCACCAATCGATTGATAACTGTCACGAATCGATTGGAATAACTGATAAACGCTGAAATTTATACTAAATCGTGGCATCCTTCAAATTCTATGAGTTTAGGCAAGATCACATGAGACTTGGTTTGTGACAATAAGTGTGTCCAAAGGATTGAATATTTGTTCCTTTCCTTAAAATGTCCAATCATGATCTTCAGACTAAATACACATTAATCGAGTACTAATCTTCCCTATGATTGGTGAAGTTAATGATTTATGGTGAATTTAATCTTCTTGCTCAAAGTAATGTATCATAACAAGCATTATAAGCAAGAGGACTAACCCTAACATCTCACTCCCATCTAGAAATGCACAAGCAAGGGAAGAACTATGTTCTTGTGAGATGCATTTGAAGATAAGTGAGTTGAGTATCTTCGAAGTGATCATGTAGGATTATTCAATATGGCACATTCCTAATTCTCTTCGTAAATAGCTAAATTCAGATTCATGAAGAGGTTTGGTGAAAATATTCGCAAGATTTGATTTTGACTCAACATATTTAAGAACAATATCACCACTAGACACATGATCTCTAATAAAATTATGTTTAATTTCAATATGTTTGGTTCTTGAATGATGAACTGGATTTTTGGTCAAGTTTATGGTATTCACATTATCACAAAGAACTTGCACATTTTTATAGATGATTTTATAAATCTTCTAAAGCCATAATAATTGAGACGCACATTCACCCATAGCTATATATTCGGCTTCGGTTGTGGAGAGTGATACACAATGTTATTTTCTACTTGACCAACTAACCAAGGAGGATCCCAAAAATTGGCACCCACCACTAGTGCTTTTTCGATCCAATTTACACCCGGCGTAATCCGAATCGAAGTATCCTACAAGATTAAAGGTTTCGGTTCTAGGATACCACAAACCTACACTTTGAGTCCCTTTAAGATAGCGAAGAATCCGCTTGATTGCACATAAATGTGATTCCTTGGCACAAGCTTGATATCTTGCATACATACCCACGGCAAATAATATGTCGGGTCTACTAGCCGTGAGATAGAGGAGACTACCTATAGCACTACGATACATTTTGGGATCAACTTCTTCACCTTCAATATCATTGTCTAATTTAGTGTTAGTTGTCATAGGGGTAGATATTTCTTTTGCATTTTCCATCCCAAATTTCTTGATGATTTCTTTTACATATTTGGATTGATGAATATATATGTCATCTTTTGTTTGTTTAATTTGTAAACCTAAGAAAAATGGTAATTCACCCACTAAGCTAATTTCAAACTCACTTTCTATGTGATTTATGAACTCATTTAGATAGTCTTTGTTTGTGAACCCACAAATAATGACATCTACATAGACTTGGGCCATAAAAATATCATCCCCGCTATTCTTTAAAAATAAGGTAGGATCAATTTTTCCTCTATGAAAGCCTTTTGATACTAAGAATGTTGACAACCATTCATATCAAGCACGAGGTGCTTGTTTTAGTCCTTACAATGCCTTCTTAAGCTTGTATACATGGTTCGAAAATTCTAAATCTTCAAAGCCCGTAGGTTACTCAACATAGACTTCTTATTTGATAAAACCATTTAAAAATGCTGATTTTACATCCATTTCATACAACTTAAACCCTTTATGAGCGGCAAATGTCAACATCATCCTAATAGACTCTAACCGAGCTACTGGTGCATAAGTTTCATCATAGTCCAATCCTTCGACTTGATTAAAGCCTCTAGCAACCAATCTAACTTTATTTCTCACAACCATTCCCTTATCGTCATGTTTGTTTCTAAAAATCTGTTAGTGATATGAGAAAAGTGTCCTAAGGCAATCGCCTTATGATTGTAATAATTTATTTTAATAAATGAATATTCACTATTTGAGTATACATGTTTATGTATTTAATTGAGGTCTTAAACTCATTTACTGAATGTCCACAATACAATTCATAGCATGAGAGAATTTGTGATGAATTCACAACTAGTGATTATCTCTACATGTGCAATTGTGAAGTATTGAAATTGTCCCTAGTCAATGAATTGATAAATACGGACACTATCAATTCTGTTGAGACTAGCATGGGTTATTCTCTAATCAGCTGATTCTCACTGGCTGGTGACATTGGGATGTCCGGAGATAAACATGAATGCTAGTTAAGGGAACTAGTTCATTGGAGTGACTGACTGTAAAACTTCATATGGTAGTCTACATATAGATATGTCAGTGAAGTTCTTACTATAGCTTAAGTGCGATGTTCCTTTGACTTGCGGTGTTCAAGTCATCTTGGTCATGGAGACTTATACTTTGACATCTTGAGCAAGCATCTCCAAGGAGGTGTGGACCCAGGATGATTGGGTATAAGCCGAAGTGCCCGAAGATGTTTGAACAGCCTACAAAGGATTCACCACTCCTTGCGAGGAGATGTATACCCAAGGTCTATCGTCAGATTGTTACTCGAAGCCTCTGGCCAGAGCATGACATTTTCAGAGTATGAATCTCTTAGATACATGAGAGTAATTAGAATCCGTAGGACCAGAAAATATTACTTGGGCTAGGTGTGACGTAGTCAGCCTAGTGGGGACTGACACACATAGACTATGTTCTGAACCAAGTGGGTATAAGATGGTGAAGGGAATGGGGCACGATTCATTATAGCTGCTGAAGGGTTTCAGAATTGTTTCTGAGGTCAACCGTTGATCTTTCGTTTAATTGGGGATCATGATGTACTACTAGGTGCCACTCATGATCATTCTATAATTGGTTAATTATAGACGGCCAACATAAATTGAAAGCTTATTTAGTCACACGCACTACGAGTGGATTTAAAACGAGTTGAAAATTGGATTTTCCAATCAAGAGAGATTAGGTTTGGTTGAGCCAAACGATAAGTCGAATCTGAATTTTTCAGAGACGCATCGGAAGCGTAAAATGGCTAAGTCTTTTGAAGACTTAATAGATGAATTAAATAAGTTTAATTCATTGGGGCGTGACCTTGATAGGCCGGCCAAAGAGGGTCCCCACCCTCTTTGCTTGGTCGACCACAACAAAGGGAGGGAACCAAATTGTTTGGTTCAATTTATAAAATAAATCAAGTGTGGTTTGTTTTATAAAATTATGGATGATATAAATTTTTTATATAAACCAAGGTTTAGTTTATTTTTCATGAAAATTAAAATGAACCATGGATTAATTTATTTTATTTTATAAAATCAATCATGGATTGATTTACCATGATAAAGAAATTTATATAATGAAATTTATTTTTCATGGAAATTAAAATGAACCATGGATTGATTTATTTTATTTTATAAAATCAATCATGGATTGATTTACCATGATAAAGAAATTTATATGATAAATTTCTTATGAAAATTTATTCCATAAAAAGAGACTTGGTTGATTTTTATCATGAATTAAAATATGATTTTAACCATGATATAAAATTAGGACTTGGCATGATGGAATAAGTCATAGAAAATTTATATGATAAATTTCTTATGAAAATTTATTCCATAAGAAAAAAGAGACATGGCGGTTGAGAGGCCACTATATAAAGGACCCAAGGCAAGGCTTGGAATTCATTCGAAATAATCAAAGTATTCTTGCTTAGGCTCTCTCCCTCTCCTCCCTCCTTTCTCTTGGCCGACCTCTCCCTTCTTCTTGCCGTGAGCACAAGGAGAAGCACCGAGGCGACGAAGTTCTTCCGTTGGGACGATCTTCCTCTCCGGCCATCATCACCTTGGGATTGGGCGCAAGTCATCTTCCTCCTCCTCGCCGGAATTGTGATTCCGGCCAACCTTGGTGGTGAGATTTTCTGATATGATTACTTCTCTCTTGGTTTCTTGTCGCGTTCTCGGAGAATCTAGTAGTTCTCGAGAATACAAAACTCATGGCTTTCCGAAGTCATCCCGAAGATACTCGGCGTGGACGCGAATAGAGGCGGAGCTTCCAAGGGACGCTTACGGTTGGATCTCGTCCCTTTCTTCGAGTTACGCGAGGTAACAAGTAAATTAGTTTACGTTTCTGCAAAATTTTAAATATATGATCATGTCTACAGAACATAAGGTTGCATGCTTAGATGTGTGGTTAAATAATTTGAGAAATTATTTATGCTAAACCTTCCGCTGCACGTAATCAACTTTAAAATTACGAATCTGCATCTATGTCAACATGCACCCGGTCCCAATAGTGGTATCAGAGCCGGTTAGTGTTCGACATAATCATATAATTGTTTTGCGAAAAACTTTATCATGATCTCAATTTTAGAAAATTTTTCAATTATGGAAACTTTCCAATTATGGTAAATTTTAGATTTAGGAATTTCAAAGTTTGGAAATCCTCATGAAATTTCGTAAACTTTTGAAATATCCCTGTTTCTGAAATTTTATGATAATTGTGAAAACCTTCTATTTTTGGAAACTTTCCAATTTTGGAAATTTTCCAATCTTGGAAATACGTAAGTTTTCTTTATACCAGAAACTTACAATTATTCTGAATTTTTTTTATTTTTGGAAACTTTCCATTTATGGAAAGCTCGCAATTTTGGGCACTTTCTTTCAAGAAAGTCTAGACAAATTATGGAAATATTAATTGGCATTTAAATTCATAATTGGAAATAAAATTATTTACAAAATTTTTTATTTTGGATTGAGCCTCGGGGAGCCGTCCAATTTAAAGTTAGTTGTTATAATTAAATTTCCTAAATTGAATTTAAGCTGTCAAATGTTTAATTTGAATTGAGCCTCGGGGAGCCATCCAAATTATATTATCAATAAATTCTTATTTTGGATTGAGCCTCAGGGAGCCGTCCAAATTAAGTTATTGATATTAATTTTCATAAATAAAATATGTGATCAAATCTTGGAAATTTTTGAGGTGATTCTCAAACGATAATTTCCTTATTTGATTTATGAGGTGATACTCTTACATATTATTGTCTCCAAAATTAATTAGGAAATTATTTCCTATAGAGTATATTTCCTTAAATAAGATTTTCATGAAAATAATATGTGGTTGAATTAAGAGAATCTGTCTCATAATTTAATAAGATTTGATTTAGAGAAATTAAAGTCTTAAACATATTATTTCCGAAATTGATTATGACAATTTAGGAAATTGTTTCCCAAAACAATTTCTTGAATAAAGTGTGAGATTAGAATTAGGAAATCCGGTTCCTAATTCAATTAATGATACTTGATAAATTAAGTCACATACATACTTTATTAAGGAAATCATTAGAACATGACATAATTATATGTTATGAATGTGCTTAAAAGAAAAGGATGAGACCCAAAACCCCTTACAAAATATTAAGGCCAACATCTTCCATTAATATGGTTAGAACCGGAGTTTCACTACTAGAAAAAATGCATTTAACAACAGTGAATCACTGTTGTCGTAGGCCAAATACCACTGTTGTTAAAGGCCATGTTGTAAAAGGGGGGGTCTACGACAACAGTGAATCACTGTTGTCGAATGTGATCTACGACAACAGTTTGTTTTCCACTGTTGTCGTAGATCACATTCGACAACAGTTTTTATAACCGTGTTTTACCGTTGTCTTTTATTATTTTCACAACAGTGTTTCACCGTTGTCGTATGCCATATTCACCGTTGTCTTTTATTATATTCGACAACAGTTTTATCACTGTGTTGTCGTATGTCACCGTTTATCTACAACAACAGTTTAGCTTTAAAAAAATCTGTTGTGCATTTGTACTGTTCCACAACAGTTTCATACCAATTTGACAACAAAGATATTTCCATTATATTTTCAATTAAAAGGCAATAATTTAACCTCGAAATAAAAACTATATATATCAAACATCATCAACATATTTATAATAAAGATCCACCACAAGCTTTCTACAGACGGAACCACACAAGTATCTTCTGTCCAAAAATCTTTTTACAGACGAAACCACTCAAGTATCTTCTGACCCAAATAAACTTACAATGAAGTTCAAATCACAAAAATTATAGCTTGGAAGGTCAGATTAAGGGAAATACTTCGAACATGATCACGAATAAGTCCCTGCGGCTGGAAAAAAGAGAACAAACACTCTAATTAGTTAATCTATTAAATGCATATGTCCAATAAAAAATGATCCATGAAGATATGTATCAACAAACAACAAAAATAACAAACTAACAAACAAACAAACAAAAATGATATGCATGTATCAGCACTTGCAATTATAAGGAAACTGCTAGCTTGGCTTATCTAGACATTTACAGCCTTGCAACCACTTTTCAAGGAAAATACTCAGACGACCATATTACCTGACTGATAAAGTTCTTTCTACTTAATTTTCTTTGTTATTTTGGAGCTGCAATTATAGGGAAATTAAATTGAACCGTTATGCCTCATTTGAAAGTAAGTGTATAACCATAATTACAATGATAAATTAAGAAGTATCATTGTGTGATCACAGCCAAATAAATGATAATGAACTATATGTCCATCACAATAAGGAAATGTGATGGACATAAATATATTCCTAACAAAGAAACATACAACTGAAACTCCAGTACAAACAAAAAAGAAATTCAAATGTAACGCACCTACAAGTGGATGGCCAACAAATGCAAGATGGATACGAATTTGATGTGGTCGACCAGAATGGATCTCAACCTTTCAATATTCCAATAAGGACATATTAAGAAATCATAAGACAGTTGTAGCTTACACATGCCAGGCTAAACTATCTAAAAAAAAGATGATCCAATCCATAGTATCTTGAAAATGATAAGCATTTGGCAGATTGCACACATGGAACAAAATGGTTCCACTACAAAAAAATAGAGTTCAAATATATGATGAATGTGGCAAAAGAATTAAGAGTTAAATATCAAAAATCAAAAGGATAAGATATGAGAGAAGTAAAATAGCAAGAATGACCTCTACAGCAATGAGTGAGGCAAATGAAAGTATGATAATGCTTGCATAAAAAAGAAATATTATTGTAGTTCATTCACTAGTAAAGGAACATAATTTACTATATCTGCTACTATTCAGCCCCTTCCTCAAAATTTCCTGTTTTCTACTATGCAAGCAAAAGCATTAGTTATGAAAAGTAAACGGAGACTAATGATTTTAAGTTTCTGACATGCATTGAAAAAGTTGAGCATAAACCCACATCCGAAAACTTAACAAGTATACGCTCTGAAGCAAAAAAGATAAAGAGGCTTCACTAATTCAGTTCTCCACATGCAGTTTCAATAATGAAGATTAACCTTGATGAGGATAAGAACATAGGAAAATATAGTAAGTAGATCCTGAGCATATACCTGCACCAAAGTTTGGTTTCTCTGATCATATCTTTCAAGAACTTGCATTCTGCTCAGTGCTGGCTTCCCTGTGTACACTTTTACTGCTCAAGATGAAAATAAAACAAATACTTCTGAAAAAAAATAAAAACTGATAGTCTAGATCAGAAAGAAAATGACCTGATGAAGAAGCTACATAAAGCCCCTTCTCTACTCCTGGATAATTGATTGTACCAATGGGCTGCCTGATTACCAACTGCAAAGGAAATATTGGCTAATGTTAAAGAGAAAACTTGCTTGTAGTTTACAACCAGAATCTTGAAATCAATGGACTTCTCTCAATAAGGCATAAATAAGGAAATGTGATGGACATAAATATATTCCTAACAAAGAATTGAGTAAAAATGGAACGGAAACTGGAACAATAGTCTTCATTTCAAAGGCAGTGCACTTACATAACATTATTACCAAGTAAATTGCACCCAAACCAGCAGATAATATTGAGAGAAACAGGAAGAGGTTTGAAATTATTAAACAGGGATCACGTAGGCATTCAAACAAACACATACTGATGAACTAGAGAGGAAATGATTATTTCCAGTACCAGAGTTCGTGCCGAGTGTGTGTTTGGCTATCCTTCCAAACGGGTATTGTTGAGTCGTTCAATGGCCAAAATTAGTGCTTGAGTCCCTAGTTCTCCCTCTCCGTGTGCCATGAGTGAGGCATACAGCTGATGCGCCAACGCCAAACCTGGCAATGCTAGTCCCATGCTCTGACATTCCTTCAAGCAAATGCCAAGATCCTTCACAAAGTCGTGTACGTAGAACCCAGCCTCCATGTCCCTCTTCAAGATCCTCTTTCCGTATAGTTCGAGCGACTTTGACCCAGCTGCGCCCGTAGAAATTGTGTCCATCCACCTCTCGACGTCGAGCCCAGCCTTGTGGGCATACAAAGATCATGGAAATCATGCGGAAAGGTCTTGGTGAGGAAGCCCACATTGATCTGGATGGTCTTCGAGTTCTCGTCGGCCTTTATGCTAGGGATGGGGAACCAGACATAGCTAAAGGTGAATGTCGAGATAGTTAAAGGTGATGGATGGTGTGAATCACTTTGTGAAAACTTAGAGAGATAGTTGACATACTCTAACCCACCTCCTAAGAGAGGCAGCGGTGGACTGCGTCGCTTGAGCTGGAGACGAAGAGGTGAGTCGACGGAAGCTGTGCGAGGGGGAAGCAGCAGAGGAGAGGAACGACGCTGACGGTGGTGGGCGGCGGCGATCCACGTGCACGAAGAGAAGGGAAGGTGGCCTCGACGGGGATGGATTAGGGCACGGGCATGAAAACGAAAAGGCACAGGCACATATATTTATAACGAAAAGGCCTCGGCGGGGATGTTTTTTTGCAGTTGGATATCCACCGTTGATTTTGTTTATTGCTTGAACAGCACAACAATACAACAACAACAGTTTAATATAACTGTTGTCTATTGTCATAATAGACAACAGTTTATCACATCAGTTGTTGTAAATCCCGCCTATAGACAACAGTTATTTTATAACTGTTGTCGTTGAGTATACATACGACAACATTTTGTTATTACTGTTGTCTTTTTACGTATACAGACCAACAACAACAACGGTTAATACTAAAACTGTTGTTAAATTGACATACGACAACACTTTATCAAAAAACCGTTGTCGATTATGTGTTGTTGAATACAAAAATTCTAGTAGTGTTTTGTTTCTCGTTTGGGTTGATGGACACATCCATGCCCGACTTAAACCTCGACATGTTCAAACCATGGAATTAGTTTATGATTAATATAGTTGGAGTCAGAGGTCAATCTTTAGTTTTGGTTGTTGGACACATCCAAGTCTGACTAAATGGTTGAATGAGCTCCAACCATATTAAAACTATTTCTTGATTAATGGGTCAGCCTTAAGCTTGGAGCATCGATTTGTTGTGCCACAGCCAAGGTCGATGTAAAGAGAGGTGCAGTTGGGTGCAATGTATATTGTTGCATACTTGTTAATGAGTTAACAACCCAATGATTTATGCAAACATTCAATTAGTTGATAGCATAATATGATAGTTACATATATGTAATATGTAATCGGTAAAATTACCTACCTTCGTAGCTAAGAATAACTTGATGGCCCCAGCCATGGTTGTTCTTATCTATGGTTGGATATCAACCTATTTGGAGATGTTCCTACGATCTCCCGAATTGATAAAAAGAGTTATTCAATTCGAAAAATAAATAGGATTTAATTAATGTATATTGATGCATTCTTCTCATCACATAACCTCAATTTGTACTTCTAGGATAATCACCTGATCATGTCTTCTCTGAATTTGCGTTCCATTTTGGACACCAATAAGTTAACTAAGGACAAAAGGATTGAAAAGGCACGAAAAGGCACTTGCCATCACTGCGGCAAGGAGGGCCACTGGCGAAGAAACTACAAGGTTTATCTTGAGTCCTAGAAGAAGAAGGCATCCGATGCCCCATCCTCTTCAGGCATCTTCGTTATTGAATGTCACTTTATTTCCTCGTACACCTGGGTACTTGATACTGTGTGTAGCTCACATATATGTAATGACATACATGGGCTAAGGAATAGAAGATGACTCGTCAAGGGAGAAGCGAATTTGCGAGTTGGAAATGGAGCAAAGATTGCTGCTATTGCCATCGGAACATATTTGCTAAAGTTCCCTACTGGACTTGTCTTAGAATTGGATAATTGTTATTTTGTTCCTTCGTTAATAAAGAACATTGTATCTATTTCATGCTTGAATGAAAAGGGTTACCATTTAACTTTTAGTAACAATTGTTGTTACATAACTTTAAATGATGTTCTTTATGGGGCCGAAACTTTATGCAATGGTATCTATACGTTAGATTTATCCGGTGACGTTATCAATATCGAAGTTAGCAACAAACGTGCTCGAATAGATAATCAAATAGACTCCTATACGTGGCATTGTCGTCTTGGCCATGTAAGTAAGAAACGCATGACCAAATTATACCGATGTGGAATTCTAGAATCATTTGAACCCGGTTCATTTGATACATGCGAATCATGCTTAAAAGACAAGATGGCCAAATTACCCTTTTCCAGAAAAGGTAAACCAGTGGGAGAATTGCTTGGTCTAATACATACTGATGTATGTGGACCAATGTCAACTCTTGCACAAGGAGGCTATAGCTACTTCATTACCTTTATCGATGATTACTCACGATTCGGGTATGTGTTCTTAATGAAACACAAATCTGAAGCTTTTGAGAAATTCAAAGAGTTCAGAAGTGAAGTAGAGAAATAGCTTGGCAAAAGTATTAAGATACTTCGATCCGATCGGGGTGGTGAATACTTAAGTCAAGAGTTTCAAGATTATCTTAGGGACAATGGGATATTGTCTCAATGGACTCCGCCATATACACCACAGCATAATGGTGTATTTGAGAGGCGTAACCAAACCTTGATGGACATGGTTAAATCTATGATGAATCATGCAACTCTTCCAAAATCCTTTTGGGGCTATGCGCTTAAGACAGCTGTTTACTTGCTAAACAGAGTCCCGACCAAGGTAGTCTCTACTACTCCATATGAGACATGAAATAGTAAGAAACCTCATTTATCTCACCTAAAGATGTGGGGTTGTCCTGCTTATGTAAAGCGGACTGTATCAGACAAATTGGATGCTAAGTCTGATAAATGTCTATTTATTGGATACCCTAAGGAAATGAAAGGTTACCAATTCTATCATCCCTTGGAACAAAAGGTGTTTGTTTCAAGGCATGCTGTATTTCTAGAAAAAGAATTTCTTTTACAAGAAAATAGTGGGAGTAATATTGAACTTGAAGAAGTTCAAGGAACTCCAATAGACATTACAGAGACACCTAGTCTAGACCCACAACCAATAACTCATAATGATGAGCTATCAGTTGAACCTAAAACAACACCACTTCTTCGTAGGTCTGACAGGACACGCAATATTCCAGAGAGATATGGATTTCTCATAAGTGAATCGAACGACGTGTTACTCATCAGCGATGACGAACCTATCAGTTATGAAGATGTTCTGAAAAATTTAGAAAGGGATAAATGACTTGAAGCCATGAAGTCGGAAATGGATTCCATGTACGAAAATCAAGTATGGGACTTGGTTAACCCACCTGAAGGGATTAAGCCCATAGGGTGCAAGTGGGTTTTCAAGAAGAAAACCGACATGGAAGGTAATGTTGTTACCTTTAAGGCTAGATTAGTGGCAAAAGGATATCGTCAGAAACAAGGAATTGATTATGACGAAACTTATTCGCCAGTAGCTATGCTTAAATCCATTCGGATGCTCCTGGCTATAACAGCTCATTATGATTATGAGATATGACAAATGGATGTGAAAACAGCTTTCCTTAATGGAAACCTGCTTGAGGATGTATACATGATACAACCTGAAGGTTTCACATCGGTTGATAAAACCAAAGTATGCAAGCTTCGACGATCCATATATGGACTAAAGCAAGCATCCAGGAGCTGGAACATCCGTTTTGATGAGAGAATCAAAGAGTTTGATTTCTCACAAAATCCTGACGAACCTTGTGTGTACAAGAAGGTTAGTGGGAGTGCAGTCGTATTCCTAGTGTTATATATCGATGACATATTACTTATAGGAAACGATATATCAGTCTTACAGTCAGTTAAAATTTGGTTGTCCAAAACTTTCTCCATGAAAGACCTGGGAGAAGCAACCTATATCCTTGGGATTAGAATCTATAGAGATAGATCAAAACAATTGCTTGGTCTTTCGCAGTCTACATATATAAACCGAGTGCTAGAAAAGTTTAGCATGTCGGAATCCAAGAAAGGTTACATTCCCATCGGGCATGAGATCAACCTTTCGAAGTCTATGTGTCTGCGCACAGAAGACGAGAAGATTTACATGAATAAGATTCCTTATGCATCCGCGATAGGATCTATCATGTATGCTATGTTATGTACTAGGCCCGATGTATCGTATACTCTGAGCGTCACAAGCAGATACCAGTCTGATCCAGGAATGGATCATTGGGCGGCTGTCAAGACAATCCTCAAGTACTTAAGAAGAACTAAGGATGTGTTCCTAATATATGGAGAAGGTGATATGGTAATACGTGGGTATACAGATGCCAGTTTCCAGACAGATAAGGATGACTCCAAATCTCAGTCTGGATACACATTTATTTTGAATGGAGGCGCAATAAGTTGGAAGAGTTCCAAGAAAGACACCGTAGCGGATTCTACCACGAAAGCAGAATATATTACAGCTTCGGAAGCAGCAAAGGAAGCGGTCTGGATCAAGAAGTTCGTCTCAGAACTTGGTGTGGTGCCAACCATTGATGAAGCAATACCAGTTTATTGCGACAACAATGGAGCTATTGCACAAGCGAAGGAACCAAGGTCTCATCAGCGATCCAAACATGTGCTTCGCCGCTATCATCTGATCAGAGAGATTATAAGTAGGAATGATATACAAATTGAGAAAATTCCCACTGAAAGGAATTTAGCGGATCCTTTAACTAAGGTCTTGCCTCAAAGCAAGTTTGAGGGTCATGTTAGAGCTTGTGGTATTGGATACCGTAGCGATTGGCATTAGGCCAAGTGGGAGTTTGTTAGTGATATGAGAAAAGTGTTCTAAGGCAATCGCCTTATGATTGTAATAATTTATTTTAATAAATGAATATTCACTATTTGAGTATACATGTTTATGTATTTGATTGAGATCTGAAACTCATTTACTGAATGTCCGCAAAATAATTCACAGCATGAGAGAATTTGTGATGAATTCACAACTAGTGATTATCTCTATATGTGCAATTGTGAAGTATTGAAATTGTCCCTAGTCAATGAATTGATAAATACGGACACTATCAATTCTGTTGAGACTAGCATGGGTTATTCTCTAATCAGCTGATTCTCACTGGCTGGTGACATTGGGATGTCCGGAGATAAACATGAATGCTAGTTAAGGGAACTAGTTCATTGGAGTGACTGGCTGTAAAACTTCATTGGTAGTCTACATATAGATATGTCAGTGAAGTTCTTACTGCAGCTTAAGTGCGATGTTCCTTTGACTTGCGGTGTTCAAGTCATCTTGGTCATGGAGACTTATACTTTGACATCTTGAGCAAGCATCTCCAAGGAGGTGTGGACCCAGGATGATTGGGTATAAGCCGAAGTGCCCGAAGATGTTTGAACAGCCTACAAAGGATTCACCACTCCTTGCGAGGAGATGTATACCCAAGGCCTATTGTCGGATTGTTACTCTAAGCCTCTGGCCAGAGCATGACATATTCAGAGTATGAATCTTTTAGATACATGAGAGTAATTAGAATGCGTAGGACGAGAAAACATTACTTGGGCTAGGTGTGACGTAGTCAGCCTAGTGGGGACTGACACACCATAGACTATGTCCTGAACCAAGTGGGTATAAGTTGGTGAAGGGAATGGGGCACGATTCATTATAGCTGCTGAATGGTTTCAGAATTGTTTCTGAGGTCAACCGTTGATCTTTCGATTAATTGGGGATCATGATGTACTACTAGGTGCCACTCATGATCGTTTTATAATTGGTTAATTATAGACGGTCAACATAAATCGGAAGCCTATTTAGTCACACGTACTACGAGTAATCCGAGGGATTTAAAACGAGTTGAAAATTAGATTTTCCAATCAAGAGAGATTAGGTTTGGTTGAGCCAAACGATAAGTCGAATCTGAATTTTTCAGAGACGCATCGGAAACGTAAAATGGCTAAATCTTTTGAAAGACTTAATAGATGAATTAAATAAATTAATTCATTGGGGCGTGGCCTGGATAGGCCGGCCAAAGAGGGTCCCCACCCTCTTTGCTTGGCCGGCCACAAACAAAGGGAGGGAACCAAATTGTTTGGTTTCAATTTTATAAATAAATCAAGTGTGGTTTGTTTTATAAAATTATGGATGATATAAATTTTTTTATATAAACCAAGGTTTAGTTTATTTTTCATGAAAATTAAAATGAACCATGGATTGGTTTATTTTATTTTATAAAATCAATCATGGATTGATTTACCATGATAAAGAAATTTATATAAAGAAATTTATTTTTCATGGAAATTAAAATGAACCATGGATTGGTTTATTTATTTTATAAAATCAATCATGGATTGATTTACCATGATAAAGAAATTTATATAAAGAAATTTTATTATAAATTTCTTATGAAAATTTATTCCATAAAAGAGACTTGGTTGATTTTTATCATGAATTAAAATATGATTTTAACCATGATATAAAATCAAGAGTTGGCATGATGGAATAAGTCATAGAAAATTTATATGATAAATTTCTTATGAAAATTTATTCCATAAGAAAAAAAGAGACTTGGCGGTTGAGAAGACCACTATATAAAGGACCCAAGGCAAGACTTGGAATTCATTCGAAATAATCAATGTATTCTTGCTTGGGCTCTCTCCCTCTCCTCCCCCTTTCTCTTGGCTGGCCTCTCCCTTCATCTCCCTTCTTCTTGCCGTGAGCACAAGGAGAAGCACCGAGGCGACGAAGTTCTTCCGTTGGGGACGATCTTCCTCTCCGACCATCATCACCTTGNCTTTTTCTTCTTTCCCTTATTCTGTTCTTTGGCCTTCCTCTTAGAACCTTTCTTCGAGAAACCAACTAACAGTACCATCTTTTGATCCTGCTTCATAGAAGGCTCTACAGTCTTCAGCAGGTTGAGCAACTCAGGAAACTGGTCGGGAGTCGCATTTTCAGGAGGACGGTTGGGAAGTTGATCTTCAAGGACATAAGCAAGCTTTTCTGCCTTGAGGACTATCCTCAGGTTTCGAAGTCAGTCCATGAAGTTTGGCCCAGTTAGTTTATTGGTGTCCAAAATAAAACGCAAATTCAGAGAAGACATGATCGAGTAATTATCCTAGAAATACAAATTGAGCTTATGCGAGAAGAATGATTAAAGAATGTATCAATATACATAAAATCCTATTTATTTTTCAAATTGAATAACCCTTTTTATCAATTCGAGAGATCGTAGGAACATCTCCAAATAGGTTGATATCCAACCATAGATAAGAACAACCATGGCTATGACCATCAAGTTATTCTTAGCTATGAAGGTAGGCAATTATACCGATTACATATCACATATGTGTAACTATCACTTTATGCTTTCAACTAATTGAATGTTTGCATAAATCATTGGGTTGTTAACTCATTAACAAGTATGTAACATTATACATAGCACCCAACTACACCTCTCTTTACATCGACCTTGGCTGTGGCACAACAAATCGATGCTCCAAGCTTAAGGGTGACCCATTAATCAAGAAATAGTTTTAAAATGGTTGGAGCTCATTCAACCGTTTAGTTAGGCTTGGATGTGTCCAACAACCAAAACTAAGGATTGACCTCTTACTCCAACTATATTATTCTTAAACTAATTCCATTGTTTGAACATGTTGAGGTTCAAGCCGGGCATGGATGTGTCCATCAACCCAAACAAGAAACAAAACTCCGATTCTAACCATATTAATGGAAGGTGTTGGCCTTAATATTTTGTAAGGGGTTTTGGGTCTCATCCTTTCTTTTCTAAGCACATTCATGACATATAATTATGTCATGACTAACGATTTCCTTAATAAAGTATGTATGTGACTTAATTTATCAAGTCTCATTAATTGAATTAGGAACCGAATTTCCTAATTCTAATTTCATACTTTATTAAAGGAATTATTTTGGGAAACAATTTCCTAAATTATCATAATCAATTTCGGAAATAATATGTTTAAGTCTTTGATTTCTCTAAATCATATCTTATTAAATTAAGAGACTTGAGTCCTTAATTCAACCACATATTATTTTCATGAAAATCTCATTTAAGAAAACTCTATAGGAAACCATTTTCCTAATTAATTTTGGAGACAAGAATATGTAAGAGCATCACCTCTTAAATCATATTTTAACCATGGATTTAATTAATTACAACAAATCAGATTTGGTCCGCTTCGGAAGCATAACCAAATCAAATATGACAATTTCATTTAAAATTGGGAAATTAAATTACAACAACTAACTTTAAATTGGACGGCTCCCCGAGGCTCAATCCAAAATAAAGAATTTTGTTGTTAATTTAAAAACCAATTCAAATTTAATTGTCAATTAATTGTTCATAAATTTGTCTAGACTTTCTTGAAAGAAAGTGCCCAAAATTGCGAGATTTCATAATAGGTTTTCAGAATAATTGTAAGTTTCTGGTACAAATAAAACTTACATATTTTCAAAATTGGAAAATTTCTAAAATAGAAAAATTTCCAAAATTGGAAAATTTCCAATGATGGGAAGTTTTCACAATTATTATAAAATTTCAGAAACTAGAAAATTTCAAAAGTTTGCGAAATTTCATGAGGATTTCCAAACTTTGAAATTCCTAAATCTAAAATTTATTATAATTGGAAAGTTTCCATAATTGAAAAATTTTCCAAAATTGAGATCATGACAAAGTTTTCCACAAAATAATTATATGATTATGTCGAACACTAACCGGCTCTGATACCACTGTTGGGACTAGGTGCATGTTGACAAGGATACGGGTTTGTAAAATTTTAAATTTTTACGTGCAGCGGAAGAATTAGCATAAAATAATTTCTCAAATTATTCTAACCACGTATCAAGCATGCAACCTTATGATGTGTGGACACGATCATAAATTAAAATTTTAAGAAAAAGTAAACTAATTTACTAAGTACCTCGCGTAACTCGAAGTAAGGGACGAGATCCAACCGTAGCGTCCCTTGGAAGCTCCGCCTCTATTCGCGTCCACGTTGAGTTCTCTTCGGGATGACTTCGCAAAGCCACGAGTTTTGTGCCGACGAGAACTACTAAATTCTCCAAAGGCACAACTAGAAAAACAAGAGAGAAAGATAAAACTAACCACCAAGTAACGGAATCAAAATTCTGGGAAAGGAAAGAAGGAGTCGCGATCCGTTTCTTCTTCTTCGGCACCTTCTTGGCGGTTGAAGCTCTCGGCCACCCTTGGGATATGCGCCGGCCCTAAGGGAGGAGAGAGAGCCGGCCCTAGAGAGAGAGAGGGGGGGCCGGCCCTAGAGAGAGAGAGAGAGTTAGAGAGAGAGAGGGAGCTACTAATCTCTTGATAACTCTATCGAGGAATTCAAGCCTAGCCTTGGTTCCTTTATATAGTAGCCTCTCCCTTGCCATGTCTACCCTTTAACGGAATTAATGGAATAAATTTTCATAAGAAATTTATCATACAAATTTTCTGATTGATTATTCCGTTATGCCAAGTTTTATTATAACTAATTTTATAATAAAACAAATACATCTCCCTTTTTAATTATGGAATAAATTTTCATAAAATTTATTATATAAATTTTCTCATCATGGAAAAATCAATTCATAATTGATTTTATAAAATAAAAATAAACCATTTAATGTTTATTTTAATCTCCATAAAAGGAATAAATTTATTATATAAATTTTTCTTTATCATGGAAAAATCAATTCATAATTGATTTTATAAAATAAAATAAACCAATCCATGGTTCATTTTAATTTCCATAAAAAGAATAAATTTATTATATAAATTTTTCTTATCATGGAAAAATCAATTCATAATTGATTTTATAAAATAAAATAAAACCATTTAAAGTTTATTTTAATTTCCATGAAAACAAATTTATTTATCCATAATTTTATAAAACAAATCGCGCTTGATTTATTTTATAATTTAAACCAAATTAATTGGTTTTCTCTCCTTGTGGTGGCCGGCCAAACCAAAGAGGGTGGGCACCCTCTTTGGCTGGCCACACCAAGCCAAGACCCTCGTGAATTAAACTCATTTAATTCGCCCAACAAGCCTTCAAAAGACTTAGCCATTTTATGCTTCCGTTGCGCCTCTGATTAATTCAGATTCGACTTATTTCTCTTGATTGGAAAATCCAATTTTCAACTCGTTTTAAATCCCTCGGATTACTCGTAGTGCGTGTGACTAAATAGGCTTTCGATTTATGTTGGCCGTCTATAATTCATCAATTATAGAACGATCATGAGTGGCACCTAGTAGTACATCATGATCCCCAATTAATCGAAAGATCAACGGTTGACCTCAGAAATTATTCTGAAACCCTTCAGCAGCTCTAATGTATCGTGCCCCATTCCCTTCATCATCTTATACCCACTTGGTTCAGGACATGGTCTGTGTGTGTCAGTCCCCACTAGGCTGACTACGTCACACCTAGCCCAAGTAGTGTCTTTCTCGTCCTTTGGATTTCTAATTACTCTCATGTATTTAAGAGACACATACTCTAAACATGATATGCTCTGGCTAGAGGCTTTGAGTAACAATCCGACGATAGGCCTGGGTATACATCTCCTCGCAAGGAGTGGTGAATCCTTTGTAGGCTGTTCAAACATCTTCGGGCACTTCGGCTTATACCCAATCATCCTGGGTCCACACCTCCTTGGAGATGCTTGCTTAAGATGTTAAAGTATAAGTCTCCATGACCAAGATGACTTGAACACCGCAAGTCAAAGGAACATCGCACTTAAGCTGCGGTAAGAACTTCACTGACCTGTCTATGTATAGACTACTGTGTGAAGTTTTACAGTCAGTCACTCCAATGAACTAGTTCCCTTAACTAGCATCCATGTTTATCTCCGGACATCCCAATGTCTCCAGCCAGTGAGAATCAGCTGATTAGAGAATAACCCATGCTAGTCTCAACATAATTGATAGTGTCCGTTTTTATCAATTCATCGACTAGGGATATTTTCGATACTTCACAATTGTACATGTAGAGATAATCACTAGTTGTGATCCCATCACAAATTCACTTATACAGTGAATTGTATTGCGGACATTCAGTAGATGAGTTTAAGATCCCAATCAAATACACAAATATGTATACTCAAATAGTGAATTTTTATTTATTAAAATAAATGTTTACAATCATAAGGCGATTGCCTTAGGACATTTCTCTCATATCACTAACAGTTACGAGTTTTAGGTTAATTTTCTCCAAACCCAGCGATGCCGACGCCCTCCCTCACGCCTGCGACATCTCCTCTCGCCCTCTCTCCGGTGCGCGCGAACCAAGGGAAGATCCAGAGGATTTAAGAAGGAGGCTACGTTAGGGAATCTCTCTGAGGAAGAATTCTCCGTTAGAAGCTCTCCGAAACTCTAAGGATCATTCCTTTTTCCAAAAACCTACACTTTAGAGTCGTAAGAACAAGCGCAGGATGTAAGTTCCCCTCACCTGCAGTATAAGTAGTTTCGGTTGATTTTTCGTATGCTTTATTTCCTTATATGTTTGTCCTACGATTAGAAATTGTAAATTATGAACAAACACGTTGTGCTACCCTTCAGTTTTGGGTCAAGAAGCACGTTAGGTGTTTGTTAAATTGTTCAGTTCAGTTATTGCTATAGAAAGCATTTAAGAATAGAAATTCTTGCTTCAGATTATGATCGGGACCAAGGTCCAATGGGATGGGCTCCTAGTTGCCCCTAGGTTTAGATAACCTTGTAAAAGAAAGAATTAGAAAAGAAAAGAAAAGTATAAAAGACTATTTTATTTTCAGTTGGCATTGTACTGGACTTCGGTCCAGGGATAGGCTCCAAGTTGCCTCTAGGTTTAGATAACCTAGTATGGGATGGGCTCTTAGTTGCCCCTAGGTTTAGATAACCTAGTAGAACCCTAATGGATTCGGAATTTGCTACCTCGGGTTTATTAGAGATGTGCGCACAGTTGGTGCATTGCCGGGCCCACAGCAGTTGATTATTACTTTCACCTACTATATGTATTTAGTTTTCAGAAATTCATATTAGCATGTGGTGAATTTAATAATTAGTTTTATGTTAGTTAGTTTCAGTTCCAGTTCAGATATGTATGCCATGTTATAGCTTACTTTTCAGTTCTAGTTCAGTATGTGCCATGTCTCAGTTATATGCCATGACATTCTATGATATATATTTTAGCATGAGCCTAGCATGATTTCTTATGGATATGAGCATGTATGTGCATAGCATGTTTTACAAAAGTATAATTTGAGTTTCATAGTTTTGTGAGGCTAGATGGTACTTACTAAGCTTTATGCTTATTAGTTTGCATTTCCTTATACTGCAGATACAGGTAAAGGAAAGCACTAGTAGCGGAGGCGGCGGGCTTGATGCAAAGTGTGTGTGATGGTGGAGTTGGAATAAAAGTCTTCGGAACTTGCAAAGCATAGAAATAGTCTTTATTATGTTTCTTTTAGTTTTTCCGCAATAGGTTATGTGAACCATGTATGAACTTAATTAGACTCGTTATTTGTGGTGCCTAGTATATTAAAGTAGTTTAGTTACCTGTGTTAATACTTGCTTAGCGAATGTTGAAAGATATGAGTTACTACTTGCAATATGGTAATTTAGATCCATGCTTAAGCTTTAGAGATAAGAACTTGATACTTTTGATTTACATGCTAAATACATAGGATATGCTTGTTTTAAGATATATGCACCATATAGAATGACATGTAGTAGCTAAGAATGCCCTTAGATATGAATAATGAATGGTTTCAATAAGAAGTTGATACGAACTTGGCACATTCATGTTTAGGCTTCTACATGTCGTTTTTATGATTTCTAAGTTGCTATACATGCTAGAAACCCTCCAAAAACATGTAATAAATGCCTTAGAATAGTCGTGAAACTTTATTTATGTCATTATGTTTGTTAGATATGATTTTGGTACATTGTGGCTCAAGGTTGATACATTCTAGAAATCTGAAAACTGAAATTTCAGAACTACCAGTCAACTGGGAAAACACCAGTCGACTGGTATCGGGCACAGAACCATTCTGTGGCCCGACCAGTCGACTGGCATATAGCAGTCGACTGGTACCGTGTAAAATAAAGGTGGTGTAGAGCAGCTGGTTAGTGCTTTAGCCATGCAACCTAGAGGTTAGGGGATCGAATCCTGCCAAGATAATAAAATAAGAGTTTTGCTTTATTTTGGGCAAATTAGTACTTTCAGCATGTATATGAATTTCTAGTTCAGTAAATAGCGAAATAAGAATTTTTGAAATTCTCCCAGTTGGTTTAGCATTATTAGAAATCAGTAATTAGTCAGTCAGTTAGTCAGTTAGAAGTAGCGATCTGCCCTACAGCATAGTACCAGAAGGTGGGTCGTTACAACAAGTGTATGGGGGGTTAGTACACTGTGTTTAGGATCATTGGGGATTGAAAGAACCAATAATTGGGATATTATTAGGTTCTTTTGATGTTAGGCAATGGGGGAGAAGTGTTGGGTTTAAGTTGGGAAACCAAACATTCCTTTGCTAGGAACCCTAGGTTTAGGGGGAGCTAAGATGAAGGGGGAGCATGGTTGCTCCATTCTTGGCGTAAGGGGAACCTGGGAGAGGTTCTTAAAAAGCCTTTGTAAGTCCAATAGAGGGGGGCTTTGGAGAAGCTTTAAAAAGCCCATTTTGGTGAAAATTCCTAACTTGGAGGGTTAGGTGTGGGGAGCCTTGGGATAGGTTTTAAAAAGCCCGTTTCGGAAAATTCCTAGCCTGGAGGATTAGGTGTAGGATGCCTTGGGATAGGATCCATGTATTCATTGCATATGCATATATTTAGCATGGTTTTTGCTATTGACTACTATCTTGCTTTCCCTAACTTAAACGTATTGCCAAACATCAAAAAGGGAGAGATTGTTGAGGCAATCTGTGGTCCGGAGTGATCAAGTGTTTTGATGTTTATGCAAAGGGTTTAAGTTAGGTTTACTCTTGTGATCTCATATGTGTATGTTGAGTATGCAGGTTGTACAGGTTATACATATGGACTTGACTGGATAGCCTCGGTATGGTGAAGGGTGGCATGGAGACAAGCTGGAGGCTTGTGTGCGCATCTGAGGGACCTTGGTGAGTAGGGGCAATGAGCTGATGGGCGCGGACTTCGAGGCATGCGTGAAGGATGGCATGGAGGCAAGCTGGAGGCTTGCGTTCATCCGAGGGACGGGAGCCGAAGACGAAGAGGGCGCGAAGGCAACAGTCGAGGTTGCGGAGGAGGAGTCAGTCGAGTCGTGAGGGTACGAGTGTTGTGTGATTGTACTTGGGAAATCCTAAGGTTGGAGTGCGGAGTGGAATGTACTCGGGGAGTGTGACCCTAGGATCAGCAGGGTACCAGTCGACTGCCCTGGGGGCAGTCGACTGGTAGGTGGTGTAACGACCCGAAAAATTCTCTTAATATTTTCTTAAAATATTGAGCATGTCTAGATAATTTTCCGAGGGGCCCAGAAATAATTACGTAAAATTGGGCCTAGAAATCCATGTTTTCTCATTTAAATTGAGAAAACTAAGTAGTAATGAGCTTTAAATGGGCTCCAAAAATAGGTATTAATTAGGTAAAAATTTATATAAATTAGGAAAAATTAATATAAATATAAAAGAATTTTATTTATGAATATTAGCATAATTATGGGTGATTTTAGGGGGGATTTTCGGAATTTAAGAAATAAAAATAATAAAATAAATGAAATGAAAATAAAATAAAAAAAAAGGTGCATGAGCCAAGGATTGAACCTTGGACCTCTTTACAACCATGTAATCCTTAACCAACTCACCTAGCAAGGAATTCTTATGAGTAATTAAAGTGGAGGATAGTTAAGAGGTAAAAGGAGGTGAAGAGTCATGGAGAGGCTCTTCATTTGCCTGCTTGATGGGTTATAATGAGAGGAGTTTTGGGAGTTACTTATTCTCTCAATCAAGTGCATTACCTCTCCTCTTCATTCCCCATTCTTGCCGAGCACCAAAGGGAGGAGTGCCTTGGAGAAAACTTCACAAGAGGTCTCATCTCTCAAGATCTCAAGTTCCTACAAGGTGACAAGGATTAGTTGTGGTCAAGAGATACCAAGTCCTCTTCCTTCTCCTCTTTCAAGGTTTGAAAAATCAAGAAAACTAAGGTAAGACTCCCTCACCTGTGGAATAATAGTTACCAATGTTTTCCATGATTTTTTGCTTGATATATGGGTGAGTTTCGGATTTAATGTTGAAGGGAAACAAAAATCAAGGTTCCTATGTTCAAAGGTTTTGGACAGCATGTTTTAAAGGTCCATAATTATTCTAAAAATCATGATAATATTATTTTATGTTCCCTTAGGATGTTTATAAGTTAAGTGTAATTTTTGGGGATTTTTGGAGTACCTAGGATACCCTAGGGTCTCGGCCAACATGAAGAAGCAAAAACCCAGAACCTTTAGTTCAAGGGTTTCGGCCACTATGTTTTAAATGTCTAGAAATATGTTAAAAATCATGATAATATTATTTGATGTTCCCTTATAATGTTTAGATATTAATTTTATTTTTGGGGATTTTTGGAGTACCTAGAACACCCTAGGGTCTCGGCCAACATGAAGAAGCAAAAACCCAGAACCTTTAGTTCAAGGGTTTCGGCCACTATGTTTTAAATGTCTAGAAATATGTTAAAAATCATGATAATATTATTTGATGTTCCCTTATGATGTTCAGAAGTTAATTGTAATTTTTTGGGATTTTTGGAGTAACCTAGGACACCCTAGGGTCTCGGCCAACATGAAGAAGCAAAAACCCAGAACCTTTAGTTCAAGGGTTTCGGCCACTATGTTTCAAATGTCTATAAATATATTAAAAATCATGATAATATTATTTGGTGTTCCCTTATGATTTTTAGAAGTTAATTGTAATTTTTGGGGATTTTTGGAGTAACCTAGGACACCCTAGGGTCTCAGCCAACATGAAGAAGCAAAAACCCAGAACCTTTAGTTCAAGGGTTTCGGCCACTATGTTTAAATGTCTAGAAATATGTTAAAAATCATGATAATATTATTTGATGTTCCCTTATGATGTTTAGAAGTTAAGAGTAATTTTTGGGAATTTTTGGAGTACCCTAGGACACTCTAGGGTTTCGGCCAACATGAAAGGGACAAAACCAAGGTCCCTATGTTTATGGGTTTCGGCCACCATGATTTAAATGTCTATAAATATGTTAAAAATCATGATAATGTTATTTGATGTTCCCTTATGATGTTTAGAAGTTAAGTGTAATTTTTGGGAATTTTTGGAGTATCCTAGGACACTCTAGGGTTTCGGCCAACATGAAAGGGACAAAACCAAGGTCCCTATGTTTATGGGTTTCGGCCACCATGATTTAAATGTCTATAAACATGTTAAAAATCATGATAATGTTATTTAATGCTCCCTGATG
Source organism: Boesenbergia rotunda (assembly GCA_024364735.1). NCBI lineage: Eukaryota > Viridiplantae > Streptophyta > Magnoliopsida > Zingiberales > Zingiberaceae > Boesenbergia > Boesenbergia rotunda. The sequence continues at coordinate 33,716 of JAGFNQ010006697.1, read as the reverse complement.
ATGTTTATAAGTTAAGTATAAATTTTGGGAATTTTTGGAGCACCCTAGAGGCCCATATGGTTCGGCCAACCCCAAGGACCCAAGAGTTAGGGTTGAGTCTTTAACTTCAAGCATATGTTTATGTGTGTTGCCATGATATAAGGATGAAGGATGGTGATTGTGTGAATTATCACATGGTCTTGGGACTCCATAAGTTTTGGCCAATAAGGGTTAATAGGATAAGAGTTAAGATTTATTCCAAGTAAGGGTCCCAATGGCCCTATGGTAAGATGTGATTTATGTTTATGAATGATATGCCATGCTTACGAATGATATGCCATGTTTATGAATGATATGCCATGTTTATGAATGATATGTCATGGTTATACATGATATGCTATGCTTATGAATGATATGTCATATTATGAATGATATGCCATGTTTACGAATGATATGCCATGTTTATGAATGATATGCCATGGTTATGCATGATAAGAATGATGTTAAGACAAGTATGTTATGATCATGTTCATGATAAGAATGATGCCATGATAAGTATGCTATGAATGTCTTATGAATGATGAAGCATGCAAAGTATTTCACTTTATGAATGGGCTTGTACCGGACCCAAGTATGGGTCCAAGGGATGGGCACCTTAAGAACGCCCCGGTTCTGGACTACCGGAGCTGTCCACGGTTCTGGCACTACCGGAGCTATGCAACAGGGATGGGCTCCTTGAGAACGCCTCGGTTCGGGGACTACCGACTATGATGTCCTTACCCTAGTAGGTCGGGGCTAGCTACCTCGGATTTACTAGGGATGCGCTCTATGATGTATGTATGTGGTACAAGCCGGGGACCCCAAATGTTATGATGATGATGTTTAAGCATTTTCAAAGTATGTTTAAAAGTTAAGCATCCCTATGTATATGCATTCCACCCCTGCATTCATACATGTTATGCATTATGTTATGATAATGATGTGTTATGCTTATGCTCCATGTTAAAAGATATAAATGAGAATGAATGATCCATGTTATGATTATGGTAAGAAGATGCTCTTATGATATCCTAGAATGTATGCCTATGTTTATGCCATATAGGTTGGTTTATATCTTATGTTTATATTTATGCCATATCTCATGCCATGCTAGGAATGTTTATTAAGTTATGTTATGCCGTGTATCATGCCATGCTTAGAATGTTTACGATGTCTATGCTTGATATGCTAGAAAGTATGCCTATGGTTGATTTACATCTTATGCTTATGTTCATGCCACATATGATGCCATGCTTAGAATGTTTACGATGTCTATGCTTGATATGCTAGAAAGTATGCCTATGGTTGACTTACATCTTATGCTTATGTTCATGCCACATATGACACTACTAGAAAAAATGCATTTAACAACAGTGAATCACTGTTGTCGTAGGCCAAATACCACTGTTGTTAAAGGCCATGTTGTAAAAGGGGGGGTCTACGACAACAGTGAATCACTGTTGTCGAATGTGATCTACGACAACAGTTTGTTTTCCACTGTTGTCGTAGATCACATTCGACAACAGTTTTTATAACCGTGTTTTACCGTTGTCTTTTATTATTTTCACAACAGTGTTTCACCGTTGTCGTATGCCATATTCACCGTTGTCTTTTATTATATTCGACAACAGTTTTATCACTGTGTTGTCGTATGTCACCGTTTATCTACAACAACAGTTTAGCTTTAAAAAAATCTGTTGTGCATTTGTACTGTTCCACAACAGTTTCATACCAATTTGACAACAAAGATATTTCCATTATATTTTCAATTAAAAGGCAATAATTTAACCTCGAAATAAAAACTATATATATCAAACATCATCAACATATTTATAATAAAGATCCACCACAAGCTTTCTACAGACGGAACCACACAAGTATCTTCTGTCCAAAAATCTTTTTACAGACGAAACCACTCAAGTATCTTTTGACCCAAATAAACTTACAATGAAGTTCAAATCACAAAAATTATAGCTTGGAAGGTCAGATTAAGGGAAATACTTCGAACATGATCACGAATAAGTCCCTGCGGCTGGAAAAAAGAGAACAAACACTCTAATTAGTTAATCTATTAAATGCATATGTCCAATAAAAAATGATCCATGAAGATATGTATCAACAAACAACAAAAATAACAAACTAACAAACAAACAAACAAAAATGATATGCATGTATCAGCACTTGCAATTATAAGGAAACTGCTAGCTTGGCTTATCTAGACATTTACAGCCTTGCAACCACTTTTCAAGGAAAATACTCAGACGACCATATTACCTGACTGATAAAGTTCTTTCTACTTAATTTTCTTTGTTATTTTGGAGCTGCAATTATAGGGAAATTAAATTGAACCGTTATGCCTCATTTGAAAGTAAGTGTATAACCATAATTACAATGATAAATTAAGAAGTATCATTGTGTGATCACAGCCAAATAAATGATAATGAACTATATGTCCATCACAATAAGGAAATGTGATGGACATAAATATATTCCTAACAAAGAAACATACAACTGAAACTCCAGTACAAACAAAAAAGAAATTCAAATGTAACGCACCTATAAGTGGATGGCCAACAAATGCAAGATGGATACGAATTTGATGTGGTCGACCAGAATGGATCTCAACCTTTCAATATTCCAATAAGGACATATTAAGAAATCATAAGACAGTTGTAGCTTACACATGCCAGGCTAAACTATCTAAAAAAAAGATGATCCAATCCATAGTATCTTGAAAATGATAAGCATTTGGCAGATTGCACACATGGAACAAAATGGTTCCACTACAAAAAAATAGAGTTCAAATATATGATGAATGTGGCAAACGAATTAAGAGTTAAATATCAAAAATCAAAAGGATAAGATATGAGAGAAGTAAAATAGCAAGAATGACCTCTACAGCAATGAGTGAGGCAAATGAAAGTATGATAATGCTTGCATAAAAAAGAAATATTATTGTAGTTCATTCACTAGTAAAGGAACATAATTTACTATATCTGCTACTATTCAGCCCCTTCCTCAAAATTTCCTGTTTTCTACTATGCAAGCAAAAGCATTAGTTATGAAAAGTAAACGGAGACTAATGATTTTAAGTTTCTGACATGCATTGAAAAAGTTGAGCATAAACCCACATCCGAAAACTTAACAAGTATACGCTCTGAAGCAAAAAAGATAAAGAGGCTTCACTAATTCAGTTCTCCACATGCAGTTTCAATAATGAAGATTAACCTTGATGAGGATAAGAACATAGGAAAATATAGTAAGTAGATCCTGAGCATATACCTGCACCAAAGTTTGGTTTCTCTAATCATATCTTTCAAGAACTTGCATTCTGCTCAGTGCTGGCTTCCCTGTGTACACTTTTACTGCTCAAGATGAAAATAAAACAAATACTTCTGAAAAAAAATAAAAACTGATAGTCTAGATCAGAAAGAAAATGACCTGATGAAGAAGCTACATAAAGCCCCTTCTCTACTCCTGGATAATTGATTGTACCAATGGGCTGCCTGATTACCAACTGCAAAGGAAATATTGGCTAATGTTAAAGAGAAAACTTGCTTGTAGTTTACAACCAGAATCTTGAAATCAATGGACTTCTCTCAATAAGGCATAAATAAGGAAATGTGATGGACATAAATATATTCCTAACAAAGAATTGAGTAAAAATGGAACAGAAACTGGAACAATAGTCTTCATTTCAAAGGCAGTGCACTTACATAACATTATTACCAAGTAAATTGCACCCAAACCAGCAGATAATATTGAGAGAAACAGGAAGAGGTTTGAAATTATTAAACAGGGATCACGTAGGCATTCAAACAAACACATACTGATGAACTAGAGAGGAAATGATTATTTCCAGTACCAGAGTTCGTGCCGAGTGTGTGTTTGGCTATCCTTCCAAACGGGTATTGTTGAGTCGTTCAATGGCCAAAATTAGTGCTTGAGTCCCTAGTTCTCCCTCTCCGTGTGCCATGAGTGAGGCATACAGCTGATGCGCCAACGCCAAACCTGGCAATGCTAGTCCCATGCTCTGACATTCCTTCAAGCAAATGCCAAGATCCTTCACAAAGTCGTGTACGTAGAACCCAGCCTCCATGTCCCTCTTCAAGATCCTCTTTCCGTATAGTTCGAGCGACTTTGACCCAGCTGCGCCCGTAGAAATTGCGTCCATCCACCTCTCGACGTCGAGCCCAGCCTTGTGGGCATACAAAGATCATGGAAATCATGCGGAAAGGTCTTGGTGAGGAAGCCCACATTGATCTGGATGGTCTTCGAGTTCTCGTCGGCCTTTATGCTAGGGATGGGGAACCAGACACAGCTAAAGGTGAATGTCGAGATAGTTAAAGGTGATGGATGGTGTGAATCACTTTGTGAAAACTTAGAGAGATAGTTGACATACTCTAACCCACCTCCTAAGAGAGGCAGCGGTGGACTGCGTCGCTTGAGCTGGAGACGAAGAGGTGAGTCGACGGAAGCTGTGCGAGGGGGAAGCAGCAGAGGAGAGGAACGACGCTGACGGTGGTGGGCGGCGGCGATCCACGTGCACGAAGAGAAGGGAAGGTGGCCTCGACGGGGATGGATTAGGGCACGGGCATGAAAACGAAAAGGCACAGGCACATATATTTATAACGAAAAGGCCTCGGCGGGGATGTTTTTTTGCAGTTGGATATCCACCGTTGATTTTGTTTATTGCTTGAACAGCACAACAATACAACAACAACAGTTTAATATAACTGTAGTCTATTGTCATAATAGACAACAGTTTATCACATCAGTTGTTGTAAATCCCGCCTATAGACAACAGTTATTTTATAACTGTTGTCGTTGAGTATACATACGACAACATTTTGTTATTACTGTTGTCTTTTTACGTATACAGACCAACAACAACAACGGTTAATACTAAAACTGTTGTTAAATTGACATACGACAACACTTTATCAAAAAACCGTTGTCGATTATGTGTTGTTGAATGCAAAAATTCTAGTAGTGTGATGTCATGCTTAGAATGTTTACGATGTCTATGCTTGATATGCTAGAAAGTATGCCTATGGTTGATTTACATCTTATGCTTATGTTCATGCCACATATGATGCCATGCTTAGAATGTTTACGATGTCTATGCTTGATATGCTAGAAAGTATGCCTATGGTTGACTTACATCTTATGCTTACGTTCATGCCACATATGATGCCATGCTTAGAATGTTTACGATGTCTATGCTTGATATGCTAGAAAGTATGCCTATGGTTGATTTAAATTTTATGCTTATGTTCATGCCACATATGATGTCATGCTTAGAATGTTTAATTATGCTTATGCCTATGTTTATACTTTATGCCATGATAAGAATGTTCAATTAGATTTATGCCTATGTTTATGCTTTATGCTATGATAGAAATGCTTATGATGCTTATGTTCCATATGATTATGAATGAATGACGAATGATTTTAGTGAGTAGGAAAGAGTCTTACTAAGCCTGTGTGCTTATAGTCTTCTTTCCTTATACCGTAGATCATGCAAGGGGATAACGAGGAAGCAGCAGGAGGGCCTAAAATATGTGTGTGATGGTGACTTAGCCCATGAAATCGAATGTGTTAACCGTTTATGCTAAGAACTTTATTTTCGCTACCTATATGCTCGAATAGTGACTTATGGAACTTTATGATAAGATGTCAAGTATGATATGATATGAACCTTATGGTATGATGTTAAGCATGTTATGATATGATGTTAAGTATGACGTTCATATGTTAAGTTCCATGTCATTGTATGAGGGATGGTAGTAGGGGCATGTATATATAAGGTTTAAGTTATTCCGCTGCAGTATGATGTTACATGCCTTAAGTATGTCAGCGTAACGCCGCTTTAGGAAAAAAAAAAGCGGGCGTTACAGGTTGGTATCAGAGCCGTTACCATCTCACTACACACACATCAAGCCCTCTCCTGCCGCTTCCAAGTAAGTACCTCTATGTATACCTTATGATCTTTTATGATGTTCTTTATGATTCAAGAATGTGTAAGTATGGATGATATTTTAGGATTCTAGAAAATGTAAGTATGGATGATACCCTATGATTTTAGAATATGCAAGTATGGATGATACCTTATGATTTTAGAATATGCAAGTATGGATGATGCCTTATGATTTTAGAATATGCAAGTATGGATGATATCTTATGATTCAAGAATATGTATGTTTGGGTGATTTTTTTTATGATTCTAGAATATGCAAGTACGAAGGATATATTTTGGGATAGCAAGTACTTTTAGGATATGCAAGTATGAACGATGGTTATGATGAAAAGTACTTGATATGTAACTATGAAATCAAATACTTGTGAGATTGATATATGGGTAGGAATAGCAATCACTTATAGTAGCCTTACTTGTATTTTATATGTGAGTGATAGAGAGCGAGGGTGATCCGTAGAGATTTAACTTAGGTAGCTGCAGTCAGGTGGAATAAGTATAGTAAGTGATTGAGTGGTGGCAAAACGGAGTAAATCGGAAAAAGGAGAGCAAGTAGATGTGAGAGGAGGAATGTGTAAAATAATGAAAACATTATCTACATGAGTGTTATGACTGTTTGGAATTATGAAAAGTGGTGGACCAAAGCAAGTTGGTACTACTGATAAAAGGTATATGCTAATATTTAGTGATGAGCATAGAAGTGAAGAAAGGACGGTGCTTTATTAGAGGAGACTTATTAACTGTAGTATTAAGGGAGTAGAGTATTTGGTATAGGTATTCTAAGAGATTGTAGTGGATATGAAATGAGGACTTAGAGATGTATATCTATTAGGAATGGATTAATGTGTTAAGTTATTTAAATTTTCAAGCAGATATATATATAGTAGTAGCCATAGGGTAATATTCTTGATACAGGAAAGAAAGAGAGTAAGAACTAGATATGCAAAAGAAGGCGTGATAGAGATCAACGAATAGGACCTTAGCTATAACTCTATATGAAGGAGCTAGAGGTTAGTGTTATCAGAGGCAAGAATGTAGTAAGAACTTCCTTTCAAGCAAACCTACTAGGTGAAACGATCTAATAAGGTATGGATTTTGGAGAAGATCGATATAGGGATATTTTATAAATTCTTGATAGAGAAGTAAAATACGGAGATCATAAGAATGTGATTTTTGCGATTAGAGTGGAGAAAGCATGGCTAATAAATGAGAAAAAGGTATTTGGATACGTGAAAGAAGACTATGGAAAGATATAATAGAAAGTTAGAAGTTTAGTATAATATGTGGTTAAATTATGATAGTAACAGTTCATGAGAACAGTAAAGAATGAACAGTAAAGTAATTTGGATTGAGCGAAAACAATGAAATGAATACTCCAAATCATCTTTCTTACAAGTGTAAGTGGTATTTTCTTTTAGATTCTGATGGGTAGAGTTAGGCAATGAATATTTAATATAATTTATTAGTAAGTGAAATATAATCAGAATTCTTGTCGTGTCCTAATAAAAGAGAATCATATAATACTAATCGTAATTTTCGTTTGGTTTAATACAGATAAAAGATGTATGTGAGAAGCAGAGACTTGGAAATCAGTCCCAATTGAGAAGAGCTTCGGAGTAATAAGTTGGGGCATAGATGATAAATTTGTGCATAGTAAGTGAAAGTTAGAGTCTTGTTTAAAGTAGCAAATTAACCAGGAATACGTTAAATTATACTCTTTCCTGTATAACTTAAGAGTAGACAAAATATTCGACAACGGATAGAGACCGCTCAGAGCCGGCAGAAGAGTTATGCCGATGTCCGGCGCAGACCATTGGAATTTAATGTTGGAGATTTGGTATTCCTTAAAGTGGCTCCTATGAAAGGGGTGACAAGATTTGGGAAGAAAGGAAAGCTGAGTCCGAGATATGTGGGGCCATACTTAATTCTGAAAAGAGTTGGTAAGGTGGCATATGAGTTGGAGCTGCCTCCAGAGATGTCAGCTATCCATAACGTATTCCACGTACCCCTGCTTAAAAAGTATATCCTGAATATGGACCAAGTGATCGAGCCGCAGATAGTACAAGTACAAGAGGACCTAAGTTATGAGAGCAGACCCATCCAGATTTTGGATAGGGAAGTCAAGAAGCTGAGGAATAAGGAGGTACCTCTAGTCAAGATCTTATGGCGAAGCCAGCGGTTCGAGGAAGCTACCTGAGAACGCGAGGACGAAATGAGGCGCAAGTACTCGGAATTATTCTAAGTTCGAGGACGAACTTTCAAGAGGTATGGGGGATTGTAACGACCCGAAAAATTCTCTTAATATTTTCTTAAAATATTGAGCATGTCTAGATAATTTTCCGAGGGGCCCAGAAATAATTACGTAAAATTGGGCCTAGAAATCCATGTTTTCTCATTTAAATTGAGAAAACTAAGTACTAATGAGCTTTAAATGGGCTCCAAAAATAGGTATTAATTAGGTAAAAATTTATATAAATTAGGAAAAATTAATATAAATATAAAAGAATTTTATTTATGAATATTAGCATAATTATGGGTGATTTTAGGGGGGATTTTCGGAATTTAAGAAATAAAAATAATAAAATAAATGAAATGAAAATAAAATAAAAAAAAAGGTGCATGAGCCAAGGATTGAACCTTGGACCTCTTGTACAACCATGTAAGCCTTAACCAACTCACCTAGCAAGGAATTCTTATGAGTAATTGAAGTGGAGGATAGTTAAGAGGTAAAAGGAGGTGAAGAGTCATGGAGAGGCTCTTCATTTGCCTGCTTGATGGGTTATAATGAGAGGAGTTTTGGGAGTTACTTATTCTCTCAATCAAGTGCATTACCTCTCCTCTTCATTCCCCATTCTTGCCGAGCACCAAAGGGAGGAGTGCCTTGGAGAAAACTTCACAAGAGGTCTCATCTCTCAAGATCTCAAGTTCCTACAAGGTGACAAGGATTAGTTGTGGTCAAGAGATACCAAGTCCTCTTCCTTCTCCTCTTTCAAGGTTTGAAAAATCAAGAAAACTAAGGTAAGACTCCCTAACCTGTGGTATAATAGTTACCAATGTTTTCCATGATTTTTGGATTGATATATGGGTGAGTTTCGGATTTAATGTTGAAGGGAAACAAAAATCAAGGTTCCAATGTTCAAAGGTTTCGGACAGCATGTTTTAAAGGTCCATAATTATGATAAAAATCATGATAATATTATTTGATGTTCCCTTAGGATGTTTATAAGTTAAGTGTAATTTTTGGAGATTTTTGGAGTACCCTAGGACACACTAGGGTCTCGGCCAACATGAAGAAGCAAAAACCCAGAACCTTTAGTTCAAGGGTTTCGGCCACTATATTTTAAATGTCTAAAAATATGTTAAAAATCATGATAATATTATTTGATGTTCCCTTATCATGTTTAGAAGTTAATTGTAATTTTTGGGGATTTTTGGAGTACCCTAGGACACTCTAGGGTCTCGGCCAACATGAAGAAGCAAAAACCCAGAACCTTTAGTTCAAGGGTTCCGGCCACTATGTTTTAAATGTCTAGAAATATGTTAAAATCATCGATATATTATTTGATATTCCCTTATGATTTTTAGAAGTTAATTGTAATTTTTGGGGATTTTTGGAGTAACCTACGACACCCTAGGGTCTCGGCCAACATGAAGAAGCAAAAACCCAGAACCTTTAGTTCAAGGGTTTCGGCCAGTATGTTTTAAATGTCTAGAAATATGTTAAAAATAATGATAATATTATTTTATGTTCCCTTATAATTATTATAAGTTAATTGTAATTTTTGGGTATTTTTGGAGTAACCTAGGATACCCTAGGGTCTCGGCCAACATGAAGAAGCAAAAACCCAGAACCTTTAGTTCAAGGGTTTTGGCCACTATGTTTAAATGTCTAGAAATATGTTAAAAATCTTGATAATATTATTTGACATTCCCTTATGATGTTTAGAAGTTAATAGTAATTTTTGGGAATTTTTGGAGTACCTAGGACACTCTAGGGTTTCGGCCAACATGAAAGGGACAAAACCAAGGTCCCTATGTTTATGGGTTTCGGCCACCATGATTTAAATGTCTATAAATATGTTAAAAATCGTGATAATGTTATTTGATGTCCCCTTATGATGTTTAGAAGTTAAGTGTAATTTTTTGGAATTTTTGGAGTATCCTAGGACACTCTAGGGTTTCGGCCAACATGAAAGGGACAAAACCAAGGTCCCTATGTTTATGGGTTTCGGCCACCATGATTTAAATGTCTATAAACATGTTAAAAATCATGATAATTTTATTTAATGCTCCCTGATGATGTTTATAAGTTAAGTATAAATTTTGGGAATTTTTGGAGCACACTAGAGGCCCATATGGTTCGGCCAACCCCAAGGACCCAAGGGTTAGGGTTGAGTCTTTAACTTCAAGCATATGTTTATGTGTGTTGCCATGATATAAGGATGAAGGATGGTGATTGTGTGAATTATCACATGGCCTTGGGACTCCATAAGTTTCGGACAATAAGGGTTAATAGGATAAGAGTTAAGATTTATTCCAAGTAAGGGTCCCAATGGCCCTATGGTAAGATGTGATTTATGTTTATGAATGATATGCCATGCTTACGAATGATATGCCATGTTTATGAATGATATGCCATGTTTATGAATGATATGTCATGGTTATACATGATATGCTATGCTTATGAATGATATGCCATGTTATGAATGATATGCCATGTTTACGAATGATATGCCATGTTTATGAATGATATGCCATGGTTATGCATGATAAGAATGATGTTAAGACAAGTATGTTATGATCATGTTCATGATAAGAATGATGCCATGATAAGTATGCTATGAATGTCTTATGAATGATGAAGTATGCAAAGTATTTTACTTTATGAATGGGCTTGTACCGGACCCAAGTATGGGTCCAAGGGATGGGCACCTTAAGAACGCCCCGGTTCTGGACTACCGGAGCTGTCCACGGTTCTGGCACTACCGGAGCTGTGCAACAGGGATGGGCTCCTTGAGAACGCCTCGGTTCGGGGACTACCGACTATACTGTCCTTACCCTAGTAGGTCGGGGCTAGCTACCTCGGATTTACTAGGGATGCGCGCTATGATGTATGTATGTGGTACAAGCCGGGGACCCCAAATGTTATGATGATGATGTTTAAGCATTTTCAAAGTATGTTTAAAAGTTAAGCATCCCTATGTATATGCATTTCACCCCTGCATTCATACATGTTATGCATTATGTTATGATAATGATGTGTTATGCTTATGCTCCATGTTAAAAGATATAAATGAGAATGAATGATCCATGTTATGATTATGGTAAGAAGATGCTCTTATGATATCCTAGAATGTATGCCTATGTTTATGCCATATAGGTTGGTTTATATCTTATGTTTATATTTATGCCATGTCTCATGCCTTGCTAGGAAAGTTTATTAAGTTATGTTATGCCGTGTATCATGCCATGCTTAGAATGTTTACGATGTCTATGCTTGATATGCTAGAAAGTATGCCTATGGTTGATTTACATCTTATGCTTATGTTCATGCCACATATGATGCCATGCTTAGAATGTTTACGATGTCTATGCTTGATATGCTAGAAAGTATGCCTATGGTTGACTTACATCATATGCTTATGTTCATGCCACATATGATGTCATGCTTAGAATGTTTACGATGTCTATGCTTGATATGCTAGAAAGTATGCCTATGGTTGATTTACATCTTATGCTTATGTTCATGCCACATATGATGTCATGCTTAGAATGTTTACGATGTCTATGCTTGATATGCTAGAAAGTATGCCTATGGTTGACTTACATCTTATGCTTATGTTCATGCCACATATGATGCCATGCTTAGAATGTTTACGATGTCTATGCTTGATATGCTAGAAAGTATGCCTATGGTTGATTTACATTTTATGCTTATGTTCATGCCACATATGATGCCATGCTTAGAATGTTTAATTATGCTTATGCCTATGTTTATACTTTATGCCATGATAAGAATGTTCAATTAGATTTATGCCTATGTTTATGCTTTATGCTATGATAGAAATGCTTATGATGCTTATGTTCCATATGATTATGAATGAATGACGAATGATTTTAGTGAGTAGGAAAGAGTCTTACTAAGCCTGTGTGCTTATAGTCTTCTTTCCTTATACCGTAGATCATGCAAGGGGATAACGAGGAAGCAGCAGGAGGGCCTGAAATATGTGTGTGATGGTGACTTAGCCCATGAAATCGAATGTGTTAACCGTTTATGCTAAGAACTTTATTTTCGCTACCTATATGCTCGAATAGTGACTTATGGAACTTTATGATAAGATGTCAAGTATGATATGATATGAACCTTATGGTATGATGTTAAGCATGTTATGATATGATGTTAAGTATGCCGTTCATAAGTTAAGTTCCATGTCATTGTATGAGGGATGGTAGTAGGGGCATGTATATGTAAGGTTTAAGTTATTCCGCTGCAGTATGATGTTACATGCCTTAAGTATGTCAGCGTAACGCCGCTTTAGGAAAAAAAAAACGGGCGTTACAGGTGGCTGGTGAGCTGGCAAATTCGAACGTTGGGGGTGTCAACGGTCGAATTTGGCTGGCACCAGTCGACTGCCCTGGGGGCAGTCGACTGGTATCGAGAAATCAACCCCGAGTCCTATTTAAAGAGGACTTCGTGGTGACTGAGTTTCTTGACGAATCTCCCTTGGATAAAGTGAGTTAGTATTCTATAGTGATCAGAGAGCGTCCAAAGTGTTGTGGCGAGGTTTGTCCACCCACAAGGAGCGACAGATCTAGCCGGAGGTTATCCGGGGGTTGATCCACCGAAGGATTCTTGAATTAGTCACCCGAACGAGGTGGATACCAAATAAATCAGGTTGTTAGCATTGTTTATTTCTTATTTACTTTGCATATTATTGTTTTCGCTGCGCTAACGACCTTGTAGAGATCAAGACGACTCAAAAGTGCTATTCACCCCCCCCCCTCTAGCACGCCAGAACCGATCCTTCAGAGGAGGCCGAATAGGGTGGTTGTGAGGGAGAAGAACTCTTCTCCTTCATCTTCTTCTTCCTTGGAAGGCCGCCGGCAACCCTTGGTTAGGGTTTGGTTGGCACGTGAAGAAGGAGTTTGGTTGGCGGCCTTTGTGATTTCGGTTTTTGGTAGATCGTCGCCCACACGACATCCAAGAGGGGACGGTCATACAATAGAAGATCGCAAGGTAACGAGTGGTATAACCTTCTCTTACGACTCTTAGATTTCTATCATTTTATGTGGTTGTTTAATTATCATAGTTTGATTATTTATTTATTAATTAATTGTGTGATAATAAATTTGTCATGGACCCGATAATAAACACAAAAACTAGCGATGCACTTGTCGTCTTTTCTGCGACTAATTGGTTAGGCGAGTTACACGACATGAAGATCAAGTTTGGCCAAGTTGTAACTCGAATCAATTACTATGACGACAAGATGGTCGTTTGGGAGATAGGTCTCTATTCGGATTAAATTTTTAATCCGTGGACATGGAGAGGATTCCTATGGTCGACCTGGTATTCGCTTAGGAAGTCCGCCAAGCTATCTAACAACTGGTATCAGAGCTGAGGTTTCCGGTTTTTTGTGTTTATGATTCGGTTACTTTTTTCACTTTATCATGTATTTTATTTTTGTCAGATAATAGTAGGATGTGCGTTGGCTAACTCTTTGGTTGCATGCATGAGATTCCAACTATTATGGCTTAAATAATGTATGTATGTGATTGGTTGTGCATGGTTGTGATTATTTGAATCCTCGAGGTTGACGAGGCTAAATTAGTATTTAATTTTTGTAATTAAATATGACACCTATTTAGTCGCGCTTTTATTTACTTTCGATCTAGATTTTATTTACACTCCGTTTTGGAGTATAGGATCGATGGATGTAAATAAATAGCTTTTTATCTCGGCTCGGAGATCCCTTCAATGGTGGCTTACGCATGGTGTTGGGAGGAGTGGACGAGGTGGCGACATAACTGGAGGCGC
>JAGFNQ010006697.1:0-15178 GCA_024364735.1 Boesenbergia rotunda | reverse complement strand
CTTAAATTGTCCAAATTTAAAAAAAGGGCAATTTACCAAAGGGCGTATCCAACAATTTGTAATTACCGAAAGGAGTACTATGGTTTCTATTATACCAAAGGACGCATCCCATATAGTGAAGTTACTTTTATACCTCTCCCGCCAATGAATGGCTTTATCAAACACATTTTCGAGACAACCGAACCACTTTATCAATAAAATAATAATTTGTGGTTCGGATGGGCAGCAGTCGAATTTTTTTCCATTCTCTGTCAGCGCAACAACGTAAATGAAAGGTTTGAAGGTGGAGGACATTGTGCGTGCCCTAAGCTGTGATATAGTCGCGAGCTAATCCCCTCGAATCCCTGCGGACAACAAAACCTAGGCATGTTCTCGAAAGAGTTTCTGGTGTGATCCTGAGGCGGGTTTTTAGTGTTAACGTTGAGTCCAGACTGATCGGCATTATCACCAAGGGGTTAGGGTTTCTGCACGGGTGATTTATTTGATAATGTCAGGAAAAAGGGGTGGTTCAGCGTCTTCTTCCTTGGCATTATCCACCAAGGTATGTTAGCGATATGCTTAGGTTAAACCAGCATAGTTTGTCAACATGTTTAAAATTATTTTGCTGAATAAATTTGTAATGTATATAAACTATAGGATTCAGATGAATTTGGACAAAAATTACGTTGGTGCAGTGTTTTAGGCCACTTTAAATAATTTTTTGAAGCATTTGAAATTTTAAATGATCGACACATTGCGAAGATCAAAGGGTCGCCTTTCAGTTTTTTCTTGGACATACAAGAATTGCAGCATATCCATGAAATTTTGGTTAATATATTTGAAAGTTGGGATTCAACCTCGCAAGTTTTTAAATTCTCAGATAATAGTTTTAGTTATGAATTATAGACAATATCTATAGTAAGATAAAACAGTATTATAGATAGCCTGAAAGGATTAGTTTTTGATAAATTTTAATTATTTCATTTCAGGGCTACTGAGGGCCGGAAGTGAAATTGACTTCAGGCCCTCTGTAGGCCCGAAATAAAATCATTTCAGGCTTACCGAGGGCCTGAAGTTATTTTAGTTCAGACCCTCGTTAGGCCTGAAATGAATACATTTCAGGCCCACGTCGGGCCTGAAATGAATTCAATTCAGGCCCGACGGGGGGCCTGAAATGAATACATTTCAGGCCCACGTTGGGCCTGAAATGTATTAACCTCAGGCCCATGTTGTGCCTGAATTGAATTCATTTCAGGCCCAACGTGGAATAATTTCAAGCCTATATTCTTGATGATAACTAAATATTGTAATTGTTTCAGGTGTACCGGTTGCGTTCTCCAAACGAGATGTTGTTTTGATACTGGGTATGGTGGACCGTGGTGTTTCGGTCCCTATTAATTCAACTAAAGCATCGGGTGATCTCTATCGTACTTACTTTTCAAAAGAAAAACAACCTACCAGAACAAGACTTGAGGAGTTACTTAAACATTTTTCTAAAAGTGTTTAATCAAAGGATGATGTGTTATTAGTGTGTAAATTTTATATTTTGTATATATTTGTTTGTGTTTTATTTTCGTCTAGTACATATAAGGTTCCTCTAGGTCTTGTAGATATAGTAGATGATTATGACAATCTAGGTAGATTCAACTGGGTAGAAGCTATCCATCAATTTTTGTCTCCACAATTACCTAAGATTGGGGACTTATTTTCATCAACTCAGGGAAACCAGAGCACCACCAACCTCCCTTACCTAAAGGGATTTGTAGGGCTTTTGGCAATGAGTAGAATTATCTTGTTAAATTTTATAATATTTTGATGTCAATAATGTAATTGGCTGGAAAACTTTGTGTAGGCATGGTTTTTGGAGCATGTACCAATTAAAAAACCATTCAATGTTGAAGGACCCCGAATAAATAAGTGGAGGAATATTCCTTCGCATATTAGTAGGGTGAGGGGCCTTGTCGACCGACTCTCGTCCGAAGAGGTAATTATTCTTAAATGTGATCTATCTTAGTTTGATATAGAGGTAGTAACATTTGTGTACTTCGTAATTGACAGGTTATTGTTGAATTAATTCCTAACCTACATGAAAACACATTGTTTGAGAACCTTGATATCGGTGATGAGATACCACTGCCAATGGAGACATCAGAAGGAGATGTTAGGCTATGTGGTGAATGCATTCTTAAAGACAACAGAATCAAGGAGCTAACAGAGGAGAATATATGTTTGAATGAAAGAGTTAAGGAATTACTTTCAATTATTGAAAAAAAAGGCATGGAGGGTCAAGAAATCTATCCTGTAGTCGATCCTCTTTCTGATCCAGTATCTTGTACACCTAGGAGAGGACATGACCGAACTCGGTATGATTACAGGGATACTCCAATTGACAGTCCAGTATGGCACCAGCTTTTACCTAAGGGGAAGCGGGACAAGAAACAAATATCAAATGTTATGGACAAGGGAAAAAGGAAACTTAGTGAGGAGGATATGGATGAAGCAAGAGAAAACATTAATGTAATGGAAGTCATGTCTGAAGAAGACATAGAGGAGGAAACAAGAAGAACCTCCGAACTATACAAAATGAGGCAACAAGACATTGATGTAAGTGTGTTAATTTCATTTAAAATACGTCAATTGTATTGAATTTGGTCAATAATTAGTTTGGTCTAAATAAATTTTATCGATGTAGTTTGTGAAGAAACATTTTATGAATACAAAGAAGAAAAATCAAGATAAAGAAGTGACCTACCTGATAAATAGATTGGAAAACATAAAGTAAATTACAAAATATAGTTTAGTTTAGTTAATATATCTTCTTATGTAATATATAATCTTATCAATTTACATGGCAGGTTGGCAAATGAATTTATCTGGGAGGATGCACCCTTTGCTTTGAATTTGCATTCATTCTTACAAATACTCAATGGAGAGGTTTTTACAAAAGGCAAGGTCATTGATGCCTTTTGTAAAATTTTATTTAGGGGAGTATCCGAATGTGGTAGGCCATACAACAAGTTAATATATTGTTCAACCTTCTTCACAGTAAGTGATGTATATTAATTAAACAGATAGATTGTAGAAGAACTAACACTACTAGAAAAAATGCATTTAACAACAGTGAATCACTGTTGTCGTAGGCCAAATACCACTGTTGTTAAAGGCCATGTTGTAAAAGGGGGGGTCTACGACAACAGTGAATCACTGTTGTCGAATGTGATCTACGACAACAGTTTGTTTTCCACTGTTGTCGTAGATCACATTCGACAACAGTTTTTATAACCGTGTTTTACCGTTGTCTTTTATTATTTTCACAACAGTGTTTCACCGTTGTCGTATGCCATATTCACCGTTGTCTTTTATTATATTCGACAACAGTTTTATCACTGTGTTGTCGTATGTCACCGTTTATCTACAACAACAGTTTAGCTTTAAAAAAATCTGTTGTGCATTTGTACTGTTCCACAACAGTTTCATACCAATTTGACAACAAAGATATTTCCATTATATTTTCAATTAAAAGGCAATAATTTAACCTCGAAATAAAAACTATATATATCAAACATCATCAACATATTTACAATAAAGATCCACCACAAGCTTTCTACAGACGGAACCACACAAGTATCTTCTGTCCAAAAATCTTTTTACAGACGAAACCACTCAAGTATCTTCTGACCCAAATAAACTTACAATGAAGTTCAAATCACAAAAATTATAGCTTGGAAGGTCAGATTAAGGGAAATACTTCGAACATGATCACGAATAAGTCCCTGCGGCTGGAAAAAAGAGAACAAACACTCTAATTAGTTAATCTATTAAATGCATATGTCCAATAAAAAATGATCCATGAAGATATGTATCAACAAACAACAAAAATAACAAACTAACAAACAAACAAACAAAAATGATATGCATGTATCAGCACTTGCAATTATAAGGAAACTGCTAGCTTGGCTTATCTAGACATTTACAGCCTTGCAACCACTTTTCAAGGAAAATACTCAGACGACCATATTACCTGACTGATAAAGTTCTTTCTACTTAATTTTCTTTGTTATTTTGGAGCTGCAATTATAGGGAAATTAAATTGAACCGTTATGCCTCATTTGAAAGTAAGTGTATAACCATAATTACAATGATAAATTAAGAAGTATCATTGTGTGATCACAGCCAAATAAATGATAATGAACTATATGTCCATCACAATAAGGAAATGTGATGGACATAAATATATTCCTAACAAAGAAACATACAACTGAAACTCCAGTACAAACAAAAAAGAAATTCAAATGTAACGCACCTACAAGTGGATGGCCAACAAATGCAAGATGGATACGAATTTGATGTGGTCGACCAGAATGGATCTCAACCTTTCAATATTCCAATAAGGACATATTAAGAAATCATAAGACAGTTGTAGCTTACACATGCCAGGCTAAACTATCTAAAAAAAAGATGATCCAATCCATAGTATCTTGAAAATGATAAGCATTTGGCAGATTGCACACATGGAACAAAATGGTTCCACTACAAAAAAATAGAGTTCAAATATATGATGAATGTGGCAAAAGAATTAAGAGTTAAATATCAAAAATCAAAAGGATAAGATATGAGAGAAGTAAAATAGCAAGAATGACCTCTACAGCAATGAGTGAGGCAAATGAAAGTATGATAATGCTTGCATAAAAAAGAAATATTATTGTAGTTCATTCACTAGTAAAGGAACATAATTTACTATATCTGCTACTATTCAGCCCCTTCCTCAAAATTTCCTGTTTTCTACTATGCAAGCAAAAGCATTAGTTATGAAAAGTAAACGGAGACTAATGATTTTAAGTTTCTGACATGCATTGAAAAAGTTGAGCATAAACCCACATCCGAAAACTTAACAAGTATACGCTCTGAAGCAAAAAAGATAAAGAGGCTTCACTAATTCAGTTCTCCACATGCAGTTTCAATAATGAAGATTAACCTTGATGAGGATAAGAACATAGGAAAATATAGTAAGTAGATCCTGAGCATATACCTGCACCAAAGTTTGGTTTCTCTGATCATATCTTTCAAGAACTTGCATTCTGCTCAGTGCTGGCTTCCCTGTGTACACTTTTACTGCTCAAGATGAAAATAAAACAAATACTTCTGAAAAAAAATAAAAACTGATAGTCTAGATCAGAAAGAAAATGACCTGATGAAGAAGCTACATAAAGCCCCTTCTCTACTCCTGGATAATTGATTGTACCAATGGGCTGCCTGATTACCAACTGCAAAGGAAATATTGGCTAATGTTAAAGAGAAAACTTGCTTGTAGTTTACAACCAGAATCTTGAAATCAATGGACTTCTCTCAATAAGGCATAAATAAGGAAATGTGATGGACATAAATATATTCCTAACAAAGAATTGAGTAAAAATGGAACGGAAACTGGAACAATAGTCTTCATTTCAAAGGCAGTGCACTTACATAACATTATTACCAAGTAAATTGCACCCAAACCAGCAGATAATATTGAGAGAAACAGGAAGAGGTTTGAAATTATTAAACAGGGATCACGTAGGCATTCAAACAAACACATACTGATGAACTAGAGAGGAAATGATTATTTCCAGTACCAGAGTTCGTGCCGAGTGTGTGTTTGGCTATCCTTCCAAACGGGTATTGTTGAGTCGTTCAATGGCCAAAATTAGTGCTTGAGTCCCTAGTTCTCCCTCTCCGTGTGCCATGAGTGAGGCATACAGCTGATGCGCCAACGCCAAACCTGGCAATGCTAGTCCCATGCTCTGACATTCCTTCAAGCAAATGCCAAGATCCTTCACAAAGTCGTGTACGTAGAACCCAGCCTCCATGTCCCTCTTCAAGATCCTCTTTCCGTATAGTTCGAGCGACTTTGACCCAGCTGCGCCCGTAGAAATTGCGTCCATCCACCTCTCGACGTCGAGCCCAGCCTTGTGGGCATACAAAGATCATGGAAATCATGCGGAAAGGTCTTGGTGAGGAAGCCCACATTGATCTGGATGGTCTTCGAGTTCTCGTCGGCCTTTATGCTAGGGATGGGGAACCAGACAGAGCTAAAGGTGAATGTCGAGATAGTTAAAGGTGATGGATGGTGTGAATCACTTTGTGAAAACTTAGAGAGATAGTTGACATACTCTAACCCACCTCCTAAGAGAGGCAGCGGTGGACTGCGTCGCTTGAGCTGGAGACGAAGAGGTGAGTCGACGGAAGCTGTGCGAGGGGGAAGCAGCAGAGGAGAGGAACGACGCCGACGATGGTGGGCGGCGGCGATCCACGTGCACGAAGAGAAGGGAAGGTGGCCTCGACGGGGATGGATTAGGGCACGGGCATGAAAACGAAAAGGCACAGTCACATATATTTATAACGAAAAGGCCTCGGCGGGGATGTTTTTTTGCAGTTGGATATCCACCGTTGATTTTGTTTATTGCTTGAACAGCACAACAATACAACAACAACAGTTTAATATAACTGTTGTCTATTGTCATAATAGACAACTGTTTATCACATCAGTTGTTGTAAATCCCGCCTATAGACAACAGTTATTTTATAACTGTTGTCGTTGAGTATACATACGACAACATTTTGTTATTACTGTTGTCTTTTTACGTATACAGACCAACAACAACAACGGTTAATACTAAAACTGTTGTTAAATTGACATACGACAACACTTTATCAAAAAACCGTTGTCGATTATGTGTTGTTGAATGCAAAAATTCTAGTAGTGTAATATTATGATATAGGTATTATTAATTTTGTGAATGCATATTTGTAGGCATCAATCAGATCGTCAAGAAAGATTTCCCTGCAACAAGTGATGAATACTGATATGCTAGAACAAGGGTTTAGATTTATTTTAATCCTTTTGTGCAGTGATAATACACACTTTCACTTGTTGGCGGTGGATACAGAATCCATGACTTTCAATCATTTTAATTCTCTTGCTAGTGGCCGTAAATATAAGCATGAATTTGACACAGCGGTGAGCAACCTTCCTTTATTCTTACATATGGTCATCATTTTGTCTAAAATGTCATTGATGGTGATTAATAAATTCATGATATTTTTGACAGGTAAAAGAACTTAAACAATATACTCGCGAGGAACTTACGGATATTCATCCATATCTACGAAGTCATCATCCCTTGGACAAATGACCATCCGTCAGACAAAAATGTCCCCAACAAGAACATAGGTAACTAAATGAGGAAGAGGATAAAAATTTTTCAAAATAAGAATGTATTTTATAAACTGACTTATTGAAATCTAAAAAAGTGTTTGTTAATTTCAGCGTGGACTGCGCCTTCTTTGTTATGCAATATGTTCGATGTCTCCTATACGATGAGAAGATGGATTTCAAACAAGGAGACATGAGTAAAATTAGATTTGAGCTGACAGTTAATATTATGAGGGACATGTTTTGTAAAACTTGAGATAATCTGAATGCTGTATTGGTGATGTAAAAATCCATTGCTGTCGATTGAGCTCCATTTGTATGGAAAAATCTCATTATGTGGATATTGTTATGATTATGTAGATGTTGTTATTCTATATAATATATTGTCAACAAAAACAAAACAATTGGGTGATGTTTATTCAAATCCAATTGCTGCACTGTTGTGTGCCAAGTGATACGGTCAGATATAATAACTGATAATGCACTGTTGTGTGCCAAATAATCTATTCTGTCACATCTTGTAGGTAAATATAGAATATTATTCTAAAAATTATTATATAATATAATCAACAATATATATTATATAAATCAGATATGGGAGGTCCATCAGTGGGTTTTGAGCAAAACCGACTGATGGAACTAAACTTGACCTATAGCTTTGGAAAAAATTATAATCTGAGGTTAAGGACACCTAAAATACTTTCTCCAACCTCAACCTTAACTACTGATAATGCTTTTTCAGAAATCCAGATATGGGAGGTCCATCAGTGGGTTTTGACCAAAACCCACTGATGGAACTAAACTAGACCTATAGCTTGGGAAAAAATTATAATTTGAGGTTTAGGACACCTAAAATACTTTCTCCAACCTCTACCCTAACTGTTGATAATAGTTTTTCAGAAATACAGATATGAAAGGTCCATCAGTGGGTTTTGAGCAAAACCCACTGATGGAACTAAACTAGACCTATATCTTGGGAAAAAATTATAATTTAAGGTTTAGGACACCTAAAATATTTTCTCCAACCTCAACCCTAACTATTGTTAATGGTTTTTCAGAAATCCAGATATGGGAGGTCCATCAGTGGGTTTTGAGCAAAACCGACTGATGAAACTAAACTAGACCTATAGCTTGGGAAAAAATTATAATTTGAGGTTTAGGACAACTAAAATACTTTTTCCAACCTCATCAGTCGGTCCATCAGTGGATTTTAGGTGTCCCAAACCTCAAATTATAATTTCAGGCCCACGTTGGGCCTGAAATAAATTTATTCAGGCCCAAGTTGGGCCTGATAAAAGTTATTTCAGGCCCACGGTGGGCCTGAATGAAGACAATTCAGGCCCACCGTGGGCCTGAAATAAAATTATTTCAGGACCACCCTCAAATTATCAACAGTTAGGTCGAGGTTGGAGAAAATATTTTAGGTGTCCTAAACCTCAAATTATAATTTTTTTCCCAAGCTATAGGTCTAGTTTAGTTCCATTATTGAGTTTTGAGCAAAACCCACTGATGGACCTCCCATATCTGGATTTCTGAAAAACAATTATCAGTAGTTAGGGATGAGGTTGGAGAAAGTATATTAGGTGTCCGAAACATCAAATTATAATTTTTTCCAAAGCTATAGGTCTAGTTTAGTTCCATCAGTCGGTTTTGCTCAAAACCCACTGATGGACCTCCCATATCTGGATATCTGAAAAACCATTATCAGTAGTTAGGGTTGAGGTTGTAGAAAATATTTTAGGTGTCCGAAACCTCAAATTATAATTTTTCCCAAGATATAGGTCTAGTTTAGTTCCATTAGTGGGTTTTGCTCGAAACCCACTGATGGACCTCCCATATTTGGATTTCTGAAAAACCATTGTCAGTAGTTAGGGATGAGGTTGGAGAAAGTATATTAGGTGTCTGAAACATCAAATTATAATTTTTTTCCAAAGCTATAGGTTTAGTTTAGTTCCATCAGGCGGTTTTGAGCAAAACCCACTAATGGACCTCCCATATCTGGATATCTGAAAAACCATTATTAGTTGTTAGGGTTGAGGTTGTAGAAAGTATTTTAGGTGTCCGAAACCTCAAATTATAATTTTTTCCCAAGATATAGGTCTAATTTAGTTCCATCAGTGAGTTTTGCTCAAAACCCACTTATGGACCTCCCATATCTGGATTTCTGAAAAACCATTATCAGTAGTTAGGGTTGAGGTTGTAAAAAGTATATTAGGTGTCCGAAACCTCAAATTATAATTTTTTTCCAAAGCTATAGGTCTAGTTTAGTTCCATCAGTCGGTTTTGAGCAAAACCTACTGATGGACCTCCTATATCTGGATATCTGAAAAAGCATTATCAGTAGTTAGGGTTGAGGTTGTAGAATGTATTTTAGGCGTCCTAAACCTCAAATTAAAATTTTTTCCAAAGCTATAGGTCTAGTTTAGTTCCATCAGTGGGTTTTCAGCAAAACCCACTAATGGACCTCTCATATCTGGATTTCTGAAAAACCATTATCAGTAGTTAGGGATGAGGTTGGAGAAAGTATTTTAGGTGTCCGAAACATCAAATTATAGTTTTTTCCAAAGTTATAGGTCTAGTTTAGTTCCATCAGTCGGTTTTGCTCAAAACCCACTGATGGACCTCCCATATCTGGATATCTGAAAAAACATTATCAGTAGTTAGAGTTGAGGTTGTAGAAAGTATTTTAGGTGTCCTAAACCTCAAATTATAATTTTTGCCCAAGTTATAAGTCTAGTTTAGTTCTATCAGTGGGTTTTGAGCAAAATCCACTGATGGACCTCCCATATTTAGATTTATGAAAAACCATTATCAGTAGTTAGGGATGAGAGGTTGGAGAAAGTATATTAGGTGTCTGAAACATCAAATTATAATTTTTTCCAAAGCTATAGGTCTAGTTTAGTTCTATCAGTGGGTTTTGCTCAAAACCCACTGATGGACCTCCCATATCTGGATTTCTGAAAAACCATTATCAACAGTTAGGGTTGAGGTTGGAGAAAGTATTTTAGGTGTCTGAAACCTCAAATTATAATTTTTTCCCAAGCTATAGGTCTAGTTTAGTTCCATCAGTGGGTTTTGCTCAAAACCCACTGATGGACCTCCCATATCTGGATTTCTGAAAAACCATTATCAGTAGTTAGGGTAGAGGTTGGAGAAAGTATTTTAGGTGTTCTAAAACTCAAATTATAATTTTTTCCCAAGCTATAGGTCTAGTTTAGTTCCATCAGTGGGTTTTGCTCAAAACCCACTAATGGACCTCCCATATCTGGATTTCTGAAAAACCATTATCAACAGTTAGGGTAGAGGTTGGAGAAAGTATTTTAGGTGTCCGAAACCTCAAATTATAATTTTTTCCCAAGCTATAGGTCTAGTTTAGTTCCATCAGTGGGTTTTGCTCAAAACCCACTGATGGACCTCCCATATTTGGATTTCTGAAAAACCATTATCAACAGTTAGGGTAGAGGTTGGAGAAAGTATTTTCGGTGTCCTAAACCTCGAATTATAATTTTTTCCCAAGATATAGGTCTAGTTTAGTTTTATCAGTGGGTTTTGCTCAAAACCCACTGATGGACCTCCCATATCTGGATTTCTGAAAAACCATTATCAACAGTTAGGGTAGAGGTTGGAGAAGTTTTTTAGGTGTCTTAAACCTCAAATTATAATTTTTTCCCAAGCTATAGGTCTAGTTTAGTTCCATCAGTGGGTTTTGCTCAAAACCCACTGATGGACCTCCCATATATGGATTTCTGAAAAACCATTATCAGTAGTTAGGGTTGAGGTTGGAGAAAGTATTTTAGGTGTCCGAAACCTCAAATTATAATTTTGTCCAAAACTATAGGTCTAGTTTAGTTCCATCAGTGAGTTTTGCTCAAAACCCACTGATGGACCTCCCATATCTGATTTATATAATATATATTGTTGATTATATTATATAATGATTTTTAGAATAATATTCTAGGTTTACCTACAAGATGTGACAGAATAGATCATTTGACACACAACAGTGCAGCAACTGTCACACAACAGTGCATTATCAGTTGTTATATCTGACCGTATCACTTGGCACACAACAGTGCAGCAACTGGATTTGAATAAACATCACCCAATTGTTTTGTTTTTGTTGACAATATATTATATAGAATAACATCTACATAATCATAACAACATCCACATAATGAGATTTTTACATACAAATGGAGGTCAATCGACAGCAATGGATTTTTACATCACCAATACAACATTCAAATTATCTCTAGTTTTACAAAACATGTCCCTCATCAGTGGGTCCATCAGTGGATTTTAGGTGTCCCAAACCTCAAATTATAATTTCAGGCCCACGTTGGGCCTGAAATAAATTTATTCAGGCCCACGTTAGGCCTGAAATAATTTTAATTCATGCCCAAGGTGGGCCTGAAATAAAGATATTTCAGGCCCAATGTGGGCCTGATAAAAGTTATTTCAGGCCCACGGTGGGCCTGAATGAAGACAATTCAGGCCCACCGTGGGCCTGAATTAAAATTATTTCAGGACCACCCTTAACCATATAACCTTTTGACTTCACCCCCCAAGTTCGATTACAGATTTTATCCCTAAACCCTAAAATACTTTCTCCAACCTTATCCCTAACTGTTGATAATGGTTTTTCAGAAATCCAGATATGGGAGGTCCATCAGTGGGTTTTGAGCAAAACCCACTGATGGAACTAAACTAGACCTATAGCTTGGGAAAAAAATTATAATTTGAGGTTTAGGACACCTAAAATACTTTCTCCAACCTCAACCCTAACTACTGATAATGCTTTTTCAGAAATCCAGATATGGGAGGTCCATCAGTGGGTTTTGAGCAAAACCGACTGATGGAACTAAACTAGACCTATAGCTTGGGAAAAAATTATAATTTGAGGTTTAGGACACCTAAAATACTTTCTCCAACCTCAACCCTAACTGTTGATAATGGTTTTTCAGAAATCTAGATATGGGAGGTCCATCAGTGGGTTTTGAGCAAAACCCACTGATGGAACTAAACTAGACCTATAACTTTGGAAAAAAATTATAATTTGAGGTTTAGGACACCTAAAATACTTTCTCCAACCTCTACCCTAACTGTTGATAATTTGAGGGTGGTCCTGAAATAATTTTAATTCAGGCCCACGGTGGGCCTGAATTGTCTTCATTCAGGCCCACCGTGGGCCTGAAATAACTTTTATCAGGCCCACGTTTGGCCTGAAATATCTTTATTTCAGGCCCACCTTGGGCCTTAATTAAAGTTATTTCAGGCCCAATGTGGGCCTGAATAAATTTATTTCAGGCCCTCGGTTGATTTGTGAAAAATCATCCGAGGGCCTGAAATATTTGATAAATAACAAATTCCTCCAATCCCTCTAATTTCAGGTTGATTTGTGGAAAATTAGATAAATATATGATAATTAAAAAATTCCTTTTAATTTTTATATGTGTTATATATTTGAAATAAAAAAAATATACCTAAGTTATATGTAAAATAACTGAATAAAAAAGTTACCGTTTAGGGCCTGAAATCCTCTATTATCAGGCCCAGCAGTTAGTCAGCTTTAAAGGGTCCTTGGGTCCCTAGTGGTATGCAATCGTCTCCTAGATCCTGATTTGTTGCCATTTGAAGTTAGCGTGCTTACCTCCATTGGAGTTGTGGTGGCCGACATCCTCTTCATCGGACTAGTCGAATGGTACGTAACCTAATTTTTTGTTTTTTTCATTTCAGTGTAGTTTTTGCTTCTGACCTAGGGTTAGCGATTGTTGCCACTCAATGACCGAATATGAGGAGACCATTGACGAACGAAATCTAAGTGTCATTTTTCCATCAGTTTCGAATACTTTTTGTTTGATGGTTCCTAAGTTCGGGATGGCTCCGAAAAGATCATCTTCAAAGCAAGCTGCTCCTAAAAATTCAAAGAAACAACAAGGTCCTGGGGGAAGTCATGGGAAAAAACACCTAACACAACGAAAAATCAATTTGCCAAGCGAGTATATGAGTTTTGCCAACAGAGGTCGAACTAAACGAATGAACTGGAAAAGTAGCCTTTGCCATTTCAAAAATTTTATAGATTCTGTTCCACCCACACCAGCACAAGAACAATTGCTTCGACAAACACCCTTTTCTTGGGTCCTCGACCTCCCCACTAGTTCTTGTGTAAGATCTCAGGTTCAAAATATGTTTGATAATTGGGATGAAGAAGAAAAGAGCTTTGTGTTCCATGGGAAAAAACTCAATTTCACAAAGGTTGACCTATCACTTATTCTAGAGCTACCTGACAATGGAGAGGTAATCCAACTTGATTTGAATGAGGCCTCTAGCCCACTATACAAGGAATATTTTGAAGATTCCAGTTGTTCTGCAAAGCATTTAGAGAAACTGATATTGAAGTCTACATCCAATGACAAGCTGTACTGTCAGTTGTGTATACTGTATTTTTTTTCCACAGTTCTTTTTTGTGGTACAAGCAGCACACTTGTTATTCCAGCAATGTCACTCATTGATTGCGTTGATGATTTTGACAATCTACCAAACTATAATTGGTGCAATGCCGTGTACAATTTCATGGCTCCTCAGTTGGAAGCCATTGGAAAGGAGGTCACATTGAGGCATACAGCGCATGTAGGTGATACAAGCCAACCGGCCAAGGCTCCCTTGCTCAAGGGATTTCCAAATATTTTGGCTGTAAGTTAGAGTACATCTGCCTGCTAATATATGATATGATGGATACTAATTACTGAATATAATCATGTTGCAGGTTTGGGTTACTGAACATATTAGTATTGCTGCTCCTCATCATCCTCATAGATTGCCAAGAATACTTCGCTGGAATTGGCCTAAGGCTCATGTAGAGAGTATCAAAAGGATGATCGACCGTGTGCCCACAAATTTAATTCTGGTTGATTTAATCCCATTTGATATAGAACTGGATTTAGTACCTCACTACTCTCCTGCAACTGAAGCACTTAAATGTAGGTACACAGTGAGGTATTAAAGCAGGCAGCCGATGGAAGCCAGGCAGCAGAAGGAAGACTACAGGCCTTAGAGAAGGAAGGCTGCAATCAATGTATGGAAAAACAAGAACATATTGATACCTTACAGCAACAATTAAATGTAGCTCTTAAATGTTTGGAGGATGAAAATTGAGTTGGCAACAGCCGTCAGGGACAAGGATCAAATAAATGCTCAGATCCATAGACTACTTGCTGAAAAGGATTCCCAGGTCAAAGAAAAAGATGAAAGAATTGCTCAGAAGGAGACAATAATTGCTGATAAGGATTCCCAGCTTAAGGAGAAAGATGAACAGTTCAAAAGAATGATAGTTGATCAAGATAGACTCAAAGATAAGGGTGATGAGACAATCCGACAGCTGAGTATACAATTGGAAAGCAAAGACTCAGATGACCCTCACCCACTTCAAAATAAAATAAAATTGACTCAGGTAAGACCACCCAACGAGGGCAAAGGCAAACAAAAAGAAATTCTTCAGGATGAGGATAAGGATGAGGGAGAGGATGAAGCTGAAGATGAGGAGGCTCCTGCCCCATCAATGTCACAAGCTACATCGCAAACAACACAATATGCAACCTCTACTCAAACAAATTTATCTGATCAACAAGTTGATAAAGGGAAAGAACTCCAAAAGGTCAAAAGCAAAATCTTGAAGAATGCCAAGACAATTTTTAAGAAGAATAAAGATGCGGAGATTGCAGAAACATTATTAAAGCTTAGTAAATTAAAGTGAGTTAGTTGCTATTGTGGTTGCATCTATTTGTAAAACAATGAGGATTATTATCATTTATTAATAAAATTTCTTCATTCACTTTTAAATAAGGTGCTTACATTATGTTGATGTAGGTATCAATTGCAACCAGTATGGTCCAATGAGACCTTTACATTAGATATGCAATCATTTTTGACAATATTTGATTGGAATGACTACACCTCCGGGGATTGCATAAATACTTACTGGACTATTCTTGTAAATGAAGCAAAATC
>JAGFNQ010006696.1:0-135032 GCA_024364735.1 Boesenbergia rotunda | reverse complement strand
GTAACCGGGGCTTGATCTGCCGACGATCAAGGGATCGCCCACCTTAAGGGCACGCCAAGGAGTAGGGGCAAGTTATCCCCGAACCTTGTAAAATCTCCTTGTTAGCGATCTTGCTAATCTTGGTAGTTAGTTTTCTGTTTTAGTTTCTGCACATTCTGTTTCCCATACTTCCGCTGTGCTACTAACAACTTCGAGTGCAGAAATTTGCTAACGTCTCGAAGAAAAAGTGATTGGCTATATTCACCCCCCCTCTCTAGCCATCTCGTCACCAACAAGTGGTATCAGAGCTTGGGGCTCTGTTTACGGCTTAACATCCAAGAGTTATCAACAAGATGGCTTTGAGAGAAGGCTTCTCCACCACCCGACCTCCATTCTTTGATGGCGCCGACTTTCAGTACTGGAGATCAAAGATGGAATACTATTTGAAGATGGATATCCATACTTGGTTCGCGGTGAAGGAGGGATTCATTCCTCCTATGGATGACGAAGGCAAAGAACTCGAGTCTTCACGGTGGACTGCCGAACAAACAAGAAAGAGTGAAGCCGACGCGAAGGAGGTTGTCACTCTACAATGTGGATGAACAAAGATCAACTCATCAAAGTTGGTCCTTTCACAAGTGCCAAGGACCTGTGGAACAAACTCATTGAGCTTCACGAAGGCACCCGGGACTCTAGAATCGCAAAGAGGGATTTGTTCCTCAACCAACTTCAAAATCTCTCCATGAAGGAGAATGAGTCGGTAAGTGAGCTTCATAGTCGTTTCAAGGAAGTCCTCAATGGGTTTCATTCAATTGATAAAAAGGTCGAGAACCGCGACCTTGTGAGGTATGTTTTGAAAGCATTTCCAAGGAATGCTTTGTGGTCATCTATGGTGGATGCCTACAAAGTATCCAAGGATTTATCTATTATAAAATTAGATGATTTATTTTGTGAGATGGAGTTGCATGAAATAGCTAACAAAGGCCCCAAGGAGAAGGGGATTGCCTTAGTTGCAGGGGACCGGACCAACAAGAAGAAGAAGGAGAAGAAGAAGGAGAAGGAGGTCTCATCATCTTCATCCTCTTCCGAATCCGAGTCCAATTCTAAGGAAGATGGCAGTGGCTCCTCTTCATCTGAGATGACAAACTTTGTGAGGAGGATGATGCGAAGGGATCGACGTTTCAAAAGTAGAGGTAACACTAGTGAATCCAAACTTGATAAGAATAATGCATCTTGTTTTGAGTGTGGTAGAAAAGGGCATTTCAAGAATGAATGTCCAAAGCTTAAGAAGAAGGAGGAGAAATCCAAAAGAAAAGAAGAAAAATCCAAGAAGAAGAAGAAAGCTTTGAAGGCTTCTTGGGATGAGTCATCCTCTAGCTCATCCGATGATGAAAAGGAGGAGAAGAGCACAAGGCAAGTGACTCTCATGGCTCTTGGAGAGGAGAGTAGTGATGAATCTTCAAGCTCCGCAAACACGGCTTCATCATCTTCGGATGATGAAGACGTAACTTCTCCCGAGCTTGAAATGTGTTATAGAACAATTGCTGTTTAACTAGTATGCTTAAGAAATCCAAAAACAAAGTTAAAGCATTGCAATTAGAAATTGATCAATTGAAGGCATCTAGAGATGATAACATTGATGATTTGCATGTTGAATTACTAGAAGATGAAATTAAATCGTTGAAACATGAGATTGTAAGTTTGAAGTCCTCTAAGGTTGAGGAAATCAGTGATTTGCATGATAACTTGTTAGTAGAGGAAAACCAATCGTTGAATAGTGAAGTTGAGAAGCTCAAGAATATTCTTGGGAAATTCTCAAATAGCTCTAAGACCCTAGATATGATCCTAAATGCCCAAAGGGCAGTCTACAATAGGGCCGGTATTGGTTACCACCCTAAAGAACCCTCATTTGTGTCTCTCATGTCTAGGACTGACATGAGACAATCTAGGACACCCAAAACTCAAAAGAAAGTTGTCAATGCATGGGTGCCTAAGTCATGTTTAGTTGATGCTTTAGGTCCCAAGGTTTGGGTACCTAAGACTTCTATTTTTCGAATTGTGTAGGTTATGATTGAGGGGGAGTACCTATCAACTTGGTTCGTTGATAGTGGATGCTCCAAACACATGACCGGGGATAGATCATTGTTTACCACACTTCACAAGAAAAGTAGAGGTAATGTATCATTTGGTAACAATGGTAGTCTTAAGGTCATAGGAATAGGAGACATTCAAATATCCAAATGTCTTAGAATCTCAAATGTCCTTCTAGTCAAGGGGATGAAATTTAATCTCCTAAGTGTCAGTCAATTGTGTGACACGGGTTACACAATTGACTTCCAACCAAGTCAATGTCTAGTTAGACAAATGACACCTTGGACACGGTACTAGTAGGAGCAAGAGTAGACAATATTTATCAAGTTTCATTTAAAAGTGCTACTAATGCTTTTGTTAAGTGTCTCATGTCAAAAGAAGAAGAGTCCACCCTTTGGCACCGGAGGTTAGCACATGTGAACATGAAGAACATCAGGAAGTTGGCCACCAAGGGACTAGTCCGAGGCTTACCAAGCATCAAGTATGAAAAAGATAAATTATGTGATGCATGTCAAATGGGTAAGCAAACAAAATCTGCACATAAAGGTAAAAGCACTGTAAATACTTCCAATGCATTAGATTTACTTCACATGGATCTATTTGATTGTAGTACCATTATATCATTAAATGGGAGTAGATATTGCTTTGTGATTATTGATGATTTCACTAGATATACATGAACCTACTTTTTGAAATATAAGGACCAAACCTTAGATATTTTCATTTCTTTTTGTAGAAGAGTTGAAAATGAGAAATCTTTAACAATTAAGACAATTAGAAGTGACCATGGAGGCGAATTTCAAAATCAAAGGTTTTTAGAATTTTGTCAAGATAAGGGTTATATACATGAGTTCTCTACTCCTAGAACACCACAACAAAATAGTGTTGTAGAGAGGAAGAACCGTGTACTTCAAGAGGCTGCACGAAGCATGCTCAATGGTACTCACTCCCGAGTTACTTATGGGCCGAAGCTGTAAATACAGCTTGCTATGTGCAAAACAGAGTCCTGATTCATAGGTTTTTAGGAAAGACTCCCCATGAACTTTGGTTTGGAAAACCACCTACGGTTAAACATCTTAGGGTGTTTGGTTGTAAGGTGTTCATCCTAAACACCAAGGATCACCTTGGAAAGTTCACGGCAAAGGCTGATGAAGGGATACTAGTCGGGTACTCCCTCGTTAGCAAAGCCTACCGAGTCTACAACAAGAAGTCTAGATTAGTTGAAGAGTCTGCTGATGTGGTCTTTGAAGAAGTTCCAAAATCAAGTGACCAATCAGAAAATGTAGGAGGAGTTCAACTCGAACTTAGGAGACTAAGTTTGAATGAAACTCCAAGTGTTGTTGATGGTGATGAGTCTGATGACGGTGAACCTAGACAACCCACTGATCAACCGGATCCTGAGGCTGAACTTGTGTCTAGTGAACCTGTTCAAGAAGCACCACCAACTCCAAGGCAAACTAGATTAGCCTCTAGTCATCCCCAAGACCAAATTGTTGGAGACATCCATCAAGAGGTTAGAACTAGATCATTCTTCCGGAATGAGGCTAATGAAGTTGCTCTAATTTTCGAAATTGAACCTAGAAAAATTGATGAAGCGTTAAATGATCCCGATTGGATCATTGCAATGCAAGATGAACTAGGTCAATTCGAGAGAAGTCAAGTTTGGGACCTAGTCCCTAGACCCAAGAAGACCTCCATTATTGGAACCAAATGTGTCTTCAATAACAAATTGAACCATAAGGGAGAAATCATTAGAAACAAGGCACGCTTGGTAGCTAAGGGCTACATGTTGGGACCGGGTGCATGTTGACAAGGATACGAGTTCGTAAAATTTTAAATTTTTACGTGCAGCGGAAGAATTTGCATAAAATAATTTCCTAAATTATTTTAACTTCGTATCTAGCATGCAACCTTATAGTGTGTTGACATAATCATAAAATAAAACTTTGCGGAAAAGTAAACTAATTTACATTATACCTCTCGTAACTCGAAGTAAGGGACGAGATCCAACCGTAGCGTCCCTTGGAAGCTCCGCCTCTATTCGCGTCCACGCCGAGTTCTCTTCGGGATGACTTCGCAAAGTCATGAGTTTTGTGCCGACGAGAACTACTAGATTCTCTATAGGCACAACAAGAAAGATCAAGAGAGGAAAGGGAAACTAACCACCAAGAAAACGGAATCGAATTCCGGGAAGAGAAGAGTCGCTATCCACTTCTTCTTCTTCTTGTTTCGTTTCTCCTTCTTCTTGAAGCTCACGGCAACCTTGCTTGGTGTTGATAGGGTGCGCCGGCCCTAGCAAGGAAGGTGGGAGCCGGCCCTAATTCTCCAAGAAGGGCGCCGGCCCTAAGGGAAAGGAGAGGGAGAAGAGAATAAGAGAGAGGGAGAGAGGGAGCTCTATATCAATTACTCAATTATTGATTAGTTAGGAATCCAAGGCTTGCCTATGGTTCCTTATATAGTTGCTTCTCCCTCGCTAAGTCTCCTCTTTAACGGAATTAGTTATCATAAGAATTTTATCTTATAAAATTTCTTATGACTTATTCCGTTAAGCCTAGTCTTATTATAACTAATTTATAATAAAACAAATTCTTCTTCTCTTTAAATTATGGAATAAAATTTTATAAGAAATTTATAAACTTTCTTATTATGGAAAAATCAATTCTTAATTGATTTTATAAAATTAAAATAAACCGATTCATGGATTATTTTAACTTCCATAAAAAGAATAAATTTCTATAAATTTATTTATATAAATTTCTTTATACAAATTTATTTATCCATAATTTATAAAATAAATCGTGCTAGATCTATTTTATTAATTAAACCAAAATTAATTGGTTTTCTCCCCTTTAATGGTCGGCCAACCAAGGAGGGTTGGCACCCTCTTTGGCCGGCCCAAACCGAGCCGAACCAACGCGAATTAAACTCATTTAATTCGCCCAAAAAGCCTTCAAAAGACTTAGCCATTTTTAGCTTCCATTGCGCCTCTGATTAACTCAGATTCGACTTATTTCTCTTGATCGGAAAATCCAATTTTCAACTCGTTTTAAATCCCTCGGATTACTCGTAGTGCGTGTGACTAAATAGACTTTCGATTTATGTTGGCCGTCTATAATCAACTAATTATAGAACGATCATGAGTGGCACCTAGTAGTACATCATGATCCCCAATTAATCGAAAGATCAACGGTTTGACCTCAGAAGAAATTATTCTGAAACCCTTCAGCAGCTCTAATGAATCGTGCCCCATTCCCTTCACCACCTTATACCCACTTGGTTTAGGACACGGTCTATGGTGTCAGTCCCCACTAGGCTGACTACGTCACACCTAGCCCAAGTAATGTCTTTCTCGTCCTTTGGATTTCTAATTACTCTCATGTATTTAAGAGACTTGCACTCTTAACATGATATACTCTGGCCAGAGGTTTTGAGTAACAATCCGACGATAGGCCTGGGTATACATCTCCTCGCAAGGAGTGGTGAATCCTTTGTAGGCTGTTCAAACATCTTCGGGCACTTCGGCTTATACCCAATCATCCTGGGTCCACACCTCCTTGGAGATGCTTGCTTAAGATGTTAAAGTATAAGTCTCCATGACCAAGATGACTTGAACACCGCAAGTCAAAGGAACATCGCACTTAAGCTGCAGTAAGAACTTCATTGACATATCTTTATAGATAACCATATGAAGTTTTACAGCTACTCACTCCAATGAACTAGTTCCCTTAACTAGCATCCATGTTTATCTCCGGACATCCCAATGTCACCAGCCAGTGAAAATCAGCTGATTAGAGAATAACCCATGCTAGTCTCAACAGAATTGATAGTGTCCGTTTTTATCAATTCATCGACTAGGGATAATTTCAATACTTCACAATTGCACATTTAGAGATAATCACTAGTTGTGATCCCATCACAAATTCTCTTATGTTGTGTGTTGTATTGCGGACATTCAGTCGATGAGTTTAAGATCCCAATCAAATACACAAAACATGTATACTCAAATAGTGAATTATCATTTATTAATATAAATGTTTACATCATAAGGTGATTGCCTTAGGACACTTCTCTCATATCACTAACACTACAGTCAAGTTGAAGGCCTTGATTATGATGAGACTTATGCTCCCGTGGCACGATTAGAGTCCATCCGATTGATGCTAGCATTTGCAGCACATCGTGGTTTCAAATTATATCAAATGGACGTCAAATCAGCCTTTCCAAATGGTTTGATTAAAGAAGAGGTCTATGTCGAACAACCTCCGGGGTTTGAGAGTACTGAATTTCCAAACCACGTGTTCAAGCTCAAAAAGGCACTTTATGGCCTTAAACAAGCACCCCGGGCTTGGTATGAGCGGTTGTCGACATTCCTAGTTGAGAAGGGCTTCGTTAGAGGCCAAATAGACCCTACACTATTTCTACGAAGAGATGGTGACAATATATTTGTAGCCCAAGTAAATGTCGATGACATAATCTGTGGCTCAAACAATAAGGGTTATTTAAATGAGTTCATTGGACTCATGGAGAGTGAGTTTGAAATGAGTCTAGTGGGAGAGTTGACTTTCTTCCTTGGACTTGAAATTAAGCAAACTCGCGATGGTATCCATGTGCACCAATCGAAGTATACACAAGAAATGCTTCAAAAATTCAATATGAGTGATTCGAAAGAGGTAACCACTCCCATGGCTACAAACACAAGATTAGACAATGATGAGAGTGGTAAACCTGTTGATCTAACTCAATATCGAAGCATGATAGGTAGTCTGCTATACCTCACAGCCAGTCGACCAGATATACTATTTGCTGTAGGTATGTGTGCTAGGTATCAAGTTTGTGCCAAGGATTCTCATTTAATTGCTGTTAAGCAAATTTTGAGATATCTCAAGGGCACAATTGGTGTAGGTCTTTGGTATCCCCGTACCGAATCTTTTGATTTGATTGGCTATACGGATTCCGACTACGCTGGATGTAAGTTGGACCGGAAAAGCACTAGTGGGGGCTGCCAATTCTTAGGTTCGTCCTTAGTAAGTTGGTCGAGTCGGAAGCAACATTGTGTTGCTCTCTCCACTACCGAGGCAGAATATATCGCCATGGGAGAGAGTGTATCGCAATTGTTGTGGATGATTCATACCTTAGAGGACTATGGATTGAGTTACAAGGGTGTGCAAGTGTTATGTGATAACATTAGCACAATTAACTTAACCAAGAATCCAGTCCATCATTCTAGGACAAAACATATTGAAGTAAGACACCACTTCATTAGGGATCATGTAGTTAGGGGGAACATCATACTCTCTCATGTAGAGTCAAAGTCAAACCTAGCTGACATTTTCACTAAACCACTTCCCGAAAATGAATTTAGTTTCCTAAGACGGGAATTGGGAATGTGTCGCGCTTCATGATTTTCAAATTGCATTCAAAATCCTTCATGATTATTTCGAAATTGTTGGGAATCAATTGGGTAACATTGGGGACATCTCACACAAACTATAAGGTTTACCAAAATGTTTTTGTTTGCTAGACATGGGGTGAGATGTTAGGATTAACTCAATTTCTCAAAATGTCAATGCATTCCTTGAGAGATTAAGTTGACGAGATAATAATCACGGTGGTGACCAAGTATGGGGAAAACCATTGCATAACATATGTGTATATGGCTCTATAATCATACTTGGACATTCCAATCAAGGCAACTTGATTGGAACATTGGATTTGACTCAAACTTGATTGAATTTGCTTGATTGATTGTTGATTGAGTTTGACTCCATTTGTATGGGTCAAAGTGATTGTTGAACCTATAAGGACCTTTGATTCTTGTTAAGGGATCAGTTTTAGTCAGGAAATCATGTCCAAGTTCGATAAAGTTCATCAGATCTCGTTGGAAAGTTTCAGAAATTCTGAAACTGAACATTTCAGTTTGTATCAGGGAATACCAGGAACCCTGATCGGTCACCGGACCGATCAGGCATAGGGCTGATCGGTCCTTGGACCGATCTGGCTTCTTCCTGTGGTGCTCGGTCCACAGACCGATCAGCGAGGCAAGCTGTGATCTTTCGGAATTTGACTAAGCGTACTGAGCTAGCCTGGATCGGTCCCTGGACCGATCTGGCACCCTTTGGTGATCGGTCCACAGACCGATCAGGGAGCCCAGCAGTTTTCCTCCAGACCCTATTGTTCGTGTCCTGATCGGTCAACCGACCGATCAGAAGCGCGTCTGATCGGTCATCCGACCGATCAGGATACGCTCAGTCCGATCAGGTTGTAGCATGATCGGTCTGATTGCGATCAGATCGAACGGTGATCCGTTTAGATGCATTAAATTCTGGTTGGTGGACCGATCCACCAGCCGATTAACTTCGCCAAACACCTTCATCTCCCGAACCCTAGCGCCGAAAAACCCCTTGCGCGACCCCGTGTGTGCAAGAAGGCTCTCCTCTTGTTCCTCTTCCTCGCGTGAGCGTAAGGGTGAAGGATTCTCGGAGTCCTGTGCACATTCCTCTCTCGCAGAAACATTCTGCGACCATCTCTTGCGCCGTGACCCCCTCTTCCGCGCAAGGTTTTTGCTCTCGACCTCCAAGAACTACTCCAATGGCGCCAAAGTAAGTTCTTGCTTTGGTTTTTCATTCGAATCCATCTATAATATGTGTTTGTGAAGCTAACCATGTTTTGGTTATTGTTCTTGCTGTTATACCGTGACCTCATTGCACTTGCGTGACTCCTGTGTCTGCCGTGACCCTACTTTCCCATCAATTCGATCCTTTTGGCTCTTGTTCTTGCTATTGCTCTACTTTTGATGTCTATCTTTTGATTGAGTCTTATCTATGATGATCAATCTTTGTATGTGTGATTCAATCTATATCCATGCCCAAAATTGATTAAATCCTGCGTATGACCAATTCAACTCCTTTAGAAAGTCTTCCAAGGGCAAGGAAGCTATTGAGGGCAGCACGAGGGGGAAAGCTCCTTCCTCCTCTGCCCCTTCCAGAAGGCCACAACCTTCTTCTAGCTCCAGGTTCCCAAATGCGGCCTGTGAACAGGTCTTTCAAGCAAGGACCTTCAAACTATTACCATGTCGATCCATTGATGCTCCTTTCCTAACTAAGTACTGCCCCTCTGTTATAGAGATTGTCACTTATTACAATATGGGGTTTCTTCTTTCTTTGGAAAGAACCATCAACTATGACCTTGTCTCGGAGTTTTACAATAACCTATAACAAGATCCTCAAGGGGGTTTCGAGTTCACTACTCGTGTCGGAAAAATGAACCTTGATTTTTCATATGAGATTTTGGCAGAGTACTTCGGTGGTCGACAATCATCGAATCTTTATTCGATCTATCCTGAACTTCCTGATCCTCTGCTAGCACCGTTTGCAGATGTTACCCCTGACTCTATCTATCAGCACTTTTTCGGTCATCCTCGCCCTGCCGGGGTTGATGAGTTGGGTCCAGTTTTTCCTACCTTTGCAGCTCTCCGCCTTGCTCCAGCTGATTATGTCCTTTTCAAAATCATCACAAATTGCATTTTGCCCATTACTTCAAAGCCGTTGGCCGAGATCGGTCCCTACCACTGCCTCATGCTCTACGGCATACATTGTCGGATGGACTTTGATATCATGGAGAGTATTTTCCAGTCTATCCTATCCTACCGTGAGCCTAGCCGTCGCACGGTTTATATGCCTTTTGGTCACATCATCATTGATTGGCTTATGTCAGTTGGTGTTGATGTCACCAAGGGCAGGACCGTGCCCATGGTTAAGCAAGATTGTCGTTTGGGTCGGCGGGCTTTTGCAAAGTCTGGTATTATCATTCGTGAGCGTGATGGGGTCTTGGTGTGGAAGGATGGACGCGGACTTGGTGAGCTGCCTAGAGGGGCATTGCATTTTCAGGCACCACACGAGGCTCCTCCTGCTGACGCCGAGTATGACGACGAGCCGGAGCCTGATTTGCGCTGGCAGATCTCAGAGCTGGATCAGACGGTACAGGAGTTTATTCAGATGGGGGGCGACAGATCGTGAGGAGTTTCGTTCGGGCTTTCGCTCCCTAGATTCCCAACTGACCAGGATCGAGACCGAGGTCTCAGGGACCCGTGCCCTCCAGCAGACATAGTATGATGAGTGGCACAGCCACACATTTCCAGGAGGTGCCCCTTCATCGCGTACTGCACCAGGGTCCTGTGCTCCTACAGATGCGACGATGGATGACCTTATGCACGATGACGACCCACCAGCTGATCATTGAGCTTGGATGTTTATTGTCTCTTTTCATGATGTGGGTACTTGACATGTTTGACTTTTGGGCTGTATGTCCTTGACTTGCTTAGTGTGGCTTTGTGCCACACGTCTCTGGATTTCGATGCCTGTGACTTGCATTATGTCTTAGGGTATTTTATGTCTTACTCTTTATGATGCTGATGCATGTTTTATCCTACTTGTTGATGCTATGGTGACTACTATTTGAAATTGTGCTATATTGCCATGATTATGTTTTTATCTCATGATAGTATGCCTATTGTTGATGCCATGCTGTTTATATGACTATGATCTGCATGTTTGCAACACTGCCATGTTCATGCTTGTAATGCCATGTCTACCTGATACATATACATGTTATGGCATGCTTTGCGAGTTGATAATTCATGTTCATATGACGCATGTGATTGCTATATCTTGCTTTATCTTTTTCACATGTGTTCGTATGGTTATCCAACAACCTATCACATCTTTGTTGATTTGGGATACCCCTAGGGTTGAGGGGGAGTTTGTTTTAATCTTAACAGTCCCTCTTGCCCCTTTTCGGTGTTCGACAAAGGGGGAGAGTGTGGATCATGTTAAGTTTAGGATGATCATGTTGTAGGGGGAGGATCTGGATTCCCCTATGATTCTAAAGTTGAAAAGTATTGATTGAGATCCCTAAACTTAGATCGGGTTGTCAAACAACAAAAAGGGGGAGATTGTTGATGC
The DNA here is from genome assembly GCA_024364735.1 of Boesenbergia rotunda. NCBI lineage: Eukaryota > Viridiplantae > Streptophyta > Magnoliopsida > Zingiberales > Zingiberaceae > Boesenbergia > Boesenbergia rotunda. Next base: position 124,002 of record JAGFNQ010006696.1, on the reverse strand, counting down.
AGTCTGGCCCTGATTGTTGTTTTGGTGTTGACACCGATTTAAGTTTAGGTGGATGATTATTGATTATGATTAAGTCCTGATCGGGGATCAGACATGGTATGGAAAATCCTAGTCTGGAGGGCTAGGTGTTGGAAAATCCTAACCTGGAGGGTTAGGTGTTGAAAATTCTAGTCTAGAGGGCTTGGTGAAAAGTCCTAGCTTGGAGGGCTAGGTGTTGGAAAAGTCCTAATTCGGAAAGGTTGGGTGAAAAGTCCTAGCTTGGAGGGCTAGGTGGAAAGTCCTAACTTGGAGGGTTAGGTGCAAATTCCCATCCTAGAGAATTAGGTGAAAAAGTCCTGGCTTGGAGGGTCAGGTGCCTAGCTTGGAGGGCTAGGTTGGATGAAGTTCTAACTCGGAAGGGTTGGGTGAAAAGTCCTAGCTTGGAGGGTTAGGTGAAAAGTCCTAGCTTGGAGGGCTAGGTGAAAAGTCCTAACTTGGAGGGTTAGGTGCAAATTCCCAACTTGGAGAGTTAGATGAAAAATCTTTGGCTTGGAGGGCTACGGTGGAAGAGAACTTAGCTTGGAGGGCTAAGTTTACGTCCCTGGATCGGTCTCGTGATCGGTCAGGGATTCTGGCACGCTGCTCCTTCGTGGATCGGTCTGGTGACCGATCCAGAAACGACTGATCGGTCTGGTGACCGATCAGGGAGCACACAGTGAGGTTGGGAACCTACTGTACTGCTCCTGATCGATCCGGTGACCGATCAAGGAGTGTGTGTTTCACCTACTGCTTGGCTCCTGATCGGTCGGGTGACCAATCAGGGAGCGAACAGTTGAGGTTGAGTTCCCTTGCTGATCTGAACCTGATCGGTCTGGAGATCGATCAGGATCACTGTACAGATCGTTCCGGAGAACGATCCAGCATCGCAGGTTCCTCACTATGATCGATCAGGCTCTAGCCTGATCGGTCTAGTCATGATCTGATCGGTCTGGTGACCGATCAGGAGGTTGCCTGATCGGTCTGATGACCGATCCGGAGGTCTGGACTGCGAAGCTCAGAAATCGCCCAAGAAAGAGGTGGATCGTTCGGGTGATCGATCCACAACCTGGGATCGGTCCGGTGATCGATCCAGGAGAAGTCACAAAGAAATCGCGATTTTTGATTGAGCGTTGGGGACCGATCAGGACAGAGCCTGATCGGTCTGGACCTAGTCTGATCGGTCTGGTGACCGATCAGGAGTCTCTCTGATCGGTCGGGTGACCGATCACTTTAATTCAAATTGCACTGTCAGACGCTCTGATCGCGTCTGACCGTATCCGATTCGCTGATGTTTGCCTCTGATACTTGATTTACTGTGTGATATACTGCTCTAACAGTCTGATTAAGCTGCAGGTGACAGAGGAGGATTCAAACACTCAAAGAGAAGTCAATGGAGGCTTTCCTTGGAGCAGGTTTGTCCATTTCTCATCTCAGGTTGCAACGGCTGGAGCTGCAGGACTGAAGCCGCTGAATGAAGCTTGGCTGAGGGAGCTCAGGAAGTTTAGTAAGGGTTCAGTGTAGCTGGCGTTGGCAGTGAGGCAGCTGGAGGCTGCTGGAGTTGAGGTCACTTGATGCTTAGTGGAGAAACAAAAGGAACGGGAGACAGCTTCGGTGGAAAAGAGTTCAAAAATTCGAAAGCTTACAGCTTGTGTTCTTGAGTTCCTGTGCCTTGAGTTCTCCACATCAGGCTTGCTGTGTTCTTGAAGTTTCCATCATTCTGAGCAAGCGATCGAAAAGCAATCATCCATTACTTGAGCACTTGAAGGAGAAAACAAGAGGCTTGGAGTCCGACAGTGGGAAGACACGAAGAAGGGTTCTTGCGTGAGATCGCCACTGGGTGGAGCTCAGGGAAGCTTGCTGTGTTTTTGTCCTTGCGAAGTGTTTGAGTAAGATCCTTCTTGTTGTTTCATTGTGCTTAAACTATATCCTTGTTTGAAACACACTGTGGGGAGGTTTCTCCACCGAGAAGGAGGTTGCTGATTTATCCGGTGTAACCGGGGCTTGATCTGCCGACGATCAAGGGATCGCCCACCTTAAGGGCACGCCAAGGAGTAGGGGCAAGTTATCCCCGAACCTTGTAAAATCTCCTTGTTAGCGATCTTGCTAATCTTGGTAGTTAGTTTTCTGTTTTAGTTTCTGCACATTCTGTTTTCCATACTTCCGCTGTGCTACTAACAACTTCGAGTGCAGAAATTTGCTAACGTCTCGAAGAAAAAGTGATTGGCTATATTCACCCCCCCCCCTCTCTAGCCATCTCGTCACCAACAGGATGATGTTCTAACTCGGAAGGGTTGGGTGAAAAATCCTAGCTTGGAGGGCTAGGTGAAAAGTCCTAGCTTGGAGGGCTAGGTGAAAAGTCCTAACTTGGAGGGTTAGGTGCAAATTCCCAACTTGGAGAGTTAGATGGAAAAATCCTTAGCTTGGAGGGCTGAGGTGGATGAATTCCTAGCTTGGAAGGCTATGTTTGAGTCCATGGATCGGTCTGGTGACCGATCAGGGACATTGGCACGCTGCTCCTTCGTGGATCGGTCTGGTGACCGATCCAGCAATGTCTGATCAGACTGGTGACCGATTAGGGAGCGCACAGTGAGGTTGGGAACCTACTGTGTGGCTCCTGATCGGACCGGTGACCGATCAGGGAGCAGGCTGCTTCCTTGCTGCCTTGCTCCTGATCGGTCTGGTGACCAATCAGGGAGCAGACGGTGAGTGAATTCCCTTGCTGATCAAGTCCTGGATCGGTCCGGTGACTGATCAGGGACTTTGGATCTGATTAAAAATCATTGTTCATCTGTCCTGATCGGTCTGAGTGACCGATCAGGCTTCACTCTGATCGGTCTGGTGACCGATCAGGCTTCACTCTGATCGGTCGGGTGACCGATCAGGCGTGTATAGCCGCGAGAGCTGGGAATCCCAGCGAAGCAGTGGATCGGTCTGGTGACCGACCCACGAGCCCTGGATCGGTCCGGTGACTGATCACTTTAATTCAAATTACGCTGTCAGACGCTCTGATCGCGTCTGACCATATCCGATTTGCTGCCACTTACATCTGATATTTGATTTACTGTGTGATACGCTGCTCTAACACTGTGATTAAGCTGCAGGTGACAGGGGAGGATTCAAACACTCAAGGAGAGATCAATGGAGGCTTTCCTTGGAGCAGGTTTGTCCGATTCTCCATTTCAGGTTGCAACGGCTGAGCTGCAGACTGGAGCCGAGACTGGGGCTTGGCTGAGGGGATCTCAGGAAGACCAGAGAGGGCTCAGTGGTAGATGGCGTTGGCAGTGTGGTAGCTGGAGGCTACGGAGGATGTTGTCACCTGGTGCTGTGTGGAGAATCAAAAGCGCGGAAGCTAGCTTCTTGGAAGCAGAGTTCGCATACAGTCTGCTTGCTGCGCTTTGAGTTCTCCATTACAAGCTTGCCGCGTTCTTGAAGTTTCATCACTTTTGAGCAAGCTACTGATTTCGAGAAGCAATCATCCATTACTTGAGCGCTTGAAGGAGAGAACAAGGAACTTGGAGTCCGACAGTGGGAAGACACAAAGAAGGGTTATTGCGTGAGATCGCCACTGGGTGGAGCTCAGGGAAGCTTGCTGTGTTCTTGTCCTTACTAAGTGTTTGAGTAAGATCCTTCTTGTTGTTTCTTTGTGCTTAAACTTTATCTGTGATTGAAACACTGTGGAGAGGTTTCTCCACCGAGAAGGAGGTTACTTCCTATCCGGTGATAACCGGGGCTTGATCTGCCGACGATCAAGGGATCGCCCACCTTAAGGGCACGCCAAGGAGTAGGGGCAAGTTATCCCCGAACCTTGTAAACCCTCCTTGTTAGCGATCTTGCTAATTGTGGTTGTTTGTTTTCGGTTTCTGTTTTGATTTTCTGCACTGCTCTATTGCTTTATTTCTTCCGCTGTGCTACTGATAGAATTGAGTGCAGAAAACTGGTTAAGTGCCAAAGATAAAAGTGATTGGCTATATTCACCCCCCCTCTCTAGCCATCCGTTTCCAACAGTGTTTCCATATAAGACCCGAGAGGACGCTAGCTCCTCAAAACGGGTGGAGGAAATACTAGAGGAAGAAGAAGAGGATGATGAACCAGTTGAGGCTGCGCCTCGGCGGAGTAAGAGAGCTCGGGCGAAAAAATCTTATGGATCAGATTTTATCACTTTCATGCTGGAAGGTGAGTCCCAAAGCTACTTAGAAGTTGTGAACTCTTCTGAGGGACATCACTGAAAATAGGCAATTGCATCTGAGATAGAATCTATCTTGCAAAATCACACTTGGGAACTTGTGAACCTTCCTCCGGGGAGTAAACCATTAGGTTGCAAGTGGATCTTCAAGAAGAAGAAAAAATCAGATGACACATTTGACAAGTATAAGGCCAGGTTGGTAATTAAAGGTTACCGATAATGAGAATGCCTTGATTACTTTGATACATACTCTCCAGTGTCAAGAATGATGTCTATTAGAGTGTTGTTGGCGATAGCTGCTCTATGGAACCTAGAAATACATCAGATGGATGTAAAGACGACCTTTCTAAACGGAGATTTAGAAGAGGAGATTTACATGGAGCAACCTGAGGGGTTTTCTGTGCCAAGATAGACTAACTAGGTTTGCAAATTGGTGAAGTCTTTATACGGCTTGAAATAAGCTCCAAAACAATGGCATGAGAAATTTGATAATGTCAAGCGAGAAGGTGGATTCAAACTTAATGAATGTGATAAATGTTTACTCGAAAGCTACAGAAGATGACTTTGTCATCTTGTGCTTATATGTAGATAACATACTTATCATTGAGATTAATGATAAGATAATCAAATCCACGAAAGACATGTTGAACTCAAGATTTGACATGAAAGACATGAGCCTAGCTAATGTGATTCTAGGAATCAAAATTCTTAGAACAACTGAAGGACTTGTTCTTAATCAGTCCCATTATGTGGACAAAATTCTTGAGAAATTCACCAATGGTGATACTGTGTTGGCATGAACGCCGATAAATACGAGCCAACATCTATCGAAAAACCGAGGAGAAAGTATCTCTTAGGTAGAGTACGTTTGGGTGATTAGAAGTCTGATGTACTTGGTGAATTGTACAAGACCAGACTTAGCCTACGCAGTAAGCAAACTGAGTAGATACACGAGTAATTCAGGTGTTGAGCACTGGAAAGGGATAACAAGAGTACTAAGGTACTTGAGATATACTCGTGGAAATGGACTGCACTATATGAGATATCCTGCTGTTATCGAAGGATGCAGCGATGCGAGTTGGATATCTGACATAAAAGACTGGAAGTCTACGAGTGGTTAGGTGTTCACTCTGGGAAGTCCAGCCATTTCATGGAAATCTTCTAAGCAAACTGTAATAACCAGATCCACGATGGAGTCTGAGTTTGTAGCTCTTGACAAATATGGTGAAGAGGCTGAATGACTATGACAATTCTTAGAAGATGTACCAAGATGACCGAAACTCGTGCCGGCAATCTGCATACATTGTGATAGTCAATCTGCAATTGGCTGGGCACAAAGTCATCTGTATAATGGTAAGTCTAGACATATACGTTGAAGACACAATACCATTAGACAACTACTCTCAACTAGAATTATCACTGTTGACTATGTGAAGTCAAAGGATAACTTAGCGGATCCGCTAACCAAAGGGTTAAATCGAGAGTTAGTTCCAAGCTCATCAAGAAGGATTAGTTTGATGTCGATAGAAAATGTTGGTGTAAAGGAAACCCAACCTATACAGACTGGAGATCCCAAGAACTAGGTTCAAAGGGACAACCTAATTGCACTGTCAAAGTTGTTCACTGTAAGGTTAAGCATACGGGTTTTAATGATTTAATAGAGTTATGTGGAAAACTCTTAAGAGATCACCTATATGAGAAAGAAGTGGGGTCGCTTCGAAGAGAATTGGAGACACAATTCTTAGAACTTCTCGCAGAATCAGGCGTGTTCATGGCCAAGAACAAACACACTCATGAGAACTGAGGTGTATCAGGGAGAGTCCTGGGTGAGATGTGTCAATGCTTACATAAACGACAACACAGTTCAAGGACATCATGTCTACTGTCAGTCAGGAAGCAAACAGATCTACACAAGGGAAGGTTCAAAGGGTGAAACCTACCTGTCCTATACACGACTCAACTGCTGAATGCTATCACATACCATGTTTCTATTTATGTGGGGAATTGTTGGATATATAGTGTGAATGGAAAGAGAGGTGGTGGGACTTTGTCCCACATTGAAACTTTCTAGTGAATAGAAAGTGAGGAGGAGAATAAAGAGACTCCATTGTGAATGGGACTTTAGTCCCACATTGGAAGTCTCTAGGCCTAAATGTTGGTTTATATTATTTCACAAGCATGATAGTTGTGAACCAATGCTAGGGGAGAGACTCTCTCTCACGCATGGGTGCGTGGGGGGGGTGCAAATCCAGGGCCCGAATTTGTACTGAACCAAGTGAACTCGTGTGCGTGCATGACCTGCGCGCGTCGAATGTCCGACCGGTCAGGACAAAATTTGTCCAAGCAGATGAACCAACGTTTTGCCAAATTTTTTGCTCAAATGTAACTGATGCATTAATTTTGATTAATGCAAGATCAGTAACCCCCAGACGTTTGGATTTGGTCGGTTAATTAGCAGTAAATGACGATTAATTCGGTCATTTAATACTGCGGGGGTTTGAGCCTATATAAAGAGGCTGTGATTGAGAGCAAAAGACACAGACGATATAAACAGATTCTTTTCCACTCCACCTCGTTCCCGACCTCCTGTGACAGCGTTCGGGTACTTCCTCAGTTCGCCACGAGCAACGAGTACTCCGTTGTGCCCGTGGTTCGGCTGTTGTATCCTAAGAGACAGACGTCCATATGAGCCTCGAAGCACCGCCGGAGGAGGACAAATCTGTTTCAAGGAAACTGCATTGCGCAGGCCTCAGCAATTTCCTGGTCGGGAGACGTCCGACTACTGCTCGGGATATACTACTCGGAGCTCGGGACATCTGGTCGGGAGCTCGGGAGATCTTGTCTGGAGCTCGGGACGCTTGGTCGGGAGCTCGGGAAACTCACCGCTCGGGAGTCGCCGCTCGGGAATTCCAGCTCGGGAATTCCGCTCGGGAGCTCGGGAATTCAGCTCGGGAGTTCGCTTGGAAGCTCGGGAATTCTGCTCGAGAGACTGCAGACTGCTTAAAAGGCAGCTCGGGTCACTCAACAGATAAGTTGAAATTAGTTTTTATAATTTCAATTTATTGAAAACTCTCCGAAAAGAGTCCGTTTCCTCCAACATCTTCTTCTTTCCGATCGATGACCGACTTAAGTGTTAGGTCGTGCTGGTGGGCCACCCCAAGCCCTAACTTGTGTTACATCTCAGGGCATTAGATCTCACAAGTTGGGAGGCAGATCTAGCTTTTGAAGAGGAGTTCGGGCCAAGGGAAAAAGAGGTCATCAATAATATATCAGATTGAAACTCATTCATAGGGTTGTAAATGAATCGAACGTTCGTTAACAAGCTTGGTGTTCGACTTGATAAGATTTTATTTATGTTCGTTCAATACCAATAAAATTAATTAAATAAATAAGTTTGAACAACTTGTTAAACTAAATGAATAAGCTTGCACACGCATATATTTAACTCATTAATGTGTGTGAATAATATTCGTGAACAATGTTATTGAACAATGTTTACAAACCATGTTAATTGATAAAACTCTTATCAAGTTCAATGACTAATTAAATAAGTAAAAGTTTCAAATAATCAAATAGGTTTGAATTGAGAGCTCAATAATATATAAATGAATCAAGCTCAAGTCAAGCTTAAATCAAGCTCAAACTCGTAAAAAATAAACTGATCAAAGATTGAATAATCATTTCAATGACTTAGTTCATTTTAGGTTTGGATTGACTTGGCTCGATCATCTCATCAAATAAGCTTGACTACCCCAATGCTTGACTCGACTCGACTTGTTTACAACCCTATTTATTTAGAGATTTACAATTGGTTATAGGGTAGAGCCCATAATAGTTCGGTTTTAAACTTAAAAAACGTCATTGCTTTTTTGGAGACTCTAAACAATTTTAATCTTAATTTTTTCTCATGTTGTAACAACTATGAAATCGTAAATGCTATAACTATATGACAGTTCAGTCGTAATAATTACGAAATCATAACTACTATAAATAAGATAGTCATTGTTATAATGTATCTCAGGTTCAGAATTTAGACAAAAAAAAAATATAGTAGAGAGATAATAATAAAAATAATATAAAAGAGGATAATTGAATCATTTTGTAAGATGATAAGATGCCCGCTTGATAAAAATCAAAATGGAATATTATTTAAATGATTCTAAAAAAAGGGTGCCCCACGTTTTTCCCCTAAAAATTGTCTACTTTTAAACTATTTATATATAAATTATAATTTAGATGAATCAAAAGATGATCACGATTTAATCATTGAAGTTGGAACACTTGATTTATTAACGAAATTAATAACAAAGTAAAGAGGCCCAAATAAGTCATATTCTAACTCCATTGTTTTATTAAATTCACTCATCATTACTTTTTTTTTTTTCAAAGTTTGCTTAAAATTTAAACGGGACGAGTACTCTTAACATCTCAAATTTAATATTAAATTAATAATTCTGATCTCAAATCTTTTAAATTTTTTTTATAGTTTTAAATTTTAACAGTTTTTAATTTCAAATTTTAAAAATAACAATTTTAATATCAAATAATTGGAGACACCTCAAGTCTCTTTTTCTTTTAAAAAAATTATGATGGAATATTATAACTTAATTGGGAAAGTGAACCTTAGAAAATTTTGATTTTTAATTTTTTTAGTTTTAATACTATAACTAAATTGAAAAGGTAAATCTTAAATTAAAATAAAAATAAAGTGTTAATTTTGACTATTTTTTTAAAATACTAAAATACCTTTTTTTATAAAAATATATATTTTTTTAAAATATAAGGTAAATATCAAAGTGGAAAAGAGCATCTCCTAAAATTATTATTGGACTAAAACTACTCTAATTTTCATAATTTTAACTAAAATCATTCTAAATTAAAATCGTTTTTATAAAAGTCACATTAATATATAACGACTTTTTGTTAAATTTGTTCAAATTTTTACAAATAATTTTAGTCAAGTGTTCAACTTTATTGCAGTTTTAAACAAAACTGCTTTATGTCAAAGTATTTTAATAATATTTAATTTTAATTAAATTATTTTACATAGGTCCTACTATGGCATATTAGTTTCTCTTATTAATTTAAAAATAATAATTTTAAGCCTAAAAAATAATAGAGAATTAGTTACTGTTTTCAGCATGTTTATGACTTGATCTCTAAAGAAAAAGTAGAATTAAATGTTTTATTTAATTTCGTCTTTAATATATCAATTCAGGTTGTTTAAGTTGATTAAAACTGAATAAAATTTACGTTTAAAGTGGTCAATTATACATATCGTTGACATTTTTTTTTAATGTGGAGAAGTTTTCATTGAATGAAATAATTTATAAGATTTATTATAATTTTTTATCCTTATAAGTTCATATTCTTTAACAATCGAATTATGGTTTTTAAAAGTTCTTAAAATAATTCAATTTATGAAATTTTGTAAAATTTGTTCTTAAATTGGATTTCTACTGAATGATAAAAAATAATTTTTTATTATGTTAATTCAAATTCTTTAAAAAAGTGATAAAAATTTATAGTTGCAGGAGAAAATAACAGAAGTAATAAATGAAAACGAATAAGCAAGAAATAAAATTCGCCGTCTGTGGGAATCGAACCCACGACCACATGGTTAAAAGCCATGCGCTCTACCTGCTGAGCTAAGACGGCAAGTTGTTTCAGTTAAGTACATTTTCTATTTATAAAATATACATTTTGAAAATATATATTTTGGAAACATTTTAATTATTTTTCTAAAATATTATACATATATATATTTAAAAATTTAAAACTCATTTAACAATTTGTAAAATTTTATAACAGATTTTGTGTCTCCACACTAATCTCCTATTGCTATTTTATGTAAACCGTTTGAGCTATTGGCCTTTTTTTTTTAATGATATTTCCAATAGAATATTTCCAATACGGCAGGGCAACTTTTCATTTTTTTTAAAAAAAAGAAAATACTCTTTATTATTTTTAAAATAATGCAGCTCTCTTCAAATTCTTTTGTCAGCCGAGGCATACAGTGGAGACATTTTACTTTAGTAAATTAAAAGACGCATTCCGAAGTCCTAGTACATTTTCTCAGATTCTTAGACATTTAAAAATTAAATCTCAATTTTAATAAATTAATAAATAATTTTTTTTAATGAACAATTATCTAAAAATACGAACACTCACTGCAAACGCTTCCGTAAAACTGCATCCTAAAATTAATCGGTATAAATTAAATACTAATGCCAACTAAAAAATCATTTTGAGATCCCCACGAAGTATAGTGTCTTGTAAAAACACTTATGTGAATAAACAAGAACTCTAATCCGAAATGAATATTCTAAAGATTGATTCTGTACATCCAACAGATGAATCAAGATGAAAAGTCATCATCTCTAAGATTGGTGAGACGAAGCCTTGCTACTTGAATTATCAAAAATAAAAAATGCATTTCGAGGAGTGCTAACGTTTGGGGAACTTTGAAATAGAGGCATTTTGACCATACTGAAATCTACAAAGAGAAGCCACTGAAGTCTTTTGCATTACTGGTGTGTGGACCGTTGCAGCTACAAAACAAATGTCAGAGGCATGAAGAAAACCATCTGGCAAAAATAGATGATGTTCTTTCAGAGAGATTATCTCTATTTAATCCCATATTAATCAAACGATCTGATGCCAACATTTGCTTCTTTGGTTTTGATGGTAAATAAGAGAATTGACATCCTCAAAAGAGAAGAAAAAGAAGAGAATTGAGGAACAACACAGGGCAATACACTGATGAGACAAACAAGGTTGTTCTTTGAAATATCATGGAATTGAATCCACATTCCTCTGGTGTTACTAGCTTATAGAGAGTCTAACATTATTTGAATTCCATGTCAATGATCCTTCAAGGCAGATAGAACTCAAGCTGAGAAGGATAGATGAAAAGAACCTAAAGCAAGTTTTCTACGAATTGACTAGAGTAACAAGATTTCATCACATTGCAAACTTTATTTGCTAGTGCATTTTCTGACTTGTCATAGGCAAACTATTATCCTGTGGATTTACCTTGGATCAAGGAGAGGAAGAAGAAAAGAACTAACACGAGAGAGACACACAAATTTTTTTTTTATCAAAAGCACGAGAAACAACTGTTCTAAGAAAGGTAAAGTGCAAGATGGCAACAGATAGTAGCAGGAATATGGATAGCATACACAGGTAGTGAAGGTGGATAATCAGGGGTGGGCATATCTACTAGACTGGATCAGGTAAGTACCCCTTTGGCTCCATGAGTTATAATCCCATAAATCCCTAATATATCAGTCATAAAACAAATGCAATGGAGGACAAAATCTGGATGCTAGGTAGTGCAAGAAGATTGCACATGATATTAAAAAAAAAACCTGATAATGAATTTTCATTACTTAGAAGCAGTCTCCTCTATTTTTTTTTTAAATTTTTAGTTGCTTATTGAGTGTCAAGATTTCTAAAAATTATCTAAGGAACGTGTACGACATACACAGGTAGTGAAGGTGGATAATCAGGGGTGTATCCACTAGACAGGATCTGGCAACTGCACCCCATAAATTCCTCTAATATATCAGTAAACTGAATCTATATGTGTAGGTATCTAAGTCAGACAACAATTGCAATGGAGGACAAAATCTGGTCGCTAGGCAATGCATGATGATGGCACAGGACATATACTAACCTGATAATGAATTTTCATTACTTTTGGAGCAATCTCCCCTAAATTTTAGATTTTTAGTTTGCTCATTGAGTGTCAAGATTTCTAAAATACATTGATGAAAATACATATAATGATTACTTGTGTGGATGACTAGGAAGAGGGAAGGAGAGGAAAAGGAACATATGTAGACGAATTCACTGAATGTATGGGCTGACTTCAGAAAGTTCTTTTATATGACTCTTGCAAAATAACAGTTTATTAATCTATTCACATGAAATGAAAGTTGTCGAAAAGTCTTAACCAAGCATACAGTGATTATTCTATTTTAAATGGGATTGAACTATTCTAAACTGGTTTAAAGTAGTCCATAAATGTTATATGTTTTGCTGATGTTGGTGAATTCAACAGTTGTATTTATGATATGTAGTGCACAATTGGATTATAACAGAAGAAGTTTGGATTTATTTCATCCTCAGTGCTAGTGCTAACTTTACATCCTAACTAAGCAATCCATGGGTGCGTGCACTCGCATCATCTTGAATATAATTTTGGTACACATCTGGAAAATTTTGTTTTCTTTCACAATGGATGAACCACAAAACTAATGTCCATATGAATTCATATAGTAGTTTTTTTTATTTATTAAAATGTAAATTTGGTTATTATCATAAATCTACAGACCGTCATCCACCATGATGTATCATCATCATCAAAGCCATTTGCCCCAACTATATGAGTATTATTTTCTTTGCTCTTCTTCTACTCCTTACACCTTGCACTCTAATTCACTGTCTATTAGCCACAATTGAACTTGCCCATTCCATCTAGCCTATTTTCTGTCATGGATAACCAATTGAAATATCAACAAAGAAAAAAAAAACCAAAATCATAAAATTTGCCAAAGATGAATTATTAAGTTAATACTAGTTCAACTATTAAAAGTGAAGTTACATGCTTAAAGCATAGCTGGGCAGATACTTCCAGAATCAGCTAAATCAGATATGTAAGAGAAAACAGTTCACAAAGTATCCCAGCGTCTATTGGTTCAATTAGCTACCCATGTAAGTTTGGAACCAAACTAGGTCATAGTATGCTACACAAACACTGAATATTCCTTTCAAAACTAAAATTAGATTGTGACCAAAAGCACAAAAACTCTTTTTACCCCCCAAAGCAAGGAATTTGCTAAAAAAATAAAGAAATTTTACCAGAAGAAAGCAATTCATAATTTATACCTGAGCTTTTGAAAAAGATAGTGTACATGATTGCAAATTGAAGGGCCTCCTTGATATGGCCTTCATGGTCGACCATATGACATGAAAAATTCTCTGAGAAAAATTGATCTTCCTTTGGAAAGAAAACAAACACCCAAGAATGATTGTTCCACTAGTAGCATCTGAGTGATACTTCCATCTGCTCCATCTTCATTGCGAGTTCATGTTTCCCACAGTGCTTCAATCCATCGACTACCATATCAAAGCTCTGTGACATCGGCACCATTCCCATCTCTGTCATCTCCACCAAATAGTTTGCAGCCTCCACAAACTTCCCACCCCGGACACACAATTTCACAAGCATTGTGAATACTGGCCGGTTGGGTGGATGCCCCTTGACTTTCATGTCATTAAAGAAACTAAATGCATCACCAAATCTCCCTTCCTTGCACAATGCCTTGATTATGGTCGCATACAAACTTGGAAATGGTTTGTTTCCATCGTCCACTGCACTGTAAAACAGCGCAAAGGCCTTTTCGATCTTCCCTGACTTGGAGACTGCCGGGATCAAAACCTTGTAGGTCGAGATGTCCGGGCAGAGCCCCATGTCGCTCGCCTCCTGGAGCAGCCCCACGCAGAAATCCGTTTCCCCGGAATCGCAGAGCGCCTGAAGAAGTGAATTGAAGGTGGTGATGTCCGGCAACACGCCTTCCTTGGTCATACGCAGCACCATCGACTTGGCAGACTCGAGGTAACCAGCTTCGACGAGCCCGTCAATGAGGATGTCACGACCGCGGACTGGAGGCTTGAAGCCCCGACGGTTCATCTCCTCAAGAAAGTCCTGCGCTTCTCGTAGTTTGCCAGCGGCGCACCAGGCATTGACGAGGATGGAGAAGGTTCGGCGGTCAGGGGGAACCTGCTTGCGGGCCATCCGGCGAATAAGGGCGTAGGCACCATGGAAGTTCCCAACGCGGCAAAGGGCAGACAGGAGAGCGTTATAGACGGCGGTGGTCTGGGGACAATCAAACTTGGGGAGGCGATTGAAGACGTCGACGGCGAGATCAACGTGGGAGGCGTCACCGTAAGCTTCGATTACGGCGGAAAAGGTGGAGGGCAGGAGCGGGAGGGAAAGGGAGCGCATATTCTCGGCGAGCTTCCACATCTGAGACCAGTGACGGTGACGGGCAAGAGGGAGGATGAGGGCGTCGAACTCGGGGCCGGAGGGACGGTAGGAGGAGGAGCTGCGAGCCCAGGCGAAGAAGCGGAGGGCGGAGAGGGGGGCGGTGTGGGCGGCTTCTCGGAGGACGCGGAGGACGAGATCGGAGGTGGGAGGGGGAAGGCGCATGCGTCCGAGGGTACGCTCGAGGTAGAAATCTCGGCGGACGACGCCAGCGATATGGCTGACAGCAGCGAAGTAGGCATCCTTCGAAGAGGAATGGAGAGGCGGCGCCGGAGGGGCGAATGAGTGGAGGCAGCAGCGGCGGAGGAGCAAGGCGGCGGGGGAGCGGAGCATCGGCAAGCAAGTGAGTGGACCAAAAGCTTAGGTATGAGCTCAAGCTGAACCGGGTTTGGTGTTACGGTTATTTTCAAAATGGTCTTAAACGTTTAACAGATTTAACATATCACCCTTCATTCAATTTAAAAATTTATTTTAATTTTTATTCATCGATTTTAAATATTTTTTGTTTTTAAGATTGCATAATTATTTCCCCCACCCAATTGACAATTAAAATGATGGTCATTTTTCTTAAATGCTAATAAATAAATAAATTTCTACTAAAAAAATATAATATATATATTTTTTGTAAATTTATGAACATCTTAAAATTTTTAAGTAAAATATAAATTCACAAATATTATAATTCTTTTTAAAATTGACCAAGTAGTTGTTTTGTAATAAAAGAAAATATTTTTTTGTAATAATTTAGTCAAAAATATTATATAATCAATTTTGAAACATTTTATTATTATTTTTAAAATAAAGAGTTAAACTACAAAAAAAATTATATATATATATATATATATATAATATTTTAAATAATAGATTACTACGTATCTATCAATTTACAATAATTATAAATTTATAGATATATTATTTTAAGAGGCGCTAGGAGTCTAATCATGATTTCATAGTAATTTAAATAAATTAAGTCTAAGGAGCATTTTACAAAAAGTGATTAAGATATTGGGCAACTTCAACATTTCCAAACAGGGCGAAAGTTTTTGCAGCGCTCGATGGAATCTCGGCCGAAGAGACGTTGAACAGGAAGACGATTTTGGGTTTCGACGACTTCGGTGGCTGCCCCTATGGAGCCTCTGGCAGTCAGGGCTAGGGTTTGAGGGCGGAGGCGGAGGCGGAGGAAGAAGAAGAAGTTGACGGGGGCGATTTATCGCCTTCCAGTATCCCAATGGCTCGGCAGGACAATCCTTTCGCGCTTCTAGGCGAAGACGACGATGGTGGTGATGTCATGGTCCTCCTTGCGAAGGTCGAGTCTAAGAGTTCGGTTGTTGGAGAAAAACCCCAGCCCAAGGCCCCACCCAAGCTCCGAGACGATGGATTTCCTCCCAAGCCTCTTCCTACAGCGGAGTTCGGTACGGCTTCTTAACTTCGTCTTCACTTTCAAAGTGGTGATTGTTTTGGTTTCGTTGAACTTTGATTTCTTTTAAAGGATTTGTTTCAATTTTGTTTTAATTCAGTGCGGGCTAAGCGGGGTAGAGGAAGAGGCGATCGTGGCCGCGGACTTGGTAGAGGTGGGCTTCGATCTAGCAGCGGGGAAGGTGCTGAGCTCGATTCTAACGAGAAGGTAGATTATGGGTACTCGAGGGGCTTTGGAAGTGATTCTGGAGGGCGTGGCCGTGGGCGGAGTGGAGGCAGAGGAGCAAGGGGGCGTTGGATAGAAAGGGGCTTCTACGAGCATCAGGGATTTGATGGTGTGAATCAATATGGCGTCGAGTTGGAAAACCAAGGAAAGAGTGGAGATTGGGTGGTTGTGGAAGCTGAGGTGCAGGGGAAAAGCAATGAATATGTGGAGAACCATGGACCTATATTTGAGAGCAAGAAGTTCGGTGGTCAGCACGGGAATTCAGGTTGGGAGGGAAAAGACAGTGACCATGATAACCAACATTTCAGAGGTGGTGAGGGCCGAGGAAGGAGAGGATTTGGTGGAGGCAGACAAGGAAGCAGAGGTGGTATTGGTCAGAGGCATATCGAGAAGGAGCCTGTTCTTGAAAGGAAAAGCGATGAATGGAATGAACCTAAGAACAAAGAGCATGTTCCTACTGGAATGGAACAAGCTGATAGCATTACCCTTCCTGCTGATGGTGCATCTGGATGGTATGATTTTAATCTGTTAGTAAAATGTTTCAAGTGTTACATGCTTTATCTGTGAATGGTTTGGGTATAAATAGAATCTTAAGCACCAATCTGATCCTGTTCTCTTTCATTTTGGCTACTCATATTAGTTCATCAGATGATTACTAGATTGGTTGAATCTTTATTTGCTGATGATCATGATTGTAGTTTCATAGAACACCTGACTACCTTCATTGGAAAGGTTATTCCACGCGCAAATTAACTTCAGTTTGGTTCTCTGTTCCTTGCTCTGTGCAAGTTTGGCAAAAGAAAAATGAATATATTTATTGCACAAGGTACTAGTACCATTCCAGTACAAGTGGAAAAAAGAAAGAAAAATATATCAAATGTGCCACAACTCTTTGTTTACATCAAATGACACTTTTTTATATTTCGGTGGCTGTTTGATCTATTTTCTTGTAGACTGAATATAGTTAATTATAATAGAATAACTGACTGAAAACATTTTGTGACCTGGTTAATATTCTTAGGTATATTTTCCCAAGATTATTGTATATGCATTATACCCTCTTTAGGCTTGTAAAAATTTTGGTTGTTTAATAAAGCAGCAGAGGGAGTGATCCACAGATAGATGTCTTGTGTTAAAGCTCTTACCTGTGCTCTTATTATCATATTTTTTTCTTTATTTTAGAATAATAGAAAATGGATATCTTGTGTTTATTAATAGAAATTCAGTAAAATGTAATAATAGTTGAACTGATTGAACTAAAAACTTTCTGGAACAGGGATATGCCTGCAACTGCCAGTGTGTCAAATGGTGAAGAAGCAGCGATTACCGATCAAAAGCAATTGGCTGACAGAGAGGTTTCTGATGAGAAGGATCCCAAGGCAGAGGACAATGTATTACAATTTTTCATAATTTTTAAAAACTATATATAAGATTATTGTGTCAAGATGGTAGCTGACCCCACCTAGTAGGATAAGACTTGATTGTTGTTGTATTGTGTCAAGATGGGCTACATCAATTCCAGGATAATTGAACATAGTTAGCAACCCTCACTGAAACAAGGTTTCAACCACAAAATAAGTCTCTTTATTTGGAGGTGTAGGGTGCTCACATCTATTTAGCTTGCTTTGCATTGAGCAATCCTTAGAGCGTCCCCTTTCTTCTTTCATGTGTAGAAATATGATTACTGGATTAGTAGGTTTTAAGTTCTTTAAATTTGAGTTGAACATGATACTGCATGTCTAAAAGCTTCTTTTCCATTATAGGAAATGACCCTTGATGAATATGAGAAGGTCCTTCAAGAGAAACGAAAGGCATTACAGCCTCTGAAAATCGAGGAGAGGAAGGTGGTTGTTGACCAGGATTTTGAAAGCATGCAGCTTGTTGAGAAAAAGCAAGAAGAAAATTTTGTTAAACTGGTTAGCTCATGGATACTTCTCTATAGCATTTTTATTTTTTTTCTTTGACACGTAGAGATTCCAAGTAAACAACAAACTTTACTGGTTGTCAGAAAATTGAGAGAGAAAAGCTGAAGAAGGATAGTTTGGAGAAGGAAGAAAGAGTTCGCAAGGTCACATCGATAATTGTGATATAATATCTATTGTTTATTCTATGTATCTTTTATTTTGCTGATGATTTTATAGGAAATATAATTACTATCATTAGTCACAGATAAATCTCTGTATTTATGCTGAGGAAACACTCCTTGCAGTCACATGCTATTTCAATTGTTATCCATGGATTAAAATCACTTTATGTATCATTGTCTCTCAGTTCTAGCCAGCATCAAAACTTGTATAGGTCGAGAGAATGAAATTCTCGTTGTTACAGAATTGCCCCGATGGGCAATGCAATCATTCTCAGTACCATAAAGTCTGTGTATGCAATGCTTTCATTTTTTATTCATGGAGGAAAAAACGCATAGGCAAAAGAAAAGCGGAGACATTTTCTCTGTTCTTGCACAAAATTCATCTACATTTTAATGATATTTTCTCTGTTCTTGCAGTCGTTAACCATAACGGAGTTTCTAAAACCTTCTGATGGAGGGGGCTATGTTCGGCCATACATGGGTCGTGGCCGCGGTGGGAGAGGAGGTCGAGGCCGTGACGGCATCGGAGGTGGGTATACAGGGCGCAGAGGCCATGACATTCCTTCCCTCCATTTCGATGATCCTGCCCAGTTTCCTGTGTTGGGTGCTGCAGCCAAGGTATGATTTCGTTCGGTGGGTAGATTTTTCTGCTCTAGCCCCTACGGTTTATACCTGGTTGCATTGCCATGTTGCTAATGTTTTGTGTGGTAAAAGACTTTTGGTTGGTTAACTTGGCGTTCACAGCACTTCGTAAAGAATTGTTTTTAAAAGACTTGGGACATACTAATTGTCTGGGAGAGAAGTTTGTGCTCTTTTGTTTTTATAATTTTTTTTCAACTGACTAATGCAGGACTTTTTGTTTGGGAGGTGACTCATTTGGTTCCACGTAAATTTTCCACTTGCTATGTGTCTATATTGCTTACGATATTTTCAGCACGGATGTAGATAATAGAGTGGTCTGTTTATTTGGATGAAAAATAGAAAAGGAGTAGCAAAAATAATACAAAAATATAATGGACTTAAACACATGATGGATCTTTATATGTAATTTCATAGGGTTTTTTTAACCTCCTACTTTTTGTCGTAGTAAAGGGGGCCCTTCAAATTTTTTTTTTAAAACAACGTTCTTTTAACCTCGGACGATCGATCTAATTTCATAGAAGTTTTTCATCGATCGTTCGGGTAAATTGGAAAGTATTTGCGGTTGACGGTTCAGAAGTCTAACGTCTTAGAGTCAGTGTCCCATTTTGAAATTTTTTTTTTATAAAATACTCCATAGTTAAGGATCGAACTGTGGATGTATGAGATGACAACTAATTATCTTTTCGTTGTGCGTCCGCGCCATAGTCCCGGGGGCTTAAGTAAAGGGGCACTTCGATGAAACATATAGGATAGAGGGAGTACATTAATAACTCCGATTTATTATATTATCATGATTTGTAAAATCACGGTTCAGATTGTATGATCCTACTACCATCTTAAAGTACTAAATTGATTTGGATTGATTGTGATTGGATTTTGTAGGAGGATTGGTGGAATCGATATGATTTTAGGATCCTATGATTTTATATTATGAGTGATTATAATATTTAATTCGAATTGAACTATAGAATATATAATATATTAAATTATAATTTTTAATTTGAATTGAACTATAGAATATATAATATATTAAATCAAAATCTATTCATATATTTATATTTATTATCGAATGTAATATGTAATAGTTTAGTTTTAGATTCAAAATACCATTTAAAATCTTTTGATGTCATTGAATAATTTTTGTAAGATTATTTTTGTTTTTGTTTCATTGTTGAGAGTTTTAAAATTATTTAAAATATTTATTTAACTGAACTTCGACAGATTTGATTTTTTTTTAATTTTTTAAATTATGAATTTTGGATATTTATCTTATGATATTATGTGAAATCAATAGTCGAATATTTCCTATCTTTAACGATCTAATCCTCGGATCGATATCTACCGTTGGGAAAAGTTGTGATTCCATGATATCTCATCTGGCTGTGATTTTACAACTGCACCTGTACGCTGTTTTTCTGGACAACTACAGATGCGATTTGGTTGGTCACGAGTTGAGTCGCTAGTGCTAGAGTTTTTTTTTTAACGTGATTTTTTTTCCTGGTTCAACGTGGTTCGTGTTAAAAAAAATTATGCAATAATAAGAGAGCTTTGGAAAACAAGTGGTCTTTTTATATATATAAAAGCTAAATTTGTATTTAAAATATTTTTTAAAGTTTGGTGCTCGTAGGCATCGTCCACACTTCATAACCGATGCACTCATGAGGTACTGTCAGTTTGATTTTTTCTAATAAAAAAATCCTTGCGTTCACGCTCTCCCGCTTAATTTTTTTTAGTATTAAAATATTTTTTTCCTCTCTCCCTTTCTCCCTCCATTTCAAAAAATCTCAGTCTCTCCTCACTTTCTCAATTTCTAAGTTTCCCTTGTACTCGATTGTGTCTCCTTAACTGGCATCTTCCGTCACTCTTAATCTTACCCTCGTTGTCGTCTTCCGTCGTTGCTGCTCGTTCCTTCGCCGGAAGCAAACAAAGTTATCTCAAAGCTCTTGTCTCAAGATCCTCAAACTCAAACAAAATTCGACACTGCCGCCGTCTTCCGTGGTTGTAGTTCCTTCCCTTGCCGACGATTTTCTTTCGCTACCGCTCCTCCCTTCGCCAGATAGAACACAGAGTTACCTCAAGACCCTTTTCGCCAGCCACGAAGGTCCTCAAACTCAAACAAACCTGACACTGCCAACCCCACCCGTTTCATTCTACCTCTGACAAGGTTATTCCCAAATTAAGTGCAATCTCCTCCACCACAAATTAAGGCGATGGTGGCGCTACAACGTGGCGGCCCTACTACACAGTAAAATCAACAATAATTTCGATTATACACGTATCGTCTACTTCACTAGTAGCTGCTACAACTTCATCTCTGGTTATACACGTTGTAGCAGCTAGTCGTTGAGTAGCTGCTACCAAGTGAGTTTGACGTTGTAGCAATTACTCAACGACTAGCTGCTACAACGTGTATAACCAAAGCTGAAGTTGTAGCAGCTACTAGTGGAGTAGATAGTTCTAATAATATTATTCTAACAATGTGAGAATACGTCTCCTGTGTATAACATTCGAATAGCTGCTACCAATGGAAACTCTTAGCAGCTAGCTGACATTAGGTGTCAGCTTAGCTAGTAGTTGCTACAACATCAAAGTATATTTAATTTCGTAGCAACTACTGGATAGAAACTAATACAACATCAAATACAAAGTTGTTGTCACCACATTATAGCAGCTAGTCGACAGTAGATGATTCATGTTGTAGCAGCTACCCGATAAAGCAAAAGCAACTTTAATACCACGTGTTTAGGTTGTAGTAACTAGTTGACACTAGCTAATACAACGTTGTAGCAACTATTATACAATTACCCACTACAATGTCTGACAAGTTTTGAATAATTGTGTAATTATCCTTTTATCCTCATTGTCTCTAGAGTTATTAGTGATAAATGATAAACCAAAGGACAGAATCTTTGGTAATCCTGATTCAAAAAAAAAGGTGGAACCGCCACCCCGACGGCCCCCTGGTCTCTGAATCTTTGATAATCCTGCTGCCTTTGTAAGTGGATAAAGCTAATGTTCCCTTTTTTTACCATAAGTATTCTTACGCAAAAGATAAGTGGTCGCCTTTCTATTATTGTAGTTTGGTAGATGGATTCCTCTCATGAACGCAAGATGAAGCAGGTAATATCCCAATTATTATATTACATTACTTGACCAATGTCTTTATCATCCCAACAATCCGAAGATGCTCCGTAATCATAGGTCGATTCCAAGAAGATAAAGAAAAAGGCGAGACAATTATTGATAATGCCCAAGATGATCGATGCGACTAATATGGCACCCCACAGCGATGACTCCAACCATTTCTTCATACCCTATCGAAATATCGGAAGAGTCTTCCAATGAATTTTAGGGGTTTCCTAAGGCTTCACCTCCATTCTCTCATTTGAAGACTATCCCTTGTTCCCCTGTTTCGGTAAGTGAATGTCGTTAAATGAAATCCCTAATATTTTTTCCTTTAATTTTATGTTTCTTAGGTTATACAGAAGGCTACAAAGATCCCTTCTACGATCGTAGGACCTAACCATCCCTTGCCTCTAAACACCAGATCAATAAGTGTTTCTTATCTTGAATCTCAACTTCGATTAGTAATAGCCAAAGTAGAAGCTTTGGAAAAATTACGTTCTTAAGGTGTTATCGCCTTAGAGGAGGCACTGCAAAGGGAAAAGATTTTGTTACAAGTAATCAAAATACTGTATGTTTCAATTGGAGCTCGAGCAGAATACGGAGCAAATTAGCGTTTTATGGATTTATGATCTTCGCTTTTGTATTTGTTTCCATTCTTTTGATGTGGTGCTTGGTGATTTTGTTAATTCTAACATACTGTAAACAAATATGGTAATATCCAAGTATCATATTATATGTATTATTAATCTTTAATGATCATACATCTTTATCGTTTAATTAAAGTGATCTATCATAAACCGTAGCATCTCATTAAATTATAATATTTTTTTATTTATTCGAGGGAGTAAGGGAGTATTTCACGATTTTGCTGCACGGATTAGTGCAAGGTTGCTACAACGTGGTAATGATGTGATAAATTATATTGTAGCAGCTATAGGTCCACAATTGCTATAGCATAAGTCTGTGTTGTAATATATTAGGATCGCAAGCTGCTACAATGATGTTCTTATTTAAAATAATTTTTATATTTTATTGAACTTCATAAATAAATATAAATGGTTGATTTTAAATTAGAAAAAATTACTTTTATAAGTAGTACAATTAGCTGCTACATTGTGTAGCAGTTATTGTACAAGTATCATTAAGAAGTAGTTGCTATAACTGTGTAGCAACTTTTCGAACATCATAATTTTTGACTTCGATATCAGAATGAGACAAAAAAAATTTTGTTTCAAATATTGCCTTATTCTAAATCGTGTATGAAGTTATGGTATTTAAAACTTTACTACACGATTGTAGCAGCTACTCAACAGTAGCAGCTACAAATTGTAGCAGTTACCTGATTAGTTGCTACTATATGTTGTAGTAGCTATTACTATACTAACTGCTACAACTGTGCAACTACTAAAGCTACCTGATTAGTAACTATGACTATTGTAACTACTATATGTTGCAGCATCTACCTGAATAGTAGCTACTACAAGTTATACTAACTACCTGAACACTAACTGCTACATGTTGTAGCAACTACTTGAATAGCAGCTACTACATGTTATAACAACATTATGAGAATAGCTGTGGAAGTAGTCTCATGATGCAACAGTTTCTATTAAGTGGCTATTACACTTTGTAACGTGAGTGTGTAAGTAGTATTCCAATGTGGGGAAATCTTTAGTAACTGCTCCAACATGTAGCATTTACTATTATCGTATGTGCTACAACTTGTAGCAGTTATTGTCCACTAGCTGCTACACGTTGTAGCAGCTATTGTCCACTAGCTGCTACAACGTGTAGCAGCTATGTGTATAGTAACTGCTACAAGTACTAGTAGCAAATGATTGTTTGCTGCTACAACTTGTAGTAATTATTATACACGTAGTTGCTACATGTTGTAGCAACTACTTGTATAGTAACTGCTATAAGTTATAGCAGCAAATGCCTAGCACTTGCCGCAATCAGGTTACTTTGTCTCGCAAATTCCTTATCGACGACCCGTCCAATTGTCCGCCGCTCACTGCCAGCGGGCTTCGGCTATCTGTCCTGACCAAACTATACCCTAGGAGGAAGGTAAAACCCAAGCGATTAGGTCTCTTTGATGATATGCTATAAGTCGTGTCCGTACACCATGACTTGATACATGACAAAACCCAATGGTACAGTGGAATTACTGCTTTACCCTCTTAGTTTCGAATTTGAGAACTGATATAGCAGTACACTGGGCGATGAACTATTTCGAAACATCTTCCTTCCAAGTTCCAAGTAAGTCGGTGTGGTGGCGGCGTCTTTGTCTCTCAACATCACTGGGACCATTGTTTTCGTTATTCAAATCTTCTCAGCAAGTGTAAATAATACTTTAGGGTTTAGTGTAGTGTATTGTTTGTCTCCAAGGGTTTTAGTAATGTGAATTGAATGGTGTTTGACTGAGTATAAGTCTTAGCGGCGTAGTTAAACCATGTGTGATTGCCTTTGTGATATCAAAGGTAGTATTGTTATAGCAGCATTTGGACATGAGTTGCTATAACGCGGTTAAACCCTAGTGATTGCTACATTGGTTAAACCTTACATATTTTGAAGTTACAATAGATATCTTTTTTTTTCTTAAGCAGATATCTTAACGTAACTGTTGCAACATCATTAGTTGTCATGTTGTAGAAGGAAGTAAACACATTGTAGCAACTACAAGACATTGTAATATATCTTAAAGTTGATCGCTAAGATGAGATGTATTTATTTTACAAAATTAAACGGCGACTCAAAGAACTGTTGCTTCCCGTGCATATCGTAAGAAATGTAATGCAAAAGTAATCACTGTGAGTTCAAGCGTTTTATATCAAAAGTGAAATAAATGACCGGCAGATGGCTATGATAAATGGAAGCCTCTTTGCCTGAGCATTTTACATGCTCGAAATTGCAAATATTCGATGCCTTGTATAAACTATGTTTGACAATTGGGATATTGAAGCAAGATATTTTTTCTTTCATAATCAGAGATTACTTTCACAAGGAAAGATATTTCACTAATTCTTGAACTCCTAGACGAAGGCGAAGAAGTTAATTTGGAGCTTAATGCAGCCTCCACCCCACTCTTTCAACAACACTTTAGTGATGGGAACTGTTCAAAGCAGGAAATAGAGAACAAGATCCAACTAATCAATCAAGCAACAATTGCTGAATCTGATACTCTCCTTTGCCAATATTTAATATTGTATTTCTTTGTTTGTATATTATTCACTACTATTAGCAGTATATCTAGATAACTAGTATTATCACTAATTGATTGTGTAGATGATTTTATAAATTTAGGTAGGTTTAATTGGTGTATGGCTGTATATGATTATATGAGCCCATAGATGGAGGTCATATGTAAAATACGGCGATTTGAAAATCTGGACCAGAAAATTTTTCGGGATTTTTCCGGATTGAGTCTAGGGTTTTCGGCCCTACGGGAGGAGCCCAAGGGGCTTTCAGGTAGACTCTTAAATTACGAATGGATAAATAATTTATCCCTAGAAATTTATTAAGTTGATTACAATAAGTTGGAGGATTAAATAGCTAAAACATTTATACTAAGGGTATAATTAAAATTATTGAAAGTTGAGGGGCCTTTATGTAAAAAACCCTCACCTTATAACCTGCAGCCTTGGCCGATCCTCTCTTCTCCCTCTCTGCGTTGCCCTAGCCGGCAGCCATGCCGATCGCCAGCCCTATCCCTCGGATCTCTCTCTCTCTCTCACGACCGCTGTTTTCCTTTGGTCGTGCCCTGGAGTCGACACCGACCTGTGTGCGATGAGAGACGACGCACTCACCATCCACGTCCTCACCGATCGCCACTCCTCACCTCGCGATCACGCCAACAAGCTGACGTCGTCAGCCCCTCCACGGCCAGGAACGAGTGCGAGGATCTTCCTGTGCGCCACTGCCCCTTCCTCATCTCCTCTTGCTCTTCGATTGAAGTGATCATGCGATGGCCATGGAGGTGGCATCGCGATTGGGGGCAGAGATCTCATCGACTATCTGCAATTAGGTAACATCCTTCTTCGAGGTTCTTGTGGATCTGCTTGTTGAACCCGATCATAGCTGAGATGGAGTTGATGTTCTGTTCTGAGGTTTCGTTCGGTGGCAGAGGGAGAGAAGAAACCGATGCCGGAGGAGACAACTTGCGTATGGATTTCTCTGGAGAAGGATAATCCATCGGATCTGACTGGAGCTTCTCGGCTGGTGTCCAACTGAGGTAAGGATTGAGTGCATTTTGGATGATACAGCTTAGTTGGTTTGGGTGATTGCTAGAGATGTCTTGTTGCATGATTTTAGTATTGCGATCAGGTTTTGGATTCTGATTCAATAAACTGGTACTTGTTTGATTCATGGATTTAGAATAGTGATGTTCCGGTTGAATTTTGAGTACTTTGTCTTGGATCAATAGGGTTTATCTCATGCTTGTTATTGTTGATGTGTTAGATAGAATTTCACAGTGGTTTTAGGGGATTGAATTGTAGTTTGGTTTTGTTCTTGCTCTGTTTCTGAGTTGGAATTGGAGATTTGATCTACTTGGATTTTGTTTTTTCATGATCTATAGTCGCTATTGGGTCTGTGGCTAATTTTGGAAATTAGGTTCGAATTGTCTTGCTTTGGGAAGGTTGTTTGTTTGGGTTTGAAATCATGATGATTGGGGGCACCTATGGGTGACCATAAACTCTTTGGCACAAGGTAACCATTGGGGTAATTGCCATTGAATTGATTAAATTATGGTGAGATGTTAGATGTGGGCGTGTTTGTATTCTTGCTCTTGGATTAGCAAGTTATTGTGTGATGATATGGAATTGGGTTCTTTGAGATTAGTTTTGTAGAGCTGTAGTGATGGATTCTGTGTTTCTCTACTGTGAGCATCTTTTTGGATGATATGTTCTTGTTAGAGCATGATTAGATTGGGTTTTTAGTGATTGTGTATCTGTGGTGTTTGAAGCTTACCATTATTGTGAGTTTTGGAAATTATTTAATCAGTTGAATTATGGTATGGTACTAGGGCATGAGAGGTTGAATGACTAATTTAGGTTTGGTTTTCCTAATCTGTGCTTGGAATGAAATATGCAGAGATTTATGTTGATAAGTAAGAATGAATATTTGTTTTGATCTGATGGTAGGTTTTGGAGTTGAACTTGTTTGGATTAGGGTTTTCCCTAGCAATGTAGCTCCTAATCTGATTCTGATTTATGCTTTTCGATAACAAACCTATTGTGGATGGGTTATGTTCTTCAGATCTGTGTTCTTGGATATATTTGTATCAAATTTATCATGTTTAGTTTATCTGATCTTTGAAGGTTTTAATAATGAATTGATTTGGATTAATAGAATGGATGGAATTAGGAATTGGGTTTCACTATGACTTGTAATGATCCTAGGCGCGTGATACCTTGTAGGAATGGAGTGAAACAATAATTAAATGAGTTTTTGTTAACCGGATTGGAATCAGATTAATTAATTCATTGTGGAGTATGAATTAATCCATTCAGTTGTTAAAATCCTAAGCTAGTTAGGTTGTGGCATGATTAGGGTTAATTAGGGTATTAAACCTAATAACCTAAACTTGATTGATTCGGGTTTCGAAAACCTAACATGAATCTAATCTAGGTAATTTGAGATAATTAAGGGCTACTCATTTAAATTGTGATTATGTAAATGAAACAGAACAATTAGAACGATCCTAATAAATTGAGATAATTCGTTTAGCTATAAATTATGTATTATTGTAGCTAAATATTATGCCTTTTATACAGGGCATTGATTGAGTTATAGTTGCTGACTATTCGGACGGGAGGTTCATTTTGATACGAGCATCTTTCTTGTGGAGGCGGGTACCTTTTGACTTATCTTTGCTGATATTGTCATGTTGTTATGCATAGACGGTTATAGATAGCAGTAAGATTATACGCTATCCTTGTTTATTATGCTTGTTCTGGATACTTGTTATTTATCCCTGAGTTATTATACTGTTAGTTCCATACAGTCTCAAGTATTGTCATATCTATATGTATGCTTAGATATCGTGATGTATCTCTTGCATTTGACATTGAGGGATCAGTAGTTTCCGGCTAGTATACCTTGTAGGTTACCAGTATTTCCTGTTATAGGATTCAAATTGAGACTTAGTATACTGAGGACTTGGTGAGGGAGGTATGTGTACCTATCATTCACCATCTTTGCATTGTTGCATGCCGGCGATCAGCAACTCCCTTATGGTTGAGCCTATCGTCTTCCGGTACACGATATGCGCACACGGCCACTCATGGGTTAGTGGATACCGTAGGGTGTGTGCATTTGCCCTGTATTGCTCCGTTCGACCACTATTTGGAGGGTGGGTCCGGGCGTGGTAGCAGCCAGGGATCCCTTCTCGTACTGAGCCACGAGGAGATGAGAGCTAGACTCCCCCATTGCTTGGGGTAGGAGCGTAGTCTCCGTCAGCATCCTGTCCACTTGGTCACTCAGGAGCAGTGATAGCAGGGTGCGTACAGTTGTCATAGCTCTACCCTCTCAGACGTCGCCTATGACATGTGTACGATGATCTGACTGGCGTCAGGGGTGACATATGTCATTGCACCATGTGCATATTTTGCATCGTGCATTGTTTGTTGCACTTGATTTCTGCACCTGTTTGACATGCATATACTGGAGACTTGTTATCTGAGATTATATGTCTATTGGTGTTCCATAGGTATTTATTACCCTCTTTTCAGGTTAGATGGATTCTGGTATGTATCTACCTCAATATTTTCAGTACTAGTCTTTCTCTATTGTTGATATGAGACTGTATTAGCGGAACTCTTATTGTTAGTATAACTTTCTATGCATATCTATTCTGGGTATCCGCAGAGTTCCTTTGGACTCACACCGTTGGTTATTTTCCTTAATTTCAGGTTGATGTCTTTCAGGAGAGCCCTAGCCGCCAGTCCCCAGCTCGAGAGGAGCTCTGCTTCATTTTATTTTATGTTGATTTACGGTTATGGACCCGGTATTATGTACTTTGCTTCCGTTGCCATGTTTTGGACATGTATTTATGTTTTATTCGATGGGATTGTACTTTTGAGTCCTATGTTGGACTTCGTGGGGTTTTAGCTTTGTTCCTGCACCCTGGTAGCTCAGGTGAGTTCGTACTTTGGTTTTACGATGGTTATAGTCATATATCCGTTGTTTCTGCATGGATTTGAGGTCTGAGGCCATTTAACTATGTGGTTGTGTTATTTGTATCTATGTGTATGTGTAAATTGTCCGCCGGACAGGGGAGGTGCTGTCCGATTTTCTATTGGATCAGCGGCTCCAGGGTCTCGGGGCGTGACAAATTTATTTTTTGTAGCTCACTTAGTACCAGGATTCAGGAACTTTAGTACTTTGCCTGGAGGTCTAGAGTTCGAATCCTGGGGAAGGCAAAAATCCACTGTCAGGGGTGGGAAGACCGTAGGGTCGCCGGCCTAGAGGGTTGCCTGCGGAGACCATAGAGGCGAGGCCGCTACATCATAGGTGCGATGCTTTCATTAAGGCCAAAGCCATGGCAATGTGCGAAATCAACCTCCCAAGTTCAAAGGGTTCGCACATCTCCTTGCTGTAAGTTGTTACAATTGACAAAAAAATGTGCATATAGATTATGTGAATATATGCAAATGTTACCAATCTTATTGTATTGCAGGTGTGGATGTATGAACATGTCAAAATAACGGGCCCGGTCCAACAGAATGCATTTCTAAGAATATGTAGATGGAAATGATGGTGGACAGGTGTGACGAAAATAAAGGCTAGGATAGCAGAACTATCTGCAGGCAAAATAATTGTTGATCTAAGTCCGTCGGATCTAGAGACACATCTGGTCTCAAATGATTCCTTAGCAGATGTTGAAGAGCTTATAAATCAACAAATTGGATAGCTAGCTCCAATACTAGGGTCTGAGGAAATTTCTGAACAGTTGCCTGAGCAAATTCTCGAAGAACCAAGCTATGGTTAGGAATATTTTGTAGTTGGTGTCCAAGAAACTGTTAAGGAAATTCTGGACCAAGTGCCAAACCAAGTTATTGAGCAAAATGCGAAACACCCAGGGCAAGGTGAGGAGATTGTTTCAGAAGTTGATCAGTAGGAGGTTTGTAGTAATTCCCAAGAATAGGAGGTTTGTAGTAATTCCCAAGAATGAGATGTTGGGACCTTGTCGTTTCCTAGAGGGAGAGGGAGAGGGTGAATAGTAACTTTTCGATTCTCTTCCTACACGTTAGTGCGCAAGCGGAAATACAATTAAACTAAAACTAACAACTAAGAAGACAAACCAATTTATGTGGTTCGGAGATGAAGCTCCTACTCCACGGCTGTCCGTAAGGTGGACGATCCCGATCCGTCGGTGGATGACTCCCCGAAAGACCTCCAGCTAGCTCGTGTAGCTCCTTGTGGATGAAGAAACCTCGCCACAACCCGCAACACCTTTCTGAGCTCTTAGACTACTAATTGGTCTTTAATCAAAGCCAATTTCGTCAAAGAAAAGTAGCTAAACACGAGCTCTCTTAAATAGAGCTCGATCCTATTTTGACCGTTACCAGTTGACTGCTCCTGGGGCAGTCGACTGGTCTTCACGAATTCAAATGTCACAGTCTGACAATTCGCATTATGGTTGACACTAGTCGACTGCCTAGTTGACTGCATCAGTCGACTGGTCCTTCACCAGTCGATTGATCTCTCTGTGTTCTATCCTAGTCGACTAATCGAGCATCAGTCGATTGCCACCTAAGGTCTCTCTTCCCGAGTACAATTCTCTCAGCACTCGAACTCTAGGATTTCCCTTCCCGAGTACAGTTCTCTCAGCACTCGAAACCTCACGACTCAGTTGACTCTTCCTTCAGCAGCCTTGACCTGTTGCCTTCAAACCCTCTTCGACTTTGGCTCTCGTCCATCGGATGCATGCAAGCCCGCGGCTTGTCTCCCATGCCGCCCTTCACGTATGTCTCGAAGTCCGCTTCCCTCAGCTCATCATCCCTGCTTCAGCAGCCTCGATCTGTCGCCCCCAAGCCCTCTTCGACTTTGACTCTCGTCCCTCGGATGCATGCAAGCCCACGGCTCGTCTCCCATGTCATCCTTCACGTATGCCTCGAAGTCCGCTTCTCTTGGCTCATCGTCCCTGCTTTGTCCGCGGTCCCTCAGATGTATGCAAGCCCTCGGCTTGTCTCCCATGTCATCCTTCACCGGCCCCGAAGATGTCCAACTAAGTCTATGTGTATCATGCAAACCTGCACACTCGCATACACATATTAGATTAACATGAAACCTTAACTTAATCATATTGGCACACACATCAAAATCCATGATCTTCCTAATTAAATTTGGATCGATTGCACCAACATGAGAGTCTCAAATTCTTAAATTGAATTCAGTGTTGGATGGCAAGGTCCAGATGATTGATATGATGGAAACTAAAATTCAAAAACTAAGTTCTGACATAAAATAATAGTGGCAGTGAAGCTGAAAACATAATTACTGCGAAGGATGCAATAATTAAGGAAAAGGAGGCAATATTATCTTATAAAGAAAAGATGATAGGACAACAAGAGGAAAAAAATCAATGATCTTAAAACTCAGTTGCTTGGCAAAGATAAAATTATTGAAGAGAAACACAGAAATGTGTGTAAAAGACAAAATTATTGAAGAACTAGAGGGGAAAATCCAAGATCTTGAATTGGTTGGCAAGGATACAACAATTGAAAAAAAAGAAGAGAGATGTGTATGCAAAAGACAAAATTACAGAAGATGAAGAAAGGAAAATAAAAAAATTGAAATTCAGATGGTTGTGAAGGATAACATCATTATAGAAAATCACAACAATTTGTCTGTAAAAGACACAATTCTAGCAGAACAAATGATAAATATAAAAAATCTGGAAAGTCAGTTGGCTTGCAAGGATAAAATGATGGAAGAAAAGCTCTATAATTTGTGTCAAAAGGACACAATTTTAGCAGACCAAGAGAGAAAAATCAAAAATATGGAAAGTCAGCTGGTCACCTGGTTAAAATAATTGAAGAACAACTCAGCAATTTGTGTGTAAAAGAAAACATATTTGCAGACCAAGAGAGGAAATTCAAAGATCTTGAACGGCGATTTGTTGGGAAGGATCAAATATTTGAAGATGTTAATCTGGATCGACCAATTACAAGGGGAAAGAGGACAGCTAGAAAGAGAATCACACTCTCACCTGATGAAGAAATTGCGAGAGTGACCTTGGTCAAGTCCAAGCAAAGGAGAAAAGTAAGTTTCGAAGATCAGGAAGCGACTAAGATGGGGAAGGGGAAAGGAGAGGAACAAATTGAAAAACAAGACCAAGTTGAAGAAGGTTATGTCCCCTGCATTAAAGTATCTGCCACCTCTTCATTAACTAAACTCCTTCATTAGATTGTCAAACAAAAATTCAAAATCATGAAGGTACCGTTGATAGCATACTTAACTATGTTTTTAAATTCAATATTAGTAGTTTTGTAGAACAGTTATGTTGATTTTTGTTTTGAATTTCAAATATTTTGAAGGTGGTGTTAAATAACTGCTACATGTTTAGAGATCTATAATTTAAAACAAAGTTGTCTAATTTTGATTGCTGAGTCAAAAATTATGATTTTCGAAATTTTATAATATAGTTGTACACATTGTAGCAACTAATGCTAAATAGCTACAACAAGTTGTAGCAACTACTATCAAGTAGTTGCTAGAAACTATGTAATAAATTTCCGAAAACTAACTCAGTTGCTACAAACTGTGTAATGAGAGGAACTTTTTTAAAATGTGTGTAGCAGCTATTCAACAATGTGTGTAGTAGTAGTAGTTACTTGATAGTGGTTGTTACATGTAGTAGCTATTTAGCAATGGATGTAGAAGCTATTTAGCATTAGCTGCCATATTTTGTAACAACTAATATTTAGTAGCTATTACAACTATATAGCAGCTACTCGATAGTGGTTGCTACAACATGTAATAACTATATATTCAGCAATGGTTGTAGAAGCTATTTATCATTAACTGCTACATTTTATAGCAGCTACTATTGAGCATCAAAACTTTTGACTTCGAATATCAGAATGTATTGTAGGTTATTTTTTTAATCCAATTGAAGATCGTTCAAAGATCTATATTCCAAAAGAAAGTTCGTCTCATTCTGAAAGCCAAGTTAAAAGTTATAGAATTCGTAAATTTATTACACAGTTGTAGCAACTATTATTGTTTAGCTGCTGTAAATTATAGTAGCTACTCTATCTACATATTGTAGCAACTACTTGATAGTAGTTGCTATCATGTAGCAGCTATTTAACATTAGTTGCTACAATGTGTACAACTTTGTTATAAATTTATAAAAATCATAACTTTTGACTCAACTATCATAATGTGTTATAAATTTTCGAAAATCATGACTTTTGACTCACCTATTAGAATGTGTTATAAATTTTTGAAAATTATAACTTTTGACTTAGCTATGAGAATGAGACAAACTTTTTTAAAAATTATAAATCTCTGAATGTGTAGCAGTTATTCAACAATGTGTGTAGTAGCTACTCGATAGTGGCTGCTACAACATGTAACAACTACTTTGTAGCAATACCTACTGCTTTGAGGTAGTTGTTACAATGTGTATCACCATAATACTATAGAAGAAACAGATGTTGTAGTCGAGCACCCTAATTAAAAAATCATCCAGCAAAATGAATGGGGTAGGGTCAACAACGTTGAGTTTTGTTTGAGGTAACTTTATGCTCTATCTGGCGAAGGGTGGAGCGGCAGCAAAAGGAAACTGTCAGCGAGGGAAGGAGCTACAACGGCGAAAGATGGCGATAGCGTCAGGTTTTGTTTGATTTTGGGGATCTTCATCGGTCGGAGACAAGAGCTGTTAAATACTGAATTTTTGGGTTGAAAAGGTAAGTTTTCGAAGATAAGGGCTTAGTTGAAATTTACTGAACTTGGAGGGGATTATTTGCAAAAAAGTAAAATTATTATAAAAACCCTAAATCTTATCTTCCCTGATCGGTGTGCTTTTCATGCGGTGGTTTCCCTTGCGACAACCGCCGACGTCGCAACCGTCGACGCCAACTTCTCCCCATCGCGCCTTCTTTTCTTCTCCTTCTTCTGATTCTTTCTCCCCCGAGCACCCCGTCTCTCTCTCTGGTCGCGCTTTGCCTCGCGTGGAACTCTACCCGACGCCAGCGCACGCACTTTCCCTGTCGGTTTCGCTCGACGCCGCCACCCCTTCGCCGGTGCGAGTTCTCCTTCACGCGATTTCAGCCGACGATCCTCCCCCTCTTGTGCCGAGTCGTCAGAGTTGAGAGATATCAAGCAAAGATTGTTGTTGCTCCTTGATCCACTGCAGGCACAACCAAATTTGGGGATCTTTCCATTTTGATCTAAGCAGAGGATTGAAGCATCAATCGCTGGTAAGGTTTACTTGTTGATTGAATTGTGAAATGTATGAGTTTAGGTTCAACTCAGTGGATTAAATATATTTTATTCTTAGTTATTTAAACTAAGTGTGTTGTTCTTAGGATCGTTCTATGGTCATTTTGATAGTTACTGAATTGCAGTGTGAGGAGTCTGACTGATTATAAAGTTGTTTGTGATCAAAGTGTTTAGTAGGTTGTTATTAATTGATTGCTGCGGTTGCTTTGATGAGTGATGTTTTAGGTATGTTGATACGTTGTTTGAGAAGAGTGTTGTATATGGATTTTCTGATGTTTAGTTCGAGTGCAGAGAAGTGTAGTAGATTAAGAGAGATGCTAAGTTGTACTTGGTATCAGTGTGTTAATTTAGTTGAAAGATGAGTTGTGATGCCTTGGGTAATACTTATGTTATTAAGTTGGAAATGTTTAGTTGTTGTCCTATATTGCGTCGTGAACACTTGATTTAGTTCGGTAGCTAAGAGGTTCTAGACTTTGGGGAATATATGTTGTAATTAGGATGTATTGTAACCGTGTGTAGTATTTTATTTGATGTAGCTAAACTTTATTAATTATTATACAGGACCTTGACCTCGGACTCGTTCAGTTGATCGTGGAAGGTTTCCGTTTACGGACTTCTGAAATTAAGGCGGGTATTTCTCATTTGTACTCGAGTAGTTTCGTTTACCTTAAAGGATGACTATCTTATGTCTAGTAGGTTGCTTGACCTTGTTCTTTGTCGTTTGTTGTTTTAACATCGCCGTTGATACTTACTCTTCGTTGATCTTTGAGTATTCCAAATTCGTTTTTGTACAGTCCTCTGTTGGTTTTCTGTTCTGTAAAGTACCGCTTGTACGCGAGTACTTAGAAGTCCATTAAACATAATTAGGTTTATTTGGCACTAGAAATATCCTACCTATTAGTGTAGGTGCATAATCGTTGGTTTGCGATTTCTGGTTGGTTGTATTGATGCATCGTATACTTGTTGGATTTTGTTGCATCGTTATTTCTTCGGTTGTTTGTGCATCGTATAACATGCACCATACTTGCACGTTGCATACTAACGACTGTTAGGCTTACATTTGGTTAAGCCGTCGTTAGTCATATTGTTGCTTGATTCACTCAACCACTTATTATCGTGGTAGTTATTAGAGTGCGAGCACCTGTCCTGTTATGCCAAACAGTGACACCCTCACCGTTGTTTTTAGAGGGATATTGCAGTTGTATAGATCCCCTTATATATCGGAGTTGGAGTGTAGACTCCCCAGCATCCTGTCCACTCAACCACGCCTTATGTGGTATTTGTTGTTGGAGTGCGTACAGTTGTCACAGCCCTACCCACTCAGTCACACAGATGGGATGTGTTGACGGCTTGACTGGCGTCAGGGGTGACACATGTCATTGCATCATGTGCATACGGATTTCGTTTATGCATTTTTCCTGTGATTGTTGCATTTATATGAGCTATGGTTGTTGCATTTGATTGACATGTATGTATATCTTGGTTTTACTATTGTTGTGTTGTTTTATACATGCTTAGTGCTTATTCGGATTTTATGCTATGTCGTTTTACTATATGTTACGCATGTTTAGGTGAATCTATATTTCTTATGGACTGTACTCTTTTGATTCTCTACTAGTTGTCCTTATCATGCCATACTTATTTGTCTACTCATATACCCGCAGAGTTCGCCCGGACTCACCGCCCCTGTTTTTCTTTTTGTTGTTTCAGATAGCAGGTAGACGTATCTCTTGGAGCCAGGAGAGGATCCAATTGTCAGTCCCCAGTGTCGAGTTGAGTTAATCTTTCATATTTGGTTTAGTTATTTGTTTCAGTACTTGGAGTTGCATTTTATTCGTTATTGGTTTTTGTCGAGATTAGAGACTTTTGTGTTCTCTTTGGGATTGTAGTTTTTTTCTGTTTAAGGTGACTGAGCCACCCCTTATCTTTTATTCTAATATAAACTGCGTGGTTGTGTTTACTTCTATGTGATGCTAGCCGCATGTGGCTAAGCTTTTATGGTGAGATATATGTATTATTGTCTCATATTGTCCGTCGTACAGGGGAGATGCTGCCGATTTTCGAGGAAGCATGTGCCTCTGGGGGCGTGACAAGAGTTTTGAGGTAACTTTGTTTGCACCCGGCGAAGGAACGAGCGGCAATGACGGAAGACAACAGCGAGGATAGGAGCAAGAGCGACAGAAGACACCGATGAAGGAGAGCCGCACGAGTGCGAGGGAAATTTAGAAATTGGGAAAGTGAAAAGAGAGTGAGGGCTTTTATAATGGAGGGAGGAAGGGAGAGAGGAATAAAGGAATATTTTAATACTAAAAAAATTGAGGGAGGGAGCGAGAACGTAACAAACACTACAAAAAAACAATTTTTTAGAGACGAAAGTTAGCAACGAATATTTTTTGTTGCAGATTTGCAACAAAATTTGCAATGAAAAAAATATTCGTCCCAAATTAGCAACAAATTTGGCAACAAAAAATCTTTGTCGCAGTTTAGCGTCAAAAACATTTTCGTTGCCAAATTTGTTGCAGTTTGGCAACAAATTTCGCGACGAATGATATATTCATTGTAGATTTGCAACGAACCCATTATCGTCGCAAAAAAGCAACGAATTTAGCAACAAATATTTGTCGTTGGACATTTGCAACGATTAATTCGTCGCAATATTGCAACGAAAAATATTTGTTGCAAATCTCCAACGAATTTTGCAAATAAAAATATTTTATTGTTCGTTGAGAATTTGAGATGAAATTTGCAACAAAATTTTAAAGGTCCTGTATTTTTTATAAAAAAAATCTAATTTTTGCAACGAATTTAATTTTCGTTGCAGATTTACAACGAAATCTGCAACGAAAATTTTCGTTGCAGATTTGCAACAAAAAGTTTCGTTGCAGATCTGCAACGAAAAGTTTCGTTGCAGATCTGCAACGAAAAAGTTTCGTTGCAGTTTTCGTTGCAGAATGTGATTTTTTTTTTAAATATAAGAAAAACTAATATCATAGAAGGCCCTACGGAGGTCGGATCGAGACGAAACGAGTTTCTATGAGTCCGTATTGACGTCCCGATCGAACTAACTGCCTCAAACAAAAAATTTTACTGAATAAATTATTTTTAATATTTTAAATTATAGGTAGGTCAAGAAGTTAGAAAAAAAGATTAAGGTTAGAAGTATAATATTGTTTCATATTAAGAAATTTGATATTTACTGAATCTCTATCAAAAATCGCATTCGAGGTGGTCAACATGATCATGAGATCGTCACGGTCACATAGGAATTTGTTTTTTTTGAAATTCGAGGTTCATAGGGCGATCTACGAATTTTTGAAGGTCCTCTATTTTTTTTTCAAAAAATAGAATTTTGCAACGAACTTTTTCGTTGCAGATTTGCAACGAAACTTTTTCGTTGCAGATTTGCAACGAATTGTATTATTTGTTGCAGATTTGCAACGAAATCTGCAACGAATACTAAATTCGTTGCTAACCAGCAACGAAAAATAGATTCGTTGCAGATGTTTTTTTTCTGAAAAACTTATAAAATATTGTAGAAGGACCTGCGGAGGTCGGATCGAGACGAAACGAGTTTCTATGAGTCCGTATCGACTTCCCGATCGAACTAGCGGCCTCAAACAGAAATTTTACTGAATAAATTATTTTTCATATTTAATATTATAGGCAGATCAAGAAGTTTGAAAAAAAATATTAAAGTTAGAATTATAAGATTGTTTAATATTAGAAAATTTGATATTTACTGAATCCCTATAAAAAATCACATTCAAGGTCGTCAACGTGATCATGAGATCGTCACGGTCCCATAGGAACTTTTTTTTTTTGAAATCCGAGATTCGTAGGGCGATCTACGAATTTTTGAAGGTCCTCTATTTAAAAAAAAACAAAATTTGCAACGAATTTTTTCGTTGCAGATTTGCAACGAAATCTGCAACGAATCCTAAATTCCTTACTAATCAGCAACGAAAATCAGATTCGTTGTAGATTTTTTTTTTGCAAGACTTATGAAATATCGTAGAAGGCCCTACGGAGGTCGAATCGAGACGAAACGAGTTTCTATGAGTCCGTATCGACTTCCCGTTTGAACTAGCGGCCTCAAACAAATATTTTACTAAGTAAATTATTTTTCATATTTAAATTATAGGCAGATCAAGAAATTAGAAAAAAGATTAAAGTTAGAAGTATAAGATTGTTTCATATTAAGAAATTTGATATTCAGTGAATCTCTATCAAAAATCGCATTCGAGATCGTCAACGTGATCATGAGATCATCATGGTCCCATAGGAACTTGTTTTTTTGAAATCCGAGGTTTGTAGGGTGATCTACGAATTTTTGAAGGTTCTCTATTTTTTTTTTTCTAAAAACAGAATTTTGCAACGAAATTTTTTCGTTCCGGATTTGCAACGAATTGTGTTATTTGTTGCAGATTTGCAACAAAATCTGCAACGAATCCAAAATTCGTTGCTAATCAGCAACGAAAAACAGATTCGTTGCAGATTTTTTTTTCTGCAAAACTTATAAAATATCGTAGAAGGACCTACGGAGGTCGGATCGAGATGAAACGAGTTTGTATGAGTCCGTATTGACTTCTCGATCGAACTAGCGACCTCAAACAAAAATTTTTCTTAATAAATTATTTTTCATATTTAATATTATAGGCAGGTCAAGAAATTTGAAAAAAAATATTAAAGTTAGAACTATAAGATTGTTTAATATTAGGAAATTTGATATTTACTGAATCTCTATCAAAAATCACATTCGAGATCGTCAACGTGATCATGAGATCGTCACGGTCCCATAGGAATTTGTTTATTTGAAATCTAAGATTCATAGGGCGATCTACGAAATTTTGAAGATCCACTATTTAAAAAAAAAGAATTTTGCAACGAAATTTTTTCGTTGCAGATTTTTTTTTGCAAGACTTATGATATATCGTAGAAGGCCCTACGGAGGTTGGATTGAGACGAAACGAGTTTCTATGAGTCCGTATCGACTTCCCGTTTGAACTAGGTACCTCAAACAAAAATTTTACTAAATAAATTATTTTTCATATTTAAAATTATAGGTAGGTCAAGAAATTAGAAAAAAGATTAAGGTTAGATGTATAAGATTGTTTCATATTAAGAAATTTGATATTTACTGAATCTCTATCAAAAATCGCATTCGAGGTTGTCAACGTGATCATGAGATCGTCATGGTCCCATAGGATCTTGTTTTTCTGAAATCCAAGGTTCGCAGGGCGATCTACGAATTTTTGAAGGTCCTCTATTTTGAAAAAAAAATAGAATTTTGCAACGAAATTTTTTCGTTGCAGATTTGCAACGAATAGGGTTATTTGTTGCAGATTTGCAACGAAATCTGCAACGAATCCCAAATTCATTGCTAATCAACAACAAAAATCAGATTCGTTGCAGATTTTTTTTTTTTTGCAAAGACTTATAAAATATCGTAGAAGGCCCTACGGAGGTCGGATCGAGACGAAACGAGTTTCTATGAGTCCGTATCGACTTCCCGATCGAAATAGCGGCCTCAAACAAAAATTTTACTGAATAAATTATTTTTTATACTTAAAATTATAGGTAGATCAAGAAGTTAGAAAAAAAAGATTAAGATTAGAAGTATAAGATTGTTTCATATTAGGAAATTTGACATTCAGTGAATCTCTATCAAAAATCGCATTCAAGGTCGTCAACGTGATCATGAGATCCTCACGGTCCCATAGGAACTTGTTTTTCTGAAATTCGAGGTTCGTAGGGCGATATACGAATTTTTAAAGGTCCTCTATTTTGAAAAAAAACAGAATTTTGCAACGAAATTTTTTCGTTGCAGATTTGCAACGAATAGGGTTATTTGTTGCAGATTTGCAACGAAATCTGCAACGAATCCCAAATTCGTTGCTAATCAGTAACGAAAATCAGATTCGTTGCAGATTTTTTTTTTTGCAAGACTTATAAAATATCGTAGAAGGCCCTACGGAGGTCGGATCGAGACGAAACGAGTTTCTATGAGTCCGTATCGACTTCCCGATCGAACTAGCGGCCTCAAACAAAAATTTTATTGAATAAATTATTTTTCATATTTAAAATTATAGGTAGGTAAAGAAGTTAAAAATAAAGATTAGGATTGGAAGTATAAAATTGTTACAAATTAGGAATTTTGATATTTACCGAATCTCTGCCAAACATCAAATTCGAGGGTGTCAACGTGATTATGTGATCGTCACGGTCCCATATGAACTTGTTTTTTGAAATCCGAGTTTCGTAGGGCGATATACAGATTTTTGAAGGTCCTCTTTTAAAAAAAAAATAAAATTTTGCAACGAAATTTTTTTGTTGCAGATTTGCAACGAATATATATATTTGTTGCAAATTTGCAACGAAATATGCAACGAATTATTTTTTTTAAAAAATAAAATAGTTTTCATTATTTAAAAGTATAATAGCATTTCATATTACTAAATTTGATAGTTACCGTATCTTTGTCAAAAATCATATTTGAGGTCGTCAACTTGATCATGAGATTATCACGGTCCTATAGGAATTTGTTTTTTCTAAATCCGAGGTCTTTAGGGCGATCCAAGAATTTTTAATAGCCCCTGTTCTTAAATAAAAAAAACTGAGATTTGCAACAAATTTTTTCGTTGCAGATTTGCAACGAAATTTAGTCGTTGCAAAATATGTAATGTTTGTGACGAAAAATTTTCGTTACAGATTTGGGACGAAATTTGGAACGAAATTTTTTCGTTGTAAAATTTCAATTATTACCGCCCCTTTTTTTGCCCCAGATTGGGAATTCCATTTCACCTCTCATCCTCGCGGGCGAAAAGATTCTTCCTCGCGCGCATCTCACTCCGCCGATTTTCTTCCTCACGCGCACCTCACTCCGGCGATTTTCTCATTCCGGCAACTCGGTATGTTTTTTTCCTCTCTTTTTCTTCCCTTTCCCTTTCCCTTTCTTTTCCTTCTTCTCGCCGGTGGCTGTCCTTCTCGCCGGAGCTGTTCTTGAAGACTCCTTTTCTCGCCGGCGGCCTGGCCGCAGGCAGCCATGTGCTTCTCCTTCTTCTCGCCGGTGGCTGTCCTCTCCGGATCTGCTTTGCCATGGCCGGATCTCCCTCACCGGCGATTTTCTCCTCTCCTTCTTCTCACGCACGACGAATCCCCTCACTCCGGCGATTTTCTCCTCGTTCCGGCAACCCGGTAAGTTTTCTTCCTCTCATTTTCTTCCCTTTACCGTTCTTCTCCTTCTTCTCGCGGGATCTTCTTCCCGGCAACTCGGTGGACCTCCTTCTCGCCGGATCTTCTTTGCCACGCCCGGATCGGCCGCAGCCAGCCATCACCCAGGAAAGTGGCTTACCCAGGTAAATGGCTTACCAACAGCTAGTAAATGGTTTACCAACTCGGTAAACCACTTTTGTTCGATATCTTTTTATTGTTTCACAACAGCTAGTACAGAAAGCTTTTGCTCGTCTCTACTTTAATGACTTCCTGAGGAATACAAGGTTATTTCTTGTCAACTTTCCTTATCCTGTTTTGTCTTGACCTTTCTTAGGGAAAAGTACTCCTTAATTTCTTTAGAAATACATTAACTTTCTTTAAAGATTAGAATTTTTTATTTGAGTTTTCTTGCTTCTGGCTTGTTATTACATGCTAAATACTCTCTGGTCAGTTTCAGCCTTCTGGGCTTGAAAGAACACTGTTAGGTCATTTATCCAATCAAAAGAATCAAAACAATAAACTTCGCAGCTCGTTCTTTCATGATTTCCAATTAAATATTTGGATGGTAAGCACAGAATGTGCGTGAAATTGAGCACTATCTCATCTTTAAACACTGTTTAATGTTTTTCATGCTAACCATCTGATCGGTAACATTGTATAGAAATTGTATTGCCGGTTCATACAGTAGCCCTTATGTTGGCTATCAATTAGTACCTGTCTACAAATGTTTATGATGATCTATAACACAATTAACTGAAATGCATGGTACTGGTTTTTTGCCTGATCATTCACAACTGTAACTTCCAGATCCATCTTATCTTTGTTTCAAATCTACTCTCTCATTTAGTTGTATAATTAAAAGAGTTCCTTCCACCTTGTCAGTTGAGTTGCAGTTTAATGCTTTTATATGTTTTTTGTCTTGAGGTCACAATCTCCTCAGGGTTAGCTACAAATGGGCTATTTATTGTGAGACCCAATGATATTCAACTCTAGGAACTAAGCTTCTCAGAATAAGTAATAGCGTCTACAATATATATGGTAGTTTAATGTGCCCTGATGAGGATCTGCACCAAGTGGCTGATTGGGCTTGCTACGGATTGGACTCAAAGGTAAAACCACAATAGGCTATAGATAAAGCTCTGTTGTTCCAATTCTCATTGGAATGAAATGGAGCAATTTGAGACCATCCGGCACTAATCTGTTTTTGCTGAAATTTCTTTGTTCATAACTAGAATCCTGTCTAAATCTTTGAATTTAGAATCTCATTGAAAATAGATCATTACGAGCTGAAAATATTCAGTACTAACTAATTATAAGACATCCATAAATAATAATTATAGCAATTTTATCCTCTTCCATGATGATGATTAAACTCTGTTTTCTCGTTGTGGTTAGTGTTGTTGTGAAGGATGCGAAAGAGAAGCTCGAGCCTTTTACAAAATTGAGTGATGATGAAAGTTACGTAAGTCGTGATCTTGAAAAGGTAATTATTTTGTTTGTTTAGTCTGATGAAAATTTAGATTTATAATCCTATTAGCTCTTTTCATGCTTAAAACTGTTCAGGCTTCACAGCAAGTTGCCAAACCTCTATATGATGCAAAAGTTCAACCCTCTACTTTGTTGCCAAAACAACTCGGAAATATGTACACTGCATCACTTTATGCTGCATTTGCATCTGTAACATAATTTCTTTTATTGCCATATTTTCAAGAACTCAAATAAATGGTGTTAATTTAGTTTTCTATATTTGTGTAGGTTGGCCAGCGGATTGTTATGTTCTCATATGGAAGTGGCCTTACCTCAACTATGTTTTCTTTCAAACTTCAGAATGGGCAACATCCATTTAGCCTGTCAAACATTGCTTCCGTTCTTAATGTAACAGAAAAGCTTGAAAGACGACATGTGGTATGCAACCTCGATGAAGGAAACTAGTTAATTCTTCTTACTACTAGTTCAAAGTTTCTATATGTTCTACTTGCTTCTTTAGGTTACACCTGAAAAGTTTGTGGAGACATTGAAGTTGATGGAACACAGATACGGAGCCAAGGATTTCGAAACAAGCAGACACAAGCTTACCGACACCTGGAACCTTCTACCTCGTGAATGTTGACTCCATGTACCGTCGATATTATGCAAGGAAGGATGTAGATGAAGCTACACATGGGGAAAATGGTTCTTTAGCCAATGGTCACTGATGATGTCCCTCCTGAATAGGGAAGCTGGTAATGAACCTGGTGATGGTGTTGCTGAATAATTTTTTTAGTGTTGATGTAACCTTGGAACTTAACACTCTAATAAATGGATTTGGTCCATGAAGTAGCAAGTGATTTGTTTGAGCTACCTTCCTACAGTGATTAGAGAACTTTCAGCTTGGATATGTAGCTATGGAATTAAGAAATATTTATATTAACTGATTAGATTCTTGGTTGGCCGTTGGATTTTTGTATTCATGCATGGAAAATACAAGGTATAAATTAGGATTAGCCATTCTAGTTGATTATTTTTTTAAAAAAATATTTTTTAAAAATTGCGACGAATTTTGCAACAAAAAAATTTTGTTGCAAACTTATCGTAAATTTGTGATAAAAAATATATTCGTTGCAGAATTCGTTACAAATCTGCTACGAATAAAATTCGTTGCAGAATTCGTTGGAAATTTGCAACGAATCTTATTCGTTGCAGATTTGCGACAAAAATTGATCGTTGTAGAATTCGTGGCAGATCTGCAACGAATGAATTTGTCGCAGAATTCGTTGCAGATTTATATTGAATTTGTAGATTTGTAATGAAAAAATTTAATTATATTTGTTGCAAATCTGCGACGAAAATAAATTTGTCCCAAATTTCGTTGCAGATTAGCAACGAATTTAATTTGTCGCAAATTTGCAACGAAAGATTTTCGTTGCAAATTGGCAACGAAGAAAATTCGTTGCAGATTGGCAACGAATTTTATTTGTCGCTGATCTGCAACGAATTTTTTTTGTCGCAAATTTCGTTGCGGATTGGCAACGAATTATTTTTGTCGCAAATTTGCAACGAAACTTATTTGTTGCAAAATTCGTTGCAGATTTGCAACAAATTTTTTATAGTTCGACCCCAAATTTGGCGACGAGAATTTAGCAACGAAAATATTTTCGTTGCTAAATTCGTCGCCAAATTATTTTGCAACGAATTTTGAAAAAAAATTCGTTGCAAATTTTGTTGCA
Source organism: Boesenbergia rotunda (assembly GCA_024364735.1). Classification (NCBI taxonomy): domain Eukaryota; kingdom Viridiplantae; phylum Streptophyta; class Magnoliopsida; order Zingiberales; family Zingiberaceae; genus Boesenbergia; species Boesenbergia rotunda. Next base: position 79,383 of record JAGFNQ010006696.1, on the reverse strand, counting down.
AAATCCGATTTTTTTTGTAGTGAAATTTTTTATATGAAAAAACTGAGCTGGCAGTGCCACGTGAGCGCGTCGCTCACGATCACTCATGAATCGTCGAGCAGGATATCATCTCTCTCTCCCTATATATATATATATAAAAGAATATTATTTTGAGTGACATTTTCTGCCGACTAAGATGTCTAGTCGCCTAATCCAGGCGCCTTAATTATAAATTTAATTTTTCTTTATTATTTTTCTGAGGCATTTGGATTGATTCCAAGCACCTCACTATATGCGGATTTTTTTGAGATATATTATATGTATTTAGAGTTTAAGCTTTTAGGATTTAGGAGTTGGGTTATAATATGTTTAAGCCAATAAGATTTTCTCTTAAGATTCAAGCTTCCCTCTTGGGTAATACTGTTCAAAATAAAAAATTTTAGATACTCATGGAGTATATTATAAGTATTTAAGATTTAAGATTTTAGAGTTTAGGCCAATAAGATTTTCGTTCTATGGTTCAGGCTTCCCTCTAGGATTATATTGTTTAATATAAAAAAAATTTAGATGCTAATGAGGTATATTATATATATTTCGGATTTAAAATTTAAAAAAAATTAATTTGATAAAAAAGAAAACATAAAGTGTTCGTTAAAACAAAGACGCTCAAGGCGCTTGGATCAATTCCAACTGCCTCGAGCACCCATCGCGCACATGCACACACAGTAACATTGCTCAGGGTGTGTGTGTGTATATATATATATATATATATAGAGAGAGAGAGAGAAATAATAAAATATAGACCTTATTATGCGGATTCGTTTGAACTAAACTTGAGTGTCTGGAAATAAATCCAAGCACCTCACGTCATTCTAGGCGGGGCGCCTGGATTCATTTCTAAGCGCCACGCCTTAGCTATAGTATTTTTTTATTTTTTTAAATCAACCTATCTTAAAGATGAATAATATATCCAATAAGCATCTAAAATTTTTTATGTCCTATTGGCTTAAATTCATTATAAATCAACCTTTAAATCCTATATATATAATATATCCCGTGAACATCTAAAATTTTTATTTTGAACACTATAACTCTAAAAGGAATGACTTAAATTCTAGAGAAAAAATCTTATTGGTTTAAACTCACTATAACCCAACCTCTAAATGCTAAAATCTTAAATCTTAAATATATATAATATATCTCCAAAAATAAAAATGTAAAAAAAAAACTTACTATAACTAAGGTAGGTCGACTAGAAATGAATCTAAGCACCCGCCTAGAATAAAGCGGGGAGCTTGGAATCATTTCCAGACACGCCGAGTTTGGTCCATACTGATCCACAGGATTAGGTGTGTCTATATATATATATATATAATATATATATATATATATATTACCGTGTAAACTTTAATTATTTTTTGGTTTGAAAAGTTTTTATATTTAACATTATAACCCAATCATTAAATCTTAAATGCAAAATCTTAAATGGTGTAATCTTAAGTTAAAAAATTAAAATTAAAAATTAAAAAAACTCCAGATATACTTAATCCACACGAGTCTACATCAGAAGTTCCTTAGCATAATTTTTTAAATATGTATATATATATATATATATATATATATATATATATATATATACAATAAAATTAGCCCCCGTGATTAACCCGGAGGTATATTAACTTTGTCAAATTTTATGTTGACAACATTCACGTGTATATATATATATATATATAGACACACAATAAAATTAGCCCCCGTGACTGTTGGAAACGAGATGGCTATAGAGGGGGGGGGGGGTGAATATAGACAACCACTTTCACCTTCTAAACTTATCACGATTTCTGCAACTCAAATATCAGTAGCACAGCGGGAAGAGTAGAAAACAGAGTGTGCAGAAAAACAAAACGAAAGCAAAACAAACACGACTAGCAAGATCGCTAACAAGGAGAGTTTACAAGGTTCGGGGATAACTTGCCCCTACTCCTTAGCGTGCCCTTGAGGTGGGCGATCCCTTGATCATCGGCAGATCAAGCCCCGGTTAACACCGGATATGAAGCAACCTCCTTCTCAGTGGAGAAACCTCCCCACAGTGTGTTTCAAACAATGATATAGAATGAGCACAATGAAACAACAACAAGAAGGATCTTACTCAAACACTTAGCAAGGACAAAACACAGCAAGCTTCCCTGAGCTCCATCCAGTGGCGATCTCATGCAGACCCCTGCTCCGTGTCTTCCCATTGTCGGACTCCAAGCCTCTTGTTTTCTCCTTCAAGCGCTCAAGTATGATGATTGCTCCTCAATAGCTTGCTTAGAATGGTTGAAGAACTCAAGAACAGCAAGCTTGTAACACAGGAACTCAAGAGCACGAAAAACTGAAGAACTTCTTACAAACTCTCCTTCTCGCATTCCTTTTTGTTTCTCCGCCAAGCGACAAGTGGCAACATCTCTGTAGCTCCCAGCTACTCATCTGCCAACGCCAGCCTCTACTGAGCTATCTCTGGACTCACTGAGCTCCCCTCAGTCAAGCTCCAGTCTCAGCTCCAGTCTGCAGCTCGCCGTTGCAACCTGAAATGAGAAAGGGACAAACCTGCTCCAAGGAAAGCACTCTTTGACTTCTCCTTGAGTGTTTGAATCCTCCCCTGTCACCTGAAACTCAATCAGAGCATGAGAGCAGCAAATCAAGTAGCATATCAAATATCAGAAACATACATCAGCAAATCGGATACGATCGGACGCTCTGACCACGTCTTACAGTGAAAATTGAATTAAAGTGATCGGTCACCGGACCGATCCAGGGTGTGTGGATCGGTCACCAGATCGATCCACTGCTTCGTTGGGATTCCCAGCTCTCGCAGCTATACACGCCTGATAGGTCACCAGACCGATCAGGGTGAAGCCTGATCGGTCACCAGACCGATCAGGGTGAAGCCTGATCGGTCACCAGACCGATCAGGGTGAAGCCTGATCGGTCACCCAGATCGATCAGGGCAGATGAACAGTTATTTTTTAATCAAATCCAAGATCCCTGATCGGTCACCGGACCGATCCAAGACTTTGATCAGCAAGGGAACTCACTCACAGTTTGCTCCCTGATCGGTCACCAGATCGATCAGGAGCAAGACAGCAAGGAAGCAGCCTGCTCCCTGATCGGTCACCGGTCCGATTAGGAGCCACACAGTAGATTCCCAATCTCACTGTGCGCTCCCTGATCGGTCACCAGTCCGATCAGACATAGCTGGATCGGTCACCAGACCGATCCACTAAGGAGCAGCGTGCCAATGTCCCTGATCGGTCACCAGACCGATCCAGTGACTCAACCCTAGCCCTCCAAGCTAGGAATTCATCCACCTTAGCCCTCCAAGCTAAGGATTTTTCCATCTAACTCTCCAAGTTGGGAATTTGCACCTAACCCTCCAAGTTAGGACTTTTCACCTAGCCCTCCAAGCTAGGACTTTTCACCTAGCCCTCCAAGCTAGGACTTTTCACCCAACTCTTCCGAGTTAGAACATCATCCAACCTAGCCCTCCAAGCTAGGCACCTGACCCTCCAAGCCAGGACTTTTTCACCTAATTCTCCAAGAAGGGAATTTGCACCTAACCCTCCAAGTTAGGACTTTTCACCTAGCCCTCCAAGCTAGGACTTTTCACCCAACCCTTCCGAATTAGGACTTTTCCAACACCTAGCCCTCCAAGCTAGGATTTTCCACACCTAACCTCCCAGGTTAGGATTTTCCATATCATGTCTAATCCTCGATCAGGACTTAATCATAATTATCATAATCATCCTCCTAAACTAAAATCGTTGTCAACACCAAAACAACAATCAGGGCCAGACTGCATCAACAATCTCCTCCTTTTTGTTGTTTGACAACCCGATTTTAAGTTTAGGGATTCTCAATCAATATTCCAACTTTAGAATCATAGGGGAATCCAGATCCTCCCTCTACAACATGATCATGCTAAACTTAACCAATCCACACTCTCCCCCTTTGTCGAACACCGAAAAGGGACAAGAGGGACTGTCAAGATTAAGATGAACTCCCCCTCAATCCTAGAGGTATCCCAACTCATCAAAAATGTGATAGTTTGTGGAATGATCATACGAACACATGTGAAAAATTATAGCAAGACATAGCAATCACATGCATCATATGAGTATGAAATATAGACTCCCAAAGTATGCCATAATATTCATAAGTATCAAATAGACATGGCAATGTAAGCATGAATATGGCCATCGAACAATCATGCAGATAACAGGTACATAATCAACATGGCATCAACAATAGTAGATAAGCATGGCAGGTAAAAATATATAGGTCAAGGCATGAAAACATCCGAACAAGTAGCAAAATATGTGTGACTCAAGGTCACACCAACAAAGTCAGAGGGCATACAACCCAAAAGTATCATAGTCAAATACACAGATCATGATAAAACAGCAGATATCCGAGCTCAAGTGTCAGTAGGAGGGTCGTCATCGCGCATAAGGTCGTCCATCGTGGCATCATCAGCAGCCACAGCTGGTGCACCCTCGGCATGAACTGCTAGCGGCAGCTCCCCCACTTGGTTGCGATCCTTCCACTGTAGCCCCTCGGTCCCGAGAACAATGCCGGACTGAGCAAGCATACGACGATCCAGGCGACAGTCTTGTCGATTCATCGGCACGAGTTGGCCCTGTGAGACGTCGATGCCAACCGACTTCAGCCAGGCAGTGATGATATGGCCGAATGGCATGTAGATCGTCTGACCAGACCTCAGACCATGAACAATGATGGAGGAATAGATGGACGGTGCTATGTCAAAATCGAACTGCAGATGCATCCCGTAAAGCATCAGGCAGTGAGATGAATGGATCGCACCAAGATTCTTGGACGTAGTTGGAAGAAGACAATTTGCGATAATTTGAAACAGAATATAATCAATGGGAGATAGATGAAGAGCAGGAAATGTGGGAAAGTTATAGATGTCCGCACCAGAACTCCGTGGCCTGGGGTGGCCTAGAAAATGCTCATATATGGAGTCAGGAGTGACTCCAGTAAAGGGGACAGGAAGAGGAACAGGAAGATATGGATAAAGTGAGAAATCATTCTTGGAGCGACGACAACCCAGAAATATAGTGAAGGATGATAGGGTAAAGTCAAGATCGACACCGGTGACACGGGTCCGCCACCCCGTGCCCTCCCCATTGGCCAGATTATTGTAGAATTCAGAGACCAAGTCAACATTGATCGGCCTTTCTAAGAAAAGGATGTTTTGAAGCCCATAGTACTCAATGATTCCTTTTACCGTAGGGCAATGTTCATAAACAAAAGTTTAGTCCACTGATCGACATGGCATTAGTTCGAAGTTGTGCCAATGAAAGTCTAGGGCATAGAGAATGTTCTGAAATCTAGGATGCGGGGGAGATGGAGGCCTCGGAGGAGGTGTAGATGACAAAGGATTTTTCCCCCTTGAACTGTCCTCGAAAACCTCTTTTCCCTTAGCAGATTTCCTAAAGAAGTTGATATAGAATTCAATCAATATAGTAAGATGGACATAGATTGAATCATACAAGAGTTGATCACCATAGATAATACCCAATCAAAGGATAGATTCGATCAAGATCAAAATAGGGTAGCGAATAAGTGAAAAATTGGTCATTTGGTTGGAATGGGAGTCCACGGCAGTAAGTCACGGCATAACAGCAAGAATAAGAACAAAACATGGTTAGCTTCACAAACATATATTCTAAGAGCTGTTGTGAAAGGAAAACTGAAATCAAATCTTACTTAGGCGCCATTGAAGTTTGTTTGAAGAGATTGCAAGACTGAGAAGGAACATGTGATAGAGAAGGAGACTTCGAGCACGCAAGAACTTGGAGTTCGGATAAAACACCCGTAGAAGCTTTCGCAGAAGAGCTCGCACGCGCGTGAAGACGGGAGACGCAAGGACTCTCTCGCTCGCTCGCACAAGGTTGCGCAGAGTGTTTCAGCGCTAGGGTTCGGGAAAACGAAGGTTTAGAGAGAGTTAATCGGTTGGTGGATCGGTCCACCAACCAAAATTTAATGCGATTGTTCGGATCACCGTTCGATCTGATCGCGTCTCGACCGATCAGGATACAGCCTGATCGGACTGGAATGGTCCTGATCGGTCGGATGACCGATCAGACGCGCTCCTGATCGGTCGGGTGACCGATCAGGATTCGATTAGTAGGGTCCGGAGAGAAAACTCTGAGCTCCCCGATCGGTCTGTGGACCGATCCCCACAGGGTGCCAGATCGGTCGGGAGACCGATCCAGGCTAGCTCAGAACACTTAGTCAGATTTCGGGAGATCACGGCTTACAGATCGGTCTGTGAACCGAACACCACAGGAAGGGGTCAGATCGGTCCAGGGACCGATCAGCCCGATGCCTGATCGGTCCGGTGACCGATCAGGGTTCCTGATACGAACTGAAATGTTCAGTTTCAGAACTTCTGAAATTTTCAAAAGAAATCTGATGAACTTTGTCGAACTTAGACATGATTTTCTAACTAAAATTGATCCCTGAACAAGAATCAAAAGTCCTTATAGGTTCAACAAACACTTTGACCCATCTTAATGGAGTCAAACTCAACCATCAATCAATCAAGCAAATTCAAACAAGTTTTTACTCCAACTTCAAGTTTCCAATCAAGTTGCCTTGATTGGAATGTCCAAGTATGATCATGGAGCCATATACACATATGTTATGCAATGGTTTTCCCCATACTTGGTCACCACCGTGATTATTATCTCGTCAACTTAATTTCTCAAGTGATGCAATGACATTTTGAGAAATTGAGTTGAACCTAACATCTCACCCCATATCTAGCAAACAAAAACATTTTGGTAACCCTTATAGTTTGTGTGAGATGTTCCCAAAGTTACCCAATTGTTCCCTAACGATTTGAAATAATCATGAAGGGTTTTGAATACAATTTGAGGATCATGAAGCGCGACACATTCCCAATTCCCGTCTTAGGAAACTAAATTCACTCTCGGGAAGTAGTTTAGTGAAAATGTCAGCTAGGTTTGACTTTGACTCTACATGTGAGAGTATGATGTTCCCCCTAGCTACATGATCTCTAATGAAGTGGTGTCTTACCTAAATATGTTTTATCCTAGAATGATGGACCGGATTCTTGGTTAAGTTAATTGTGCTAATGTTATCACATAACACTTGCACACCCTTGTAACTCAATCCATAGTCCTCTAAGGTGTGGATCATCCACAACAATTGTGATATACTCTCTCCTATGGCAATATACTCTGCCTCGGTAGTGGAAAGAGCAACACAATGTTGCTTTCGACTCGACCAACTTACTAGAGACGATCCTAAGAATTGGCAGCCCCCACTAGTGCTTTTTCGGTCCAACTTACATCCAGCGTAGTCGAAATCCGTATAGCCCATCAAATCAAAAGATTCGGTACGGGGATACCAAAGACCTACACCAATTGTGCCCTTGAGATATCTCAAAATTCGCTTAACAGCAATTAGGTGAGATTCCTTGGCACAGACTTGATATTTAGCGCACATCCCTACAGCAAATAGTATATCTGGTCGACTAGCTGTGAGGTATAGCAAACTACCTATCATGCTTCGATATTGAGTTAGATCAACGGGTTTACCACTCTCATCATTATCTAATCTTGTGTTTGTAGCCATGGGAGTGGTTACCTCTTTGAATCACTCATATTGAATTTTCGAAGCATTTCATGTGTATACTTTGATTGGTGCACATGGATACCATCGCGAGTTTGCTTGATTTCAAGTCCGAGGAAGAAAGTCAACTCTCCCACTAGACTCATTTCAAACTCACTCTCCATGTGTCCGATAAATTCACGTAAATAGCCCTTGTTGTTTGAGCCACAAATTATGTCATCGACATATACTTGGGCTACAAATATATTGTCACCATCTCTTCGTAGAAATAGTGTAGGGTCTATTTGACCTCTAACGAAACCCTTTCCAATCAAGAATGTCGACAACCGCTCATACCAAGCCCGGGGTGCTTGTTTAAGGCCATAGAGTGCCTTCTTGAGCTTGTACACGTGGTTCGGATATTCGGTACTCTCAAACCCCGGAGGTTGTTCGACATAGACTTCTTCCCTAATCAAACCATTTAGGAAGGCCGATTTGACGTCCATTTGAAATAATTTGAAGCCTCGATGTGCTGCAAATGCAAGCATCAATCGGATGGACTCTAATCGTGCCACGGGAGCATAAGTCACATCATAATCAAGACCTTCAACTTGACTGTAGCCTTTGGCTACCAAGCGTGTCTTGTTTCTAATGATTTCTCCCTTGTGGTTTAATTTGTTTTTGAAGACCCATTTAGTTCCAATAATGGTGGTCTTCTTAGGCCTAGGGACTAAGTCCCAAACCTGACTCCTCTCAAATTGACCTAGTTCATCTTGCATCGCGATAATCCAATCGGGATCATTTAATGCTTCATCAATTTTTCTAGGTTCAATTTCGGAAATTAGAGCAACTTCATTAGCCTCATTCCGGAAGAATGATCTAGTCCTAACCCCTTGATGGATGTCTCCAACAATTTGGTCTTGGGGATGACTAGAGGCTAGTCTCGTTTGCCTTGGTGTTGGTGGTGCTTCTTGAATAGGTTCACTAGACACAAATTCAGCCTCAGGATCCGGCTGATCAATGAGTTGTCTAGGCTCACCGTCATCAGACTCATCACCATCAACAACACTTGGAGTTTCTTTCAAACTTAGTCTCCTAAGTTCAAGTTGAGCTCCTCTTACATTTTCTGATTGGTCAATTAATTTTGGAATTTCCTCAAAAACCACATCAGAAGACTCTTCAACTAGTCTAGTTCTCTTGTTGTAGACTCGGTAAGCTTTACTAACGAGAGAGTACCATACTAGTATCCCTTCATCAGCTTTTGCCGTGAACTTTCCAAGGTGATCCTTGGTGTTTAGGATGAACACCTTACAACCAAACACCCTAAGATGTTTAACCGTAGGTGGTTTCCCAAACCAAAGTTCGTGGGGAGTCTTTCCTAAAAACCTATGGATGAGAACTCGATTTTGCACATAGCAGGCTGTATTTACAGCTTCAGCCCATAAGTAACTCGGGAGTGAGTACTCATTAAGCATACTTCGTGCAGCCTCTTGAAGAACACGATTCTTCCTCTCTACAACACTATTTTGTTGTGGTGTTCTAGGAGTAGAGAACTCATGCCTATAACCCTTATCTTGACAAAATTCTAGAAACCTTTGGTTTTGAAATTCACCTCCATGATCACTTCTTATTGTCTTAATTGTTGATGATTTCTCATTTTCAACCCTTCTACAAAAAGAAATGAATATATCTAAGGTTTGATCCTTATGTTTTAAAAAGTAAGTCCAAGTATATCTAGTAAAATCATCAATGATAACAAAGCAATATCTACTTCCATTTAATGATATGATGGTACTACAATCAAATAGATCCATGTGAAGTAAATCTAAAGCATTGGAAGTACTTACAGTGCTTTTACATTTATGTGCAGATTTTGTTTGCTTACCCATTTGACACGCATCACATAATTTATCTTTTCCATACTTGATGCTTGGTAAGCCTCGAACTAGTCCCTTGTTGGCCAACTTCCGGATGTTCTTCATGTTCACATGTGCTAGTCTCCGGTGCCAAAGAGTGGACTCTTCTTCTTTTGACATGAAACACTTAGCAAAAGCATTAGTAGCACTTTTAAATGAAACTTGATAAATATTGTCTACTCTTGCTCCTACTAGTACCGTGTCCAAGGTGTCATTTTGTCTAACTAGACATTGACTTGGTTGGAAGTCAATTGTGTAACCCGTGTCACACAATTGACTGACACTTAGGAGATTAAACTTCATCCCCTTGACTAGAAGGATATTTGAGATTCTAAGACATTCAGATATTTGAATGTCTCCTATTCCTATGACCTTAAGGCTACCATTGTTATCAAATGATACATTACCTCTAGTCTTCTTGTGAAATGTGGTAAATTATGATCTATCCCCGGTCATGTGTTTGGAGCATCCACTATCAACGAACCAAGTTGATAGATGCTCCCCCTTAATCATAACCTACACAATTCGAAAAATAGAAGTCTTAGGTACCCAAACCTTGGGACCTAAAGCATCAACTAAGCATGACTTTGTCACCCATGCCTTGACAACTTTCTTTAAAATTAAAAATTAAAAAAACTCCAGATATACTTAATCCACACGAGTCTACATCAGAAGTTCCTTAGCATAATTTTTTAAATATGTATGTGTATATATATATATATATATATATATATATATATATATATATATATATATATATATATATATATATATATATATACACACACAATAAAATTAGCCCCCGTGATTAACCCGGAGGTACATTAACTTTGTCAAATTTTATGTTGACAACATTCACGTGTGTATATATATATATATATATATATATATATATATATATATGACACACAATAAAATTAGCCCCCGTGACTGTTGGAAACGAGATGGCTATAGAGGGGGGGTGAATATAGACAACCACTTTCACCTTCTAAACTAATCATGATTTCTGCAACTCAAATATCAGTAGCACAGCGGGAAGAGTAGAAAACAGAGTGTGCAGAAAAACAAAACGAAAGCAAAACAAACACGACTAGCAAGATCGCTAACCAGGTGGGTTTACAAGGTTCGGGGATAACTTGCCCCTACTCCTTGGCGTGCCCTTGAGGTGGGCGATCCCTTGATCGTCGGCAGATCAAGCCCCGGTTAACACCGGATATAAAGCAACCTCCTTCTCGGTGGAGAAACCTCCCCACAGTGTATTTCAAACAATGATATAGAATGAGCACAATGAAACAACAACAAGAAGGATCTTACTCAAACACTTAGCAAGGACAAAACACAGCAAGCTTCCCTGAGCTCCATCCAATGGCGATCTCACGCAGACCCCTGCTCCGTGTCTTCCCACTGTCGGACTCCAAGCCTCTTGTTTTCTCCTTCAAGCGCTCAAGTATGATGATTGCTCCTCAATAGCTTGCTTAGAATGGTTGAAGAACTCAAGAACAGCAAGCTTGTAACACAGGAACTCAAGAGCATGAAAAACTGAAGAACTTCTTACAAACTCTCCTTCTCGCGTTCCTTTTTGTTTCTCCGCCAAGCGACAAGTGACAACATCTCTGTAGCTCCCAGCTACTCATCTGCCAATGCCAGCCTCTACTGAGCTATCTCTGGACTCACTGAGCTCCCCTCAGTCAAGCTCCAGTCTCAGCTTCAGTCTGCAACTCGCCGTTGCAACCTGAAATGAGAAAGGGACAAACCTGCTCCAAGGAAAGCACTCTTTGACTTCTCCTTGAGTGTTTGAATCCTCCCCTGTCACCTGAAACTCAATCAGAGCATGAGAGCAGCAAATCAAGCAGCATATCAAATATCAGAAACATACATCAGCAAATCAGATACGATCGGACGCTCTGACCACGTCTGACAGTGAAATTTGAATTAAAGTGATCGGTCACCGGACCGATCCAGGGTGTGTGGATCGGTCACCAGATCGATCCACTGCTTCGCTGAGATTCCCAGCTCTCGCAGCTATACACGCCTGATCGGTCACCAGACCGATCAGGGTGAAGCCTGATCGATCACCAGACCGATCAGAATGGATCCTGATCGGTCACCCAGATCGATCAGGGCAGATGAACAGTTATTTTTTAATCAAATCCAAGATCCCTGATCGGTCACCGGACCGATCCAAGACTTTGATCAGCAAGGGAACTCACTCACCGTTTGCTCCCTGATCGGTCACCAGACCGATCAGGAGCAAGATAGCAAGGAAGCAGCCTGCTCTCTGATCGGTCACCGGTCCGATCAGGAGCCACACAGTAGATTCCCAATCTCACTGTGCGCTCCCTGATCGGTCACCAGTCCGATCAGACATAGCTGGATCGGTCACCAGACCGATCCACTAAGGAGCAGCGTGCCAATGTCCCTGATCGGTCACCAGACCGATCCAGTGACTCAACCCTAGCCCTCCAAGCTAGGAATTCATCCACCTTAGCCCTCCAAGCTAAGGATTTTCCATCTAACTCTCCAAGTTGGGAATTTGCACCTAACCCTCCAAGTTAGGACTTTTCACCTAGCCCTCCAAGCTAGGACTTTTCACCTAGCCCTCCAAGCTAGGACTTTTCACCCAACTCTTCCGAGTTAGAACATCATCCAACCTAGCCCTCCAAGCTAGGCACCTGACCCTCCAAGCCAGGACTTTTTCACCTAATTCTCCAAGATGGGAATTTGCACCTAACCCTCCAAGTTAGGACTTTTCACCTAGCCCTCCAAGCTAGGACTTTTCACCCAACCCTTCCGAATTAGGACTTTTCCAACACCTAGCCCTCCAAGCTAGGATTTTCCACACCTAACCTCCCAGGTTAGGATTTTTCATATCATACCTAATCCTCGATCAGGACTTAATCATAATTATCATAATCATCCTCCTAAACAAAAATCGTTGTCAACACCAAAATAATAATCAGGGTCAGACTGCATCAACAGTGACTAACCCGGATGTACATTAACTTTGTCAAGTTTTGACATTCAAATTTTATATTGATAATATTCATATATTAATCATCAATATATTTCGCGGAGACACATGCATGTCCGTGTGTGCCCTAGTGTGTCCATGTCATGTGATTGGCTGTAGTTGGCGTAGGTGATGAAATGTGATTGGGAGATCCACGTGGGGTGCATGGACGGAGTATGATTGGTTTTGTGGCTGTATTGTGCTTGGGATGTCCATGTGATTGGGTTTGTTATGGAGTTTACCTCACATTATAGTTCCGCGTTGTGATTGTATTTTGGGATTGTAGAAGGGGACCATAATCCCCTGAAGTATTTTTATACGTTTACTTAATTACTTTCTCGAGAGACGTGACCCTATCTTCTTTCTCACCATCATCGATAACGGCGAGCACCGCCTTAACGTCGACACATCGCCTCTTTTCGATTCTCTCGTCGAGATCCGTTATCAAGTCGCCATCTCCCTCGGCCCCGGCGAATACGCCCTTGTCATCGTTGCCAAGGGACGCTTCTTCTCCAACGACTTCAATCTCGGTTGGGTCAACGAAGCAGGAAACCATGATTACGCCGTGATGCAGGGGGATCGCACCACCATGCACATGAGGGAGCCTGACATCTGGCTCCCGTTCCCGGATTACATCATGTCGCTTAAGTGGACAAAGATCGTCGATCTGCCTGCGATGAGAGCCAGAGGGTGAGGGTCGCTTCTTATGGGAGGCAGTGTGGGCACGAGAGGAAGGGGAGGAGGTGGCCGATGGGGGCATGTTTATTATCGATAATCATTTATTACTTAAATTAAATAAGATTTTTTTTAATAATTGGATGGTAAAAGATGAATCACTCGTCACCTCTTGGTGACAACATCACACTAACCATCAGTCCATCTCGTGAGAACAATAATGTGGTAAGGGAAAAAAAATAATTAACGAGGTTTTTTCAATCAAGCGATCGGCCCCAGTCGGCGGTCTAGAAGCTCAGCGTCCCAGAGTTCGCATCCTATTTGGAGGAAAAATTTCTACAAATATGTCGTAGCTAGGGATCAAATCGCGGATGCCTGAAATAGTGACTAGTCACCCTACCACTGCATCCAACCCAGGTGGCAACAATAATATGATAAGGAGAGGAGATGGTCGGTGGAGACATGTTTATTATCGATAATCACTCATTATTTAAAAATTAAATAAGATTTTTATTAATAATCTACTAAGATTAACAACGATAATATCCCACTTAATACCCCTTGGTGTAATTGTTTGTATTTAAGAAATTAAAATAAAATCAATCATCCTCCACAACCCATACCATTAGGAGCGAGGGACGCTGGGCTTTTAGACAGACCATCATGAGTGCTTTTGGATTTATCTTGGTGATCGATAGGAAATTTTTGTGAGACCGAATCGATCATTCCAGATTCAATTTGTCTGCTATCTGATTCATAAAATTAGGAGGGAGATTTTGTGCTTAACAAATCAATATGTTCGACGTTTTATTTTATCCTACTAATATCCAAGGTAATCACCTATCAAATGAATTTGAAGTACATTTTATGTATATTTAAAAATAGACATTTAAATATTCTTAAAAATCTTACATTAGAAATGTCTAGCGTCCAACAGACGTTGAGCGATGTAGAGAAATTACGATTGAAAGAAAAGAGATGTAAACTTTTTAATCGAATTTATATAAATAGAAATCCAGCAGCAAGCGAAACGATCAAAGCCGCAGCGTTGCAAATTCCATTCACCTGCAAATAAATATAAACAAAATATTTTATAAAATATAAAAAAAATATTTAATTGAAAAAAAAATTGTTTTCTAATGTAATTTCACTCACATTCATGTTGCTCGCCGAAGCCGAAACCGGAGCGGAGGCGCCGGAGGCAGGGGAGGAGGTACCGTTGGCGGCCGGAGCGGGAGCTGGTGGCGGAGATTCAACGATCACGCCCTTGCTGAGATCCAAAAATCCCTTGGACTCCATGTTCTCTTTCTCGAACCCATGCTTCTGAGGCACACCGTTCGCCACCGTCGACCCGACCTGCCACACCTGCTGCACCGCCGTCGTCGTCATGCCCTTGGGCAGCACCAACTTCCCGAAGATCCGCATCGCGCCTCCGGACGACTCCGCCTCCAGATCCGACGTCTCGAACGCGATCGGCCCCTCCGAGATCGGGCCGTACCCGGAGATGTTGTAGGTCTTCACCGCCAGCGTCCCGTCGGCCTGGTGGAACCCGATCAGCGCCTGGCTCCCCCTCATGCCGCCTCCGGTCGGGTTGATCGCCCACGAGACCCACCCCTCGGGCTTATCCGGCGGAGCCACGAAGGCGATCGAGAGGCTGCGGGCGGCGGAGTCGTAGGTGAAATGCAGAGAGGAGTTGAGGTACGGGAGGTCGAGGCAGTGGGCGAAGGTGCGGTTCGAGGAGAATTTGTCGGAGGAGCACCCACCGGCGGCGGAGACGGAGGCGGATGCGGCGAAGACGAAGGCGAAAAGGAGGGCGAGGCGGTGCGCTCCGGTCGCCATGGCTTCAATCAGAGGTAAGTCCTTGTCCTTTTCCAAGGGCAGTTATGAAATTTATAGGGAATTGAACGGGAATAAATAAGGAATAATATTATAATTTTAATTCGAATAGGTGTATTGCCAAAATGGGAAATAGAGAGACACGCGGTGAGTATTCATTCGTTGAGCGAATAAATTGTCAAGTGAGGAATGGGAAGAAGTTTTGACACGCGGTGGAATTTGGTTGGATAATTCGATATGGCAATGGGTAAATAATACGCGTCAAATAAAGTAATAAATTGCGCGTATTATTAAAATCCTTCAATCGAATCGTTTTTAAAATATAAACCATTTAAATCGAATCTTAAGATAATTAAATAATATTATTATAATATAATATGTTGTTTCTAAAATTTGGGGATCAGGATAAATATAATATTTAGTAAAAAGTAACATTTTATTAGAATCCCTTTTTATTTATAAAAAATTAAAATAACTTTCTATCGTATTTTGAGTTATGAAAATAGTCTTATGCCAATACTATGGTACTGAATAGTTACAATTTCAATTTAACTGGGACAAATATTTATGGAAGTTAAAGGTTGCTATAATAATATTATGATTATTTTCATTAAATTAATAAAAAAAATGCTTTTATAATTCTTCTCATCAAATTAAATTATTATTTTTTCACATGGTAACTGCTACAAGAAGTCAATAATATTAAAATAAGATTATTTTTATATGATAAATTTTCTTTTATTTTTGTTTTTATAAAATACTTTTTTTAATAATTCTAATAATCAGAGAGACATCGTTTTAATTTTTATTTTTTTATTAATTTAAATCAGTCAACCATTTTTTATTAAGATTTGTCGCATATTTACAAGGAAAATATATTTTCGTCACAAATCTATAATGAAAAAATAATTTTTTTTCATAAAATCATGTGGCTTGTTTGCAAATTTTGCAGATGAAAAATAATTCGTCGCCAATCTACAATGTAATTCGTCGTAGATTTACAATGAATCAAAATTCATTATAAAATTATGATAAATAGTGTTTTATGATAAATTTACGATGAAAATATTTCATCGCACAATTTATCATAAAATTCAATAAAAAATTAACATAAACTCTCTATTTATGCATTTATTGTATACATATCATATCAAACCCATATGACACATCATGTAATTAACATTCAACACATCCTAGACAATTAACATCTAATACATCCTACAATTAACATTTCCAACACATCCTACAATTAACATTCAATGAAATCATCCAACATGAAATGCAACTTGAAACTTTTATGGTATCTATAACTACAAGTCATACATATCATATCTATACATAACTACAAATCATACATATCATATCTATATATAACTACAAGTCTTTTTTTCTACCTCACGATACACTTCTCCTTTTTCTGTTCTTCTTCTTTTCCTACGTCAAATTACAAACAAAGAATAAGTAACACTTATAATAATTAAAAAAAAAGTCTAACATATCCATGATATATGTGTCTTGTGAGTTTTATATGTTAGATATGATTTTGCAAAGTAAAATTTTGATGCCATCGATCGTTGAAAGTCAAGTTTGGCTTCAAAATCGAAATCTACGTTTCGCGTAGATAAATCTGGACTATTTATTTGCTCAAAATCGATTAAGGGTGAATAAGAAATTAATTGTTCAAAGATATGCTCAAATGAACATTAAGGAAAAAGATGAGACTTTTAGTCTCACATTGCTAACCGGCGAAAGCCAGTGTTTCCTTATATGTATTCTTGTGCTAATGTTGTTAATACAAAAGCACAAGAGGTCTCTACCCTTGGGCGAGCAGGTACTCGCACCGGCGAGCCCGCCACCCGCCACCCGCCAAGCGCCAAGCGCCAAGCGCGCAATGGGCGCTTTGTTGGCGCACTTTGCACTTAATTTATCGCCACGCGCGCAATGGGCACTTTGCACTTAATTTATGCTCCACGTGGTGATGACGTGTCGTGATCAGGTGACACCACGTGGCATGTCGGTGTGACGTGTCATGATCATGTGGCGCTACGTGGCATGTCGGTGACGAGGCAGTGCCTATGTGGCACATGACTGTGTAGAGAACGATGACTGGATTGGGCAAATAGATGGTGGCCATCGGATCAAAGATCTGGACAGATCGCAGGAAGACGCAATCTGGAGCGTCGGATCAAAGATCTAAAAAGATCGCAGGCAAGTGCGATCTGGAGCGTCGGATTCAGATCTGACTGTGAAGAGGGAGGATGGATCTGAGGCGTCGGATTAAATGTTCTGATCTGACGGCCGAGATCAAGATGGATCTGAAGAGTTATAACTCTTCAGATCAAGGGACGAGATTAAAAAACCTTTAAAGGGTTATATTCTTTCGTTATGAATGGTCCAAATCTGTCCGAACCAAAGGGTACTTACCTCTTCACTTAATATAAATAGATCCCTTCACTAGATCATTTCATTCATTCAAGCATTGCAATCTAAAGCATTTGCACTCATCTATCTTCTGCATCGAGAGTCCAAAAAGCCTGCGAAAAGGTTCGTCGGTCTCGAAATTTGAAGTGCTACTATTCCGAGACAACGTCGTTGTATCTTGGAAACGAATTGCTGCTATCCGTGAGTACCAGTTGCGGAGAAATATCATTTTACGGAGATAGTGTCAAACACTAGCCTCGACGTAAACCAATCAGTTTGCTTCCTCCGAAAGCAACCTCTCGGAAGATCCGACGGTCGTAAATCGACTAAGTCAAATACCGAGGAGATACAAGTGGTTGTTAAAATTCCAACAATCGTAAAACAATATTTGGCAAACTGATATGGCCGGAGTCAACGATGTACCAACCGCCGTCATCCCTCACGTCGAGAAGCCGAACGGAGCCAACTTCAAAATTAACGATATACCAAGCGTCGTCCCTCACGCCGAGATGCCAGAGAAATTCAACGAAGCCGACTTCAAAAGATGATAGCAGAAGATGTTGTTCTACCTAACCACGCTGAACTTTGTACGGTTCCTGCGTGAAGACTCGCTAGCCGCTACGGAAAATAATTCCGGGAGCCAGGCTGCTCGTGATGCGTGGTCACACGGAGACTTCCTGTGCCGTAATTACGTTCTTAATGCACTGGACAATGCGCTATATAACGTATATTGTATAATGGAGACGGCTAAGTCACTATGGGAATCGCTGGAGAAGAAATACAAAACCGAAAACACCGGACTGAAGAAATTCATCGTCGTCCGATTTCTGGATTTCAAAATGGTGGATTCCAAGAGCGTCACGTCTCAGGTTCAAGACATGCAACTGATAATGCATGATCTGGACGCCGAAGGAATGACACTGAACGAGTCATTCAAAGTTGTTGTTGTAATCGAGAAACTCCCTCCGTCATGGAAGGATTTCAAAAATTACCTAATGCACAAGCAGAAGGAGATGGGACTTGAAGACCTCATCCTGCGGCTGCGAATAGAGGAGGATAATCGAAAATCATCCGACTCTAGAGGAACAAAGCGGACAGTCGACGAGATGTCCAACTTGACGGAACCAAAAGCGAAGAAGCCGAAACAACCGAACCAGAAGGCTCAAGGCAAAAAGTTCAAGGGCACGTGCTATAATTGTGGAAAGTCAGGACACATGTCCAAAGACTGCAGACGCCCGAAGAAGACAACCAAGAGCCAGAAGAATGTTGCGAACCAAGTCGCAACCTCCGCTGACATAGATCTCAGCGCTCTGGATCTCACTGCGTTCGTGTTTTAAGCCAATTTGGTGGACAACACGAAGCAGTGGTGGATCGATACTGGAGCAACCCGCCACGTCAGTTTGGACAAGGCGATGTTCTCCAAGTACACCCCGATAAGTGGAAGAAAGCTCTATATGGGCAATTCCACGACGCCCTCAATTGTTGGACTCAGGGCAGTTGTTCTAAAAATGACGTCTGGGAAGGAGCTAATTCTCATTGATGTGCTCCATGTTCCCGACATTAGGAAGAACTTAGTTTCTGGATCGGCACTTATTAAAGCCGGATTCAAACTAGTGTTCCAATTTAACAACTTTGTGCTTACGAAGAACGGTGTCTTCGTAGGAAAGGGATATTTAGAACAAAATTTGTTCAAAATGGTTGTAATGACTGTACACCGTAATTTTGATGGCAATAAATTAAAAGCTTCCAGCTATGTTGTTGAGTGTTTTAATTTATGGCATGATCAGCTTGGGCATGTCAATAATAATACTCTGAAACGTCTCGTCAAACTAAATTTATTATCGAACATCGATGTTGATGAAACACACAAATGCGAAGTGTGCATGGAAGCGAAAATGACGAGACTACCTTTTCATTCGGTGGAAACGTCAACGACTCCTCTAGAATTAATACATAGTGATCTATGTGACTTGAAATTCATGCAAATTAGAGGAGGTAAAAAATACTTCATTACTTTTATCGATGACTGCACGAGGTTCAGTTATGTCTTTCTTTTAAGAAGTAAAGACGCAGCCCTGGAAGCTTTCAGAATCTATAAAACGGAAGTTGAAAATCAACTTGAAAAACGAATTAAAATAATTCGTAGCGATAGAGGTGGAGAATATGGTGCACCGTTTGATGAATTCTGTTCAGAATCTGGAATTATCCATTATACAACGACACCTTACTCACCTCAATCGAATGGTGTTGCCGAACGTTAAAATCAGACACTAAAGGAAATGATGAATTTCTTGCTGATAAATTTAGGCTTACCCCAGAACTTGTGGGGGGGGGAGGGGGGGGGGAGGGAGTCATATTAACAGCAAACCACATTCTCAACAAAATCCCTCACAAGAAAAATGATAAGACACAAAGAGCACATTGTTTTGGAGATACATTAACAAGAGCACATTCTCATCACTTGTGTAGTAATGATGTATTACTAAATGCCGCTCATTGCTTATGTATCTAAAGTGGTTTAGATACATTGCAAACGTTACGACAACCTATTGGGTCACACACAAAGAGCACATTGTTTTGGAGGTACATTGATTTTAGTTTGACTGAAATGTGATCTAAAATTTGATTAATTGAGTTAGATTCAAATGAATCCAATTGGACTAAGAGATTGAGTCTAATTTGAGTTAGACTGAACTACTTAAGATGGGTTGATGCTCATTAAAAGAGTTTAATGAAACATCATTAACAAGAGAATTCCAAAAGACAATGACTCTTGATATTCATTGGATGAATATCAAACCCCCCCCCCCCCCCCCCCCCCCCCCCCCCCCCCCCCCCTCTCAATCATTTTAGAAATGAATGTGGTTAATAGAGCATTGAAGAAAAGTAAGACCAAGAGACAATGACTTTTGATATTCATTGGATGAATACAAAAACCTCCCATTCATTCATTTTTGAGTGATGAATGCTTCTTGAATTTTCTTCCTCCTCCCCTCTCTTGGCTGAAATACAATAGTGGTGTTTTTGATTTTCTTGTGTTGAACACACCTAGTGGCTAGCACCACAAAGTTGGTTCCTCCAAGACCGAGTTCATAAGAAGTGTTCGTGTGGATACTACTAGAGGCACGATCACTCTGATCATGCGGAGATCCGACAAACCAAGTTGTTGTCGGGGTAAACTAAGGGCACGTAACAAAAGTAATGATCTAGATCAAACTTTGTACACATTTTTCACATAGATCACTTGGAAGGGTTCTATTTTTCCGCTGCACGATTTATTATTTTCTCATATAGATCCCTACATAGTTGTCCTAGAACCAGAAAAAAATTTAATTAAACCATATGATCTTTTACAAAGGTTTGAGGATACACGTGGAGGAATGATAGCTTGGTCTTCTCATCTGGTATGATTTTAAGATTTTAGTTAAATATTATTAATTTCTTTTTATATTTATCATGTTATTAAAATTATAAATAAATATGAAATGTTTTTGCAGTTGGTAATGAGCGAACATTTCTATTAGTGCATATTAAATGATACTTTATTTTAAATTATTTTTATTAGGTTTATATTTTTATTATTTAATTTGCTTATATAGATTTAGGGATTATATTTATAGGTGATAGTTCTTGGATATTACTTATGTTGTTGATTGAAGATGGTTGAAAGTAAATTAACTGAATTTTTATTTTACAAAACTTTCATAGTTCTAATACTCAATGTATTGTTAGTATTTAGTTTGTGCTATGCTCAATATTTTTATTTTAGTATTGCAGTTGTACTTTTTTGATGACGAGATGAATTGTTATGATGTGGCCAATGAATTGGATATTTTGGATGTAAAATTTTTATATTTTGTATAGTGATGAACTGTGATGATGGATACATTGTGATGATGTAAAATTTTTTTATTATGTGGTGGATGTTTGTATTCTGAATAAATATCAATAAAAATATATAATATCATTATAAAATATTATAATTGATATTTAATAATGTCATTATATATTAGTTAAGATGACAGTTTTAAATGTCTTTATGAATTATCATTAGTGACAGTTAAAAATATCTTTATAAATTATCTTTCGTGACGGTTTAAAATATTCTTATAAATTATTATTAGTGACTGTTTAAAATATCCAGGAAATATTTTTTGTGACATTTTTTATTGTCATTATATTCTTATATTTAAGACATTTTTAAAGTTAGAATAGATATTTTATAATGGCATTATCCAAATGTTAGGAATACCAACGGTCTATACCAACACTGCATTTCAATAATTTTTTTTTTGATGATGTTAGCATAGCTTTAATGTCACTATAAATATTCTATAAGGATGTTTATGTATGTCCTTAAAGATCTTATTTCTAGTATGTTGTCCCAACTGGGACACGTCTACACTACTTTCCAAGACAAAAGGTCTCTCCAAGACTTACTTTACTAACATGCCAAACATCCGATCCAGTTGATCTATTTGGACTTCTTCTTCTACTTAGTGTCCAATTGACCTAATCCACTAAGACTTTCCTGCAACATTGAATTAGCACAATAAATATAAAAATAACAAAGTAAAATAGTGTTTGCACATTGAAAATATACTGGTCCGATCGATTGCATACTTCTTTTGGTCACACTTGCTTGGAGTTTACTCTTACGAGACCTATCACTTCTTAAGGTTCACTTCCTTAGGATTTTCTTCTTGCTTGGAGTTCACTCCTTTAGGACTTCTCACAATCTAAAGTTCACTTTCTTATGATTTTCCTCTTTCTAAACATCCTGTTGTTGGTGTAGAAAGCATCAAACAAGAACATTCAACTTCTAGGATTTCAATGTTTGACAATATATCAAGGTCTGGTCAGTTTGACCAAGGGTTAAGCCAAATAAGACTTGATATTTGACAAAGTAAAATCTAGTTAGGATCATATGACTAGCAAAGTATCCAAAGAAAGTAGTAAATATGTTTGACAATATACCAAGGGTTAAGTCAAACAGGACTTGATGTTTGGCATAGCAAAGTCTAGTCAGGATCAGCTGACTAGCAAAGTACTTAGGTCTGGTCTGTTTAACCAAGGGTAATCCAAACAGGACTTAATATTTGAAAGAGAGAAGTCTAGTTAAGATCAGATGACTAGCAATGAAGTCTTGTTAAGGCATCGACGCCCTGGTTTGGGGAGTTGGGCACACAGACCTGACCGAAAGTTGGGCACCAAAGTCTTAGTCGAGGATCGGATATGAAGACCTGGCCGAGGGTTGGGCACCGAAGTCCTGATCGAGGATTGGGCATGAGTCAAGCTAGGTGGTGGAAATCTTGGTGAGTGAAGCCGGGCAAGAAAATCCTAGTGAGTGAAGCTAAGGGTGGAAGTTCTAGTGAGTGAAGCTAAATAATGAAGCCATAAGGAGTGGACCTTATGTGATAAAATCTTAGGAGTTTGACTCCAAACAAAGCCTAGTAGGTCAGATAGACTTACAAAACTTAGGATTAGGATGTTTGTTTGTCTTGTGTATGTTGGTCTTGCAGGAACCTAGAGCTAGAAGCAAGATCGGAAGAGCAAACGCAAGCAAACGGGTCTGGACCAACCTGGTCTAGGAGCCTAGAAGCATCCAAGCGCCTAGAAGGTTGATCCAGGCGCTTGGATGAATCATCCAGGTGCTTGAATCAACCTAGGCAGTTGGGAGCTTCCGGGCGCTTGGGAGCTTCCAGGCGTTTAGAAGTTCCTAGTTGCCCGAGACAATCATACGAGTGACCGGAACCCAATCCATAACTCGGTGATAAAACTCAACGAGTCTGGATTATATAAGCTTCAGAAACGAGACTATTAGTGGACTCACGCTGAGTGCATAGGCCTTGGATATACTGACCCTAAGGGGTTGTAAACCAAGTAAATCTCACGTGTCCTATGTCTTTTAGTTTCTGTCTTTACTTTCTTTATTATTCTGGTGTGTACTAATGACTTTGTTGAAAAAGACGAATGATGAAATTCTGAATGAACGAGAGTTGATATTCACCTCCCTCTATCGCCGTATCTGATCCTACACTTGTCACCGTTGACCTGCTTGGGCATTTACTTTTTCCAAACATCCGATCAACATTGACCTATTTGGATTTTTTTTCTTTGACAAGTTTTTGGTCAATCTTAACCTATTTAGACTTTTCCCTTGCCTAGGTGATATATGTATTTTATATAGGTTTTTTATCGTAGTTTGACGTATGTCTTATCCCATTTTATATGCATATATTTCATATTATTGTGATTTTATTCTTCATTTTGATACTTTCCTATTTCAAAGAACTGCTCTTGTGTATTTCTTTTGATAGGGCTCGAAAAGGAGTGACAACGAACATTAAAGACCAACATTTGAAGTCCCCATGCCTATGCCCATGCCAGTCGGCACGGGCCATTGCCCATTCGACGAGTTAATCCCTGCTCCATCTCCCAAACAGGCAACGAGAGCTTGTGCTCGCTGGCACAGCCCCTGGTCAACTCCCATTTGCAATCACTGTGCCTGACACGACCGCCCATGACAGCAACACGACCCATGTCGGGAACTCACCCTTTACCTATAAAAGATTGATCTCAATCTCTTGGAAGGGATCTTGATTAGGTGCCACCCAAGGGCCCCAAGAAGGCTTCAAAGGATGATCTAGAGAGGATCCAACACCATCAACGATTGGAATAGAGATCGGGAGCATTCGGAGGAGAAATCTCGCAACAAGCCAGCTTCTCTTGATTTCTGAATTTTTTATCTTGAATCTGTAATCGTTCTAACTTTGATTTCTAGTTATAACGCTATTTCTATGGAGTAGATTCTAAATTTTAAGATTAGAGATTAGCCCTTTGTGATACGAACCCCCTTTTGATTGATCTATAAATGTTTGATTGTTCTTATTCAATAATATGTTGATTTGTGGTCCGGATCTACTATATAAATATGATCTCGATGTCAAAAGCACAAAATTCATATCCCACAAGGATTTGGGAATGAACTGAAATGAGAACCCAATCCTCCGACCCGTAGAATATTGAGACGCTAAGAGTCAACTATGAAAGTAGATCGGTATGCCGCAAGGAGCAATAGACTGTCATTAATCTTAATGGATCAATTCTAATTTACCGTCACATAGTAGCAGAAGGGTTATTTGAGGGTTGTGTGATCTCGTGATAGGATTTCATTAGGAAAACGATCTCTAATTTCAAACGTTCTAAAAGTAGACGATGAATTGGAGTTGATACGCTGGTGTAATTCCAAAAGTGTACATCTGATATATATAGGATAGTCTACCTAGCTACATGACCCAACAATGAGGATAGAAAACCAAACATAGATCAGATGTATACTAGCATAGTGGTGAAACTAATATCCTAGAATTGTCTTCATCAACTAATTTCTCTTGATTCACTCTGTCTTCTTGATCAATCCTTCTCTCTAACTCTTCTCTTCACCCTCATCTTTCAATTTTATAGTTTTTGACACTCTACACCCATGATTAGTCTAGACAGTTAAATTTATTTAGTAAGTTAGTACTCGACCAATAATTTTTGNAGCGTTAATCACGATGAGTCGCGATCTGACCGTTGGCGATGAGACTTGATCTAAAGCGTCAGATCGAATCTAGCGGCTAAGATCAAAGAGAGATATGAAGGGTTACAACCATCCAAATCTGATAACTGAGATCAAAGGGCTATATGAAGGGTTACAACCTTCCAGATCGAACGACCCAGATCAATCCTAAACCAAAGGTCACACCCACTCACCAAAGGGTACTCACATCTTCCCTTGTATAAATAGAGTCTCCTAGATGCTGGAATCATTCATTCAATCATCCAAAGTTCATTAGCATACATCTTATCTTGTGCATCAGAGTCCAAAAAGCCTACGAGAAGGTTCGCTGGTCTCGAAAGTTGAAGTGCTCCTATTTCGAGACATCGTCGTTGTATCTTCGGAAACAAATTGTTGCTATCCGTGAGCATCTGTAGCGGAGCAATATCATTTTACGGAGATAGTGTCGAACACTAGCCTCGACGATATCATATCAATTTGCATCCTCCCAGGCAGCAACCCCCGAACCGATCTGACAATCGTAAAACGATATTATGCAAACTGATATGACCTTGATCAACGACATTCCGTCCGCTGAGAAGCCGAGTTTAACGAAGCCAACTTCAAACGATGGATTAACGACGTTCCAACCGCCATTCCGTACGGAGAGAAGCCGGAGAAATTCAACGGAGTCGACTCAAACGATGGCAACAGAAGATGTTGTTCTATTTGACAACGCTAAACCTCATACGATTTTTGTGTGAAGACCCACCAGCCACTAAGGAAGGTGATTCCAATAGCAAGGTTGCATGCGATGTGTGGTCGCAAGGAGATCTCCTTGCGCAAACTACGTTCTCAACGCATTGGACGACACGTTGTATAACGGTATAGTCCGATGGAGATGGCAAAATCTCTGTGGGAATCACTAGAAAAGAAATACAAAACCGAAAACACCGATTGAAGAAATTCATCGTCGGCCGATTTCTGGATTTCAAGATGGTGGATTCCAAGAGCGTAACGTCTCAAGTCCAAGACATGCAATTGATACTGCATGATCTGGATGTCGAAGGCATGAAGCTGAACAAGTCATTCAAAGTAGCAGCAATAATCGAGAAACTCTCTCCGTCGTGGAAGGATTTCAAAAATTACCTCAAGCACAAGCAAAAGGAGATGGGACTCGAAGACCTGATCCTGAGACTACGAATAGAGGAGGATAATCGAAAGTTATCCTACTCCAGAGGAACGAAGCAGGCTATCGATGAGATGTCTAACCTGGTTGAGCCGAACGTCAAGAAGCCGAAGCAATCCAAAAAGAAGGCTCAAGACAAGAAATTCAAAGGCTCGTGCTATAACTGCGGAAAGTCAGGACACATGTCCAAGATTGTAGACGCCCGAAGAAACCAACCAAGAGTCAGAAGGATGCTGCAAACCATGTCGCAACCTCTGATGACAGCCTCCCCGATTTTTAGGAACTGGATCTCACTGCGGTCGTGTTTGAAGCCAACACGATGGTGGACAACTCGAAGCAGTGGTGGATCGATACTGGAGCAACACGTCACATCTGTTCTGATAAGACGATGTTCTCCAAGTATACTTTGATAAGTGGAAGAAAACTCTATATGGGCAATTCCACTACATCGTCAATTGACGGACTCGGGAAAGTTGTCCTGAAGATGACATCTGAGAAGGAGTTAACACTCATTGATGTGCTTCACGTTCCCGACATCAGGAAGAACCTAGTTTCTGGATCGGCACTTGTCAAGGTCGGCTTTAGACTAATGTTCCAGTCAAACAACTTTGTACTTACAAAGAATGGTGTCTTCGTAGGTAAGGATATTTAGAACAGAGTCTGTTCAAAATGTTGTAATGACTGTACACAGTAATTTTATAGTAATAAAATAAAGCTTCCAGCTACGTTGTTGAGTATTTTAATTTATGACATGATCGACTTGGACATGTTAATAATAATACTCTGAACTCGTCAAATTCAATTTATTATCAAACGTCAATGTTGACGAAACGCACAAATGTGAATTGTGTGTGGAAGCTAAGATGACGAGACTACTGATGAGACCGATGGACCGGCTAGAGGAGGTGAATAGCTTTTCTTCCATTCACTTTCTTCCTACAATTGTTAGTGCAAGCGGAAACTCAAACTACCAATTAGAACAATGCTAACACTTTACCGTTTACGTGGTTCGGAGATTGCTTGCTCCTACTCCACGGCGTGTCCTTGAGGTGGATGAACCCTTATCCTTCGATGGATCACTCCCCGGCAATCTCCGGCTAAGGCTTTCTCCTTCTCGATGGAGAACAACCTCTCACAAATCCTCTTCCTCTTTACAAGATGAAAGCTAGGGTTTAGGAGGAAAAGAGAAGACATGGAGCTTGAGCACTTAAACACTTGAGCAAGGATTTCACAATAGAAAACACTAACCCTTTGCTAGTCTCAAGCTCCTCTTTACATAGAGGAGAGAGTTGTTAACAAAACAGCTCAGCCCCGACACCAATCAACTGCCCCTGATGTCCAACCAACGACTAGTCTAACGGTTGAATTTCGAACAGACCAGTCGACTGCTACATGTTGTTCGACCAACGACTAGTTCCCTTACTAGTCGACTAGTTCCCTTACCAGTCGACTGATTCAGTTCACTCTCAGTAGTGTCAGTCGACTGCCCTGCTTACAAGCTCACTTTCACCCTCTCCGGAGTCCATCCTTCGCGTATGCCTTGAAGTCCACTTCCTCGGCTTACCCCTTGAAGTTCTCTTCCTTCGGCTCTCGTCCCTCGGATGTACACACAAATCCACGGCTTGTCTCCATGTCATCCTTCGCGTATGCCTTTGAAGTCTACTTCCTCGGCACGCCCTTTGAAGTCTTTTTCCTTCGGCTCTCGTCCCTCGGATGCTTTACTCCATTGTTCCTCATGTGTGGTTCACCAAATCCTACAAGACTCAAACACACACATCAAACCAACATGAAAATCTAACTTAATCATATTGGCACACACATCAAAACTCATGATCTACCCGATCAAATTTAGGTCGATTGCACCAACAACTACCTTTTCATTCGGTCGAAAGGTCAATAATTCTTTTAGAATTGATACATAGTGATCTATGTGACTTAAAATTCGTGCAAACTAGAGAAGGTAAAAAGTATTTTTTTATTACTTTTATCTATGACTGCACGAGGTTCTATTATGTCTTTCTTTTAAGAAGTAAAGATGAAGTCTTAGAGACCTTCAAACGTATAAACAGAAATTGAGAATCAACTTAATAGACGAATTAAAATAATTCGTAGTGATAGAGATGGAGAATATGGTGCATCGTTTGATGAGTTTTGTTCGGAATTTGGCATTATCCATCAGACAATGGCGCTATACTCACCTCAATCAAATGGTGTTGCCGAACGTAAAAATCGGATACTAAAGGAAATAATGAGTGCCTTGTTGATAAATTCATGTTTACCCCAAACTTGTGGGGGAAAGCTATATTATCGGCAAATCAAATTCTCAATAAAATCCTCACAAGAAAAATGATAAAACGTCGTATGAACTATGGAAAGGCCGCAAGCCATTGTACAAATATTTGAAACTGTGGAGGTGCTTGGCAAAGGTTGAAGTACCCAAGCCAAAGCATGTAAAGATCGGACCTAAAATGTTCGATGCGATATTTATCGGATATGCTCATAACAGTAGTGCATATCGTTTCATAGTTCACAAGTCATACATTCCTAATATTAATGGGGGAACAACCATAGAATCACGGAATGCAATATTCTTTGAAAATGTATTCCCAAATAAGAAGGGAAACATTCAAAGTGATTGCAACGGAAGTTCTAACGAAAAAGACGTTTTTAAACTTAGTTGTCGTAAAAGGACTATTGACGATCAAAGCTCAAAGCCACGTCGGAGCAAACAAGCGATAGTTGAGAAATCGTTCAGGCCAGACTTCATGACCTTTGTGTCGGAAATGGACTCAGGAACATTAAGCGAAGCTCTCTCTAGTCCCGACGCCCCATTGTGGAAAGAGATTGTCAATAATGAAATCGAGTCCATCATGAATAATCATATTTGGGAATTAGTGGGTCTTCCTACTGGTACTAAACCATTAGGTTGTAAATGGATACTAAAACGCAAGTATAAAGCTGATGGATCGATTGACAAGTATAAAGTCAGACTTGTAGTCAAAGGGTTCAAGCAAAAGGATGGTCTTGACTACTTCGATACCTATTCACCTGTGATAAGGATTACGTCCATACGAGTACTAATAGTCATCGCAACACTGTATGACCTTGAAATGCATCAAATGGATGTTAAGACTACATTCTTAAATGGTGAGTTGGAAGAAGAAATCTATATGGAGCAACCCAAGAGGTTCGTAGCTCCAGGAAAAGAGGAAAAGGTGTGTCGACTTGTTAAGTAGTTATATGGACTTAAACAAGTGCTTAAACAATTGCATGAAAATTTTGACAAAATAATGTTGTCAAACGAATTCAAAATAAATAAATGTGACAAATGCATTTATGTGAAAACCACATCTGAAGTTCATGTAATCGCCTGTCTATACGTAGATGGCATACTTATAATAGGCAGTAATCATGAGATAATCATGAGTACCAAGAGAATGTTGACCAACAATTTCGATATGAAGGATATGGATCGAGCAGATGTTATATTGGGAATTAAAATTCTCAGGGCATCTGATGGGATAATTCTGACACAATCCCACTATGTAGAGTTGGTATTGACAATGTTCAATACGTACGATCTCTCTACAGTGAAAATACCTATGAATCTAAGTCAACACTTAGCGAAAAATCATGGTGAGCCCATATCGCAATTGGAATATTCTCAGATAATAGACACCTTGATGTATCTCACAAATTGCACACATCCGGATATTGCCTGTGCGGTCAACAAGCTGAGTCGTTTTACGAATAATCCAAACGACACCCATTGGAAAACACTGATTTAGTTCTTAGATATTTGAAATATACTATGAACAACGGATTATATTACGGAAGATATCCCGCTGTCTTAGAGGGATACTGTGATGCTAATTGGATGTCAGATACAAAAGACTCCAAATCTACTAGTGGATATGTATTCACGATCGGTGGGGGAGCGGTATCTTGGAAGTCCACTAAGCAAATGTGCATTGCTCGGTTAACTATGGAATCCGAATTTATAGCACTAAACAAAGCAGCTGAATGGCTACGGAACTTCTTAAAAGATATTCTGAGCTGGACGAAACTTGTGTCCGCTATACTTATACACTATGATAATCAATCGACGATTGGAATGACACAGAGTAGTATGTATAATGGTAAGTCACGATATATATGTCGTAGACACAATATCATTAGGCAATTGATCTCGAATGGAGTGATTGCAATTGAATATGTTAAGTCCAAAAATAATTTGGCAGATCCTCTTACGAAGGGGCTAAGTCGAGATCAAGTATACTGTTCATCGAGAGGAATGAGATTAAAATTCTACAACTAAAACGACTATAGCGATAACCCAACCTTGTTGACTAGAGATTCCAAGATCTTGATTCAATAGGATAACGAAGTTACAGAAGTTGTATTACAGAACACGAGATATATTATCTCTATCTCAATCCTAGGATAAACATGTGTTGTTCTACCACATGTAGTGAGGTTAAGCTTATGCTTTTAATGTCTTCTATACCTTTATAAGATGGAGTATGGTGAGATACTCTTGATAGAAGTGTCACCTATGTGAGTGTGAAGTCAGGCCGCTTCAATGAAACACTCATGAATCCAAGATGGTGTCCATGACCAAAACGGAACCCACCATGAGAACCAAAAGTAAATGAGATAAGTCCCTGTAAAGTGTCAGTATGCATACACGCATTAATTTCCATTCATGTGGGGAATTGTTGGATATTTGGGTCTTAAAAAGATCAAATACGGTTTTGCAAAGAAAAATTGAGATGCCATCAATCGATAAAAGTCATAATTGACTTTAAAAAACGAAATCTACATTTCGCGTAGATGAATCTAGACTATTAATTTGCTCAAAACCCATTACAAGTGAATGAGAAATTAATTTTTAAAGTCAGCCCAAAATTGACATAGAAGAAAGTAGATGGGAAATAGTTCCACATCTATAATTTCCAAAGATGTTTGCTTCCTTATATGTGTTCCTATGTTAATGGAGTTAGAAAAGAAAAACACAGGTCGTCTCTTCTCACAGGCGAGTAGGTGCTCGCACCTACGAGCCCGCCACCCACCACGCACGCGCGCGCGCGCGCGCACGTGCGTAATGGGCGCTTTGTTGGCGCACTTTGCACTTCGCACATACGCATCATCGCGAGAAGCATTGAGGAGCTTAAATTTATGCTTCAGGTGACATGACAGTGCCTACGTGACACTGCGAAGAGCATTAAAGAGTTTAAATTTATGCTCCAGGTGACGTGGCAGTGCCTACGTGACACTCGGGTAAGAGAAGAGAGATGACTAGACTGCTAAGTAGGCGAACGAATGACAACCGTTAGATAGAAAAGGGGTGTTGGATTGCAAGTGATGTGATCTGAAGCGTTGATCGCGATGAGTCGCAATCTGACCGTTGGTGATGAGACTTGATCTGAAGCGTCAGATCGAATCTGGCGGCTGAGATTAAAAGGAGATCTGAAGGGTTATAACCATTCAGATCTGATGGTTGAGATCAAAGGGCTATCTGAAGGGCTACAACCTTCCAGATCGAACGGTCCAGATAAATTCTAAAGCAAAGGTCACACCCACTCACCAAAGGGTACCTCACCTCTTCCCTTGTATAAATAGAGTCCCCTAAAAGCTGGAATCATTTATTCAATCATCCAAAGTTCATTAGCATACATCTCATCTTGTGCATCCAGAATCCAAAAAGTCTACTAGAAGGTTCGCTAGTCTCAAAATTTGAAGTGCTCCTATTTCGAGACATCGTCGTTGTATCTTGGGAAACGAATTATTATATCCTGGAAAACGAATTATTGTATCCTTGAGCAAATGTCACGGAGCAATATTATTTTACGAAGAGTGTCGAACACTAGCCTCGATGATATTATATCAGTTTGCATCCTCCCAGCAGCAACCCCGAACCCATCTCACAATTTCTATTTCAGCTTTTAGCTGGCATACTAACTGAATTCAAAAGATATAAAATGCAGAAGCACCCAATTGAGGAACATGCCCTATTCGTATCTCTTACCAGTCAAAAAATGGAAGAACGACACAAGAATCCGTGGGGAAGAGTAACGGAAAATTCAACGAAACAACTGAATTTGGACACGGCACGACGAGAACAAAGCCCGCCAAAAAGCTAGAAAGGAGGAAGCATTACGATTTGGGGGAACCCGGAGATTGCATCGGGCTTAATATGGGCGCTGACTGCTCGCCGTTGTGCTCCGGAAGGCCGCGCGCCTTGATGGCGAGGACGCTACGCCGCGACCTCAAAACGCAAAGATCGACGGTACTGAATCTGCGCGAACAAGAGGTCAAGGCTGAAGGTAATCGGGGTTTCTTTGTCATCGAAGGTGAGAGGTGAACGCTATAGGCCGCCATGACTCTGATCTGGAGGCCAGGAGGAGAGAAGGGCTCGAATGGTCCAGTCCTCCAAATCAAGTTGTCGTGTCCCATCCTAAGTCCTTCACCTAGGCCCAGCACCAATAACTTTTTGAGTCGAATTCGGATGGATCCGGATTTAAAGTTTAATGAATTTTTTAAGATTAAATTAAATTTTATTTTAAAAATTAAAATATTGTTTTATATATTAATATTAATATTAATATATTATCATCAACTATTTAAATAAAAACGAGAAATTACCCAAATTGACATCCCAGATAGCACCAGGCGACGGATGTTGTGGCACGAGACAGTTACCATGACAAATACGACGGCCATAGATGGGGCTATGGTACCTGAGTTGGCTTCCAGCTCTTGGTTCGTTCTTCGTCCCTGTTTCTGGGCATTTCATTTACCATGCATTTTTTTTTTCACTCAGGATCATAACCAAGTGGCAGTCAAAACAGTTGTGACTTTGTATTACTTGACCAAACCGAAGTTATTTGACTACCACAACGTACTATCTTGACTTAGTAGGCCTGGAAAATCCATAACTTCATGCGACTAAATTATATCCACGACTTAAGTAGGATTTTCACAATCGCGCACACGAAGTTTAAGCATCTAAAGTATCCTTAAGCATTTTACTGGTCTGGTTCTGGTTACCACTAAAACACATGGAACAAAAGAGACTTGTCTTGACCATATCTCTGTTTCCTTGTAGGAAAACACTTACCATGTGTTCATATGACTCCCACCCACCGACTACAAAATCCCAGCTTTAACTCGGCTCACTCCGCTGCTTTTCCCTTTTGTCCATTCCTCCCCTCGGCAAGAGAAGTCCCACTGTTGCCCATCTCCAGCAGGTAGCAGATCATCGAATCCACATCGTCGCCAAAGATGCTATAGGCTTCCCTTGCCTGCATGTAGCCGAAACCCATGGACAGAACCACCTGCATGCTGTTGGTCAGCGTCATCTCTGGCGACAAGAACTCATCCTCGCCCTCTAATAAAGATTGTGACGACCCTGTTTCTGCACAAATATGAGTCTCCGCCATCAGTAGATGAAAATGGACCAGCATAGTTGGCAGGAATAGAAAGGGGCATACTTGCCACAGAAGATGATGGTTCTGCCCTGGATTGCGATGACTCAATAAAGGATGGATACTGCTTCAACTTCTTAGCCAAATACTCAGCTCGTGAAGCCTCCATCACCATCCTCTCAATTTCCTTCTCGGTTAATTCCAGATCAGAGTAGAAGCGCCCCTCAGCCACAAGTGCCTGAAAGTATAAGAGCCTGAGTCTAACCACATTATACTGAAACTGCAAAGTTGAGTTAGTGGATTTAGTAAACAGATTGTTATCAAGATTTAAGATGTTTGGTTCAATGAGTAGAAGGAAGCAATAGTTATGCATTAATTACAAGCTTTAGGACATTTAATTGACAAGTTAAACGAATTTTAATAATCTGCAATGTAATTACCCTAAAGATGAGTTTTGGAAGGCATTTGAGATTTCATGAGATTCCAGTGTATTTCTTTAGTACGTCAATTTTTGCAGAATATCAAAAAGGGGGCTCAAGATTATGAAAATATTGAAGTTCTTTGATATGGGGAATGACTGTTTGCTACAGCCTAAGAAATTGCAAAGTTCTTGAATACAATGGTTTAAATTAGAAATTCATGCGTTATTTGATAAAAATTTAAGAGTTCAAATTACGTCTACAAATTTAATTCCTACACAAGTACCGACAAGAATAGTTTGATATGCATCAATTAACTGTCTAGGATGTTCTTTTGCATTTGAAGCACATGTAATCGAATCCTTTACAACTGAAAGGTGTTTATTAAGGTACATGTAAAAACTTGATTGAAACAGAAAATAAAAATACAAAAAATTCAGAAGCAATCAGGTAATTATATTAACACCAACTAGCGAACAAGTGAGGACTACTGTGAAATGACATTACATCAACATCAAAAGATTTAGATATTAAGCAAAAAAATGATGGTTAGAAATAATTATGGTTCTTATCATTGGAAAAGGCTAACTTCTAGTTTGCATGTCAGAACAGCTTATGAAAAATATACAACTACAATTAAGTTCAACAAGATGATAAACAAAGGATCTGCTAGAAAAACAAATCTAGAAGAAACAATACACACATTATCAATTTGTTGGTCTTGCTGTGCTTTAATGGCAGCCTTCACCTGATCCGTGTCTATGTTTCTCTAAAAAGACAGGAAGATCAATTAGGGAAGAAGGTAAGAGCAAAGGTAGTTAGAATATGACTAGTAGGCATGATGGGAGCCAACAAAAGCATGATAAAGCTGAAAATAACTCAGAGCATGACCTTGAACTCCTCACTTCTCTTTATACAACAACAACAACAACAACAAAGCCTTATCCCACTAGGTGGGGTCGGCTATATGGATCCTTTTACGCCATTGAGTTCTATCCCCTACTATATCATCATCTAGATTTAAATAAAATTTATCTTGTTTTATTGTTGCCAACCAAGTCTTTTTTGGTCTTCCTCTCCCTCTTTTAATGTGCGTATTTATCATAGTTTCACATCGTCTAACAGGGGCATTTATTGGTCTTCTAAGTACATGTCCGTACCATCTCAAACGTGTCTCCCGAAGTTTTTCTTCAATAGATGCAACTCCGACTTTCTCTCTAATACTCTCATTCCTTATTCTATCCATCCTCGTATGTCCACACATCCACCTTAACATCCTCACTTCTCTTTATAATTGCAAAAATGTAAGAGACTTCAGAGAATAATTTTTTGAAAAACTGCAAATGATGCAAACAAGTAACTTACCCCTCGAAGACTACTGAATCCAAGACCTGCGCCCACTGTCATCCTACGTGGATCAACCAGTGAGTTGTAATGGTTGCCATGATGATAACTTAACCGAATCGGAGGAACATCAGTGGCATAACTCCCTTGAAAGATGTTAATAGGTTCTGCATATAGAAGTAAAAGGTGGAAATTACAAGAAATTCACTATCAATCGGAAAAATCAACAAATCAGATCATACCAGAGCTATAGGAGGAGTAGATATGTATAGGGCGGTTGTACATTTCTGCAAATGCCTGGATCTCAATGTTGTTTCCATAGACCTAAAACAAGCCAGTAATACAAGAAGTTTTATTAACCCAGATGGAATTGATGCTATTCTAGTAAATTCTGTTTCATATATATAGTACAAATCATCTGATCCATGTTCGTGTTAAGTTATGGTTAGTAAATTGTCCAGCTCTAATAACTCTGGTTAAAATAACAAGAAGGAAAAAGAAACGTTGATATTTATTAACTGTTTCTATACAATGATACCTATATACAAATTTTAGTATCCAAATAATCATGCTGAATTTCCTTAGTCTGTAAATGAATACAAGTCTATGATCTCAAAGTTTCTTCATAACCAAAGATCATTCTTGAACATGGCTCTCATAACCATTAACATTCCTGAATAGGATTATAATTGGATAGACAACAAAATATTAGGACAAAATCCTTATAATTTATAAAATAGCTTCTACTTTATTTTACTGGTGTGACTGGTGAAGTGCTATAAGGTCTAAATCTAGATGAACAGCTAAAGCCCACAAACGGCTGGAGTACAAAAGCCATAAATCATGAAAATAACTCATTGTTTTACAGAAAAGCATGAACTGCATTGTAGAATGTGGACCACATGCAAAAACATAATATACAAGCTTGTAACAAAATAGCAAGGGATTGGCATTGCTTGAATGGCTAGCATAAAGACAAAGAAAATCACATAAGCAATGATCAAAATGATGAGACAGTGCACCAAATACCATGTCTCTCCTTTTTCTTTTGCAGTATGATGTGAAGCCTTCAATTACAAACTGAGAAAAATGATCCCGTTCCTTTTCCTGATGAGAAAAGAAAATAGAGGCAAGCTCAGGAGTGTAGGCTTGTACAACTAGAAGAACCAAATTTTTAATAAAAAGTTTCTGTTTGAGATGCAATATCTGGGAATAAAATACTGATCTGGTTGATATATGCCTCAGTTTTAAAATTTGAAAGTTGTAGTTGTTTAAGAAATTGATTAAATTGAAAATATGACAGATCAGTAGCATAGTTACTAAATAAAAAAAAAAACCATTTTAAACAAGAGACATCTTCAAGTTCCAAATTTCATCATGAGCAAGGTTGTGAGAGTATGTCTCAAACAATAGCAGAAAAACCCAACCTAGCACACTGACTTAACCAAAATTACAGATAAAAATGATGTGGAATTGCTACTTACGGATTCCAAAATGAAGAAATTGCAGAGATGCTTGTGATATCTCAAGGAATGGTAGAAATGCAAGAATGCATACAAATAAAAGTAATAAATGCTAAGTAAATGGAAGCATTATAACAAAAATTGATGGCGTCAAATTGTGCCAGACAAGGTACAAATAGATATAAAACATCTACAATACTGATGTAAAAAAATAGTGCAGAACATGCAAGAAAATTGAAAAAGATGACGATGATTAATGCATGGCTAAATGGCCAACTTGGTCATTCATAACAAGAGCACTGGATAGCTAAAGGAGTTTGTCATGCACAAAACTTCTTAATGACTTGGTTAGTAATGGTAGCTGTCCAAAAACTTTATGCTCATCCTGGGTGAAATTTTGTACTTGCAAGTTTTTTTCAAAAGTGAAGTTTTTCGAAAGTTAACTTCACTTTTGAAAAAACAAATATATTAGAGAAATTCTACAATTAGCCTGAATAAAAATAATCCAAGATACAAAAGAAAATTCAGTAAGATTGCACTTGATTCTTAGAGCAAGAATACATCAGCTTCATGCCATATTAACAACGTAGAGGCGCATGCAAGGTTCCACGTAGTTCATGCAGGATGCTTGAAGTAAACTCATTGCATAGTTCATAATAGTATGGAAGAGCATGTGAACATATTAAAATATATTAAATCATATTGAATTATAGAAGTAGTATATGTATAATAAATCATCTTAAAACCACATCTAGTTTATGGTTCTAAAAAGAAAAATGTGCCAATTATACTAGTTCATATCACATGAAATATATTTATACAAAACTAAGGCTCCAAGTTACAAGGTGACAAATAAATTAGCTTAGGGTTTAAGCCAATTTAGTTCAGTCTAAACCAAACTAGCTCAGATGAACCAAAAAAGACTAAATTGCATAGGCAGCTACATTAATCACTTTCTAAAACCATGGGTGTATGTATTTAGAATTTCGATAGCCTAATAAAATGTCAGGGATCACAGCATAAATTGAAATTATCACTAGATTCCATGAACAATGAGGTGTGCTACCAAGATTCTATGGTCCTAATTAATTTGAGCTGCCCAAACAAGAAAAAACTGCCTAATAGATGAAGTATCTTGTTTCGATAAAAAGCTCAATGTGAACTTCCATTTATCACACTTCCACACCAAGAAACCAAATAGTATAAACATAATCCAGCCTAATGGACCGTCTATCTTCCCACAACAGGTCAAATTGTGTGAATTTAATCCTATTAATGTAAAGTATCAACTAGATAGAGAATCACCAGGGCATAGAAAGCCATGTTGCCAAAGGCAAGTAGGAAATGATATGCTAATTTTTTCTGGAAGGTAATTATTCTGTAATATTAAAGATAATGCCAAAGCTCTACTTGAAACAATATTGGGATAATTTGGTTTGCACCAAAACTTTGACACAACTTAAATAATGACTTCATAGTCATGAACTATAATGCATTTAGTGGATTCATAATAATGAAAACAAAATAAGAGTTTGCAAACAGTTTGATAGAAATTATTATATATACAACACATAGAATATAGATAAATTGAAAAAAAAAAAATACAAGGGTAGGGGACAACCTAATGTCATCATCGTCATCAAGTCATGACATCGTCATCAAGATATGTTGGTCCCAACTATTTGTAGACGTCTACATGAATCTTATCCATCAATAGAACTCCATGCAAGGCTATATGATTATTAATATTCAAATCGCCAGCATCGTCATCAAGTCATATTGGTCCCAATTAGTTGGAGCCGTCTAAGTGAATCTTATCCGTCTATTGCACTCTATGCAAGGCTATATGATTATTAATATGCAAATCAATTAAGATCTTTTTAATTATATTGCTCGATGTTTGTTTTGTTTACTCCACTGTTTTCATCTTTATCTTTTGTAACAATTGTAGTAGATAATTTGTTCCATCATCTTGCATCATATTGCAAACTAAATATCATGTAGACATTATATATATATATATATATACAAGTATTGCTACTATTCTAAAATGTTTTTTTTCTATAATCACAATATATACCATGTAATCAACACACATTTGCCGTGCCATATCATATGCTTCTACATCACCATAAACTTGGTCCGCAACAGCTCGAAAAAGGCAATTCCCATCCTCCAGCATCTTTTTCACTTCAAAACCTTTTGTCCGTCGTATCTCAAGTTCAAACAGTCTTTCTCTCTCCTGACAAGCAAAATGATTTAGTATTTGACATCAAACATGGGAGAGTGAAAGAAAAAGAATTAGAGTTGATAGAAACAAGAAGTCACTACTATTAAATATTCACTGAATGGAACAAAAGAACATTATTCAGTATATAAATAGAAAAAATGAGTCCCAAGTTATTTGGTTGGCTAATTGCCTAATTCTCTACAGAAATATTTATAAATTATCAAATGGGTGCAATATTTTTCAGTGACCAGACTGTATTTCCCTAACGCAAGATGCAAAGTAGAAAATTATACTAATAATTATTAACTGTTATGATGTTCTTAAGTTATTAAATGCAATAATTCTCATACACTAGTGAAGTGCACCTTATTCAAATGCAGATTTCAATTAGATTTACATGTTATAAAGGTCCATATAAGATTTTTTTAGAGAGAAATGAAATTTCATTAAAAATCCACTATTAGAAGGTGTCATACCGGATCACCATATGAGGGCACATAGCCAGGGCCTTGCTCATCAGCACTATTGTAACCGTCCCCTTCACCATATAATCTGGGGGAAGAAGGATGAGAATTTGATGGTGAACGTGTTCCAACAACTGGCCAAGCTGATTGCCTTCTTGAAGAACCAATTCTCACAGAGTTTGAAGATCCTAATCCCATTCTCCTAGAACTCTGATTAGTTGAAAAAGGCTTCAATGGTGGGGCTGGAGGTGGTGGAGGGTAGGAAGAACTTGTAGCAATCTGAGATGAACCAATTACTAATTTATCAATGCTGGATAGAACAGCAGCTTCTTGTCCCAAATGATGCTCACCAGTTTCTTCCTTACAAACAGCAGAATCCAGAACATCATTAGTTATAATCTTGACTTCTTCAGCACATATATTAGTACCACCCTCAACATTAATTCCTTGAGAAGATCCATCATGGTTCAAGATTTTATCCTCAACATTCTCTAAGCGATCTCCAGAATCTTCTATTGCATTTCGATCTTCAACAATCTGTTTTTCTGAGTCCTCCCTAGAACTAGAGGAAGCCTGGGAAGAGTGTGATCCTGAATTTGACAGAGGTCGATTAGAATTTGAGGAAGAACCGCGCTGAACAACGATTTTAGTCATTGTTCTCTGTATAAAGTATCTTGTCTGCTGTTCTTGATTTCCTTCAAACGCCTCCCTACTTAAAAATCCACAGCCCAAATGATCCCTTTATCATGCGTTTTGACCTTAGCAGAACCGATCGCAAATCCCAGCCAATTGATTCGTCTTGCCTCAGCACGGTTTCCCCCTCGCCGTAAACCAATCTCTGAATTCCCCTGACAATTCTCATGAGACCAGATTCCTCCGTCTTCTCTACAGAAAATTCACCTAGAAAAACGCCCTCACCTGAAGCCTAACTCACCCGATCAAAGAACCGCGCAAAGAAAATCCAGCAATGCCCTGCCAAAACCCACCAACCATAATCAATCGCCGAAGATGCAAAACTTTCAAAGGAAGCACAGTTCGTCTCAGAACCCAAAGCGAGCAAGACGTTCAAAAACAGCACAGACGAAAAACCCTAAAAACGCTCTGGGAATCCGAAAAAAAAAAGACGATGAAAAGAAACGAACCCTGGTAGCAAGAACGGTTATCTCGCCCACTTCCTGAAGAATCCTTGATCTCTACCATCAGCCAGAGGAAAAG
Source organism: Boesenbergia rotunda (assembly GCA_024364735.1). Lineage (NCBI taxonomy): Eukaryota > Viridiplantae > Streptophyta > Magnoliopsida > Zingiberales > Zingiberaceae > Boesenbergia > Boesenbergia rotunda. Next base: position 38,608 of record JAGFNQ010006696.1, on the reverse strand, counting down.
GATCCGTGGTGACTGAGATGGCAGTGAACGAGTCTCCGGAAGAGGAATCTACCTGCGTAGGGAAGGGGAGGCGAAATGGGAGAGGGTGCGCGGCTGCCAACGCTCATCATCTTATACGCGGATGAGGCGACATCGGACCGCATCTGGGTTCAATTACATTTCGTCTTTGGTTACCTCACTTAGAAAGTCGTTGTTGATCCAAGTCTAGTTGATCGGCTCTCTCTCCACAGAAGTTCTCATTCACTGCCAAAGTAAATTCGAGAAGCTGTATGCGTTGTTTGTAGAATTGTCAATTTTACGATGGGTTGTAAACGATCAGAGATAAGTTAAACTGAGCTTTGGAGTATTCAAACTCGGTTGATAAGAGAATCAAGTTAAGTCGAGCTGAATTTAAAATAAATTAAAATTTTGAAATAATTGTTGAAACTTGATTTGGTTTATTTTTTTATAAGTTCGAGCTCGTTTGAGTTTAGTTTGTACATGATTCATTTAGATGTTATTGAGTTCTTAATTGGCTTAAGCTTGGCTTAAACTTATTTGTTTGAATATTATCGAGCTATAAATTTAAGGATTGTTTGAATTGTTTTTTTATTAGTTATTGAGTTTGATAATTTAAACTTATTTGATTTTTTTTATTTAACTAGTTGATATGAGTTTTATTAATGAATATCATTTATAAATATTGTTTGCGAGTATTGTTCACTAACGTTAATGAGCTTAACACGTATGTGTTCAAATTTATTTGTTTAATTTAATAAGTTTCAAGTTGTTTATTTAATTAATCTGGTGTATATTGAACGAATATAAACAAATTCTTACCAAATTGAACATCAAACTTGTTCACGAACGCTTGGTTCATTTACAGTCCTAAATTTAAGTGGGAATTGTCTGATTGATCTATTCCGTTAAATAATTTAAACGAGTTAAATTTAAATTTTATCAACTCATTTAAAGGGAGATCCAAGTGAGCTAGCACACCTAAACCTGCGGTAGGCTTGGGTGGATCCACGAGTCAAAGAAAAAAAATTCTCAAAACTTACCATCCACTAGCGATAAATCTCTCAGTTTGTTGATAATTGATTAGGAGGAAGAAAAGAGATATTTAATCCAAATTTATTATAACTCAGGTAGGAAGACTCCCTTAAATATTCTTTCTCATTTATTTCTCCATTAACTTTAGATTTGTGTTGTTACAGTGTGAAGATTCACAATTTACATCATGTTATCATTCGATTCTGATATCGTTAATGCTAATATCGATGTGACCAATTTTGTTTTGATGATGTAGTAATCTATAACCAAATTTTAAACATTTTAATTTTTTTATAGGCTCGCCGATTGGCCTGCCTAACTCGCAACTCACCTTGAGTTGGGTTGGGGATTTCTTAACCCGCCAAGATGACAATTCAACCTGTCCCACCCCACCAAATGGTTGATCCACCACGAACGTACCCGCTCCGTCATGAATCAACCCATTTAACGGCTCTAATTGTTTATATTTTCGTTTACTACCTGATCCCGGCCCAGCTTACGGATAGCTCGGCCAGCCAGCCTGGCGCCATGAAGGCCCAGTAGAGGGGCCCACGAAGACATCACCTAGGGAATTCCCGAGCTTGGGACCCTCCCGAACCACTGACAGACCGACCCTGGTTGAGATCGGACAGGTCGATCCTGGGCACCTCCTAACTCGGCCACTGAATCCAATTTCCCGACCCAGGGCTAGGTCGGGAAGGTCAGTCCTCAATACCTCGTAGATCTGACAACCAGTAGACCCGAGAGATGGGAAAGCAGATATATTTCAGCCAACCCCCGACTCATGGTGTATCCTATGTCACTCGGCTATACTACACCCGACTCGGGTCGTACCACTCGGACACGCCAATCGTCCATCGGTCTCTAGACCAGTCTTTCCTTACGCTGCTCCTACATCAGGACACCCTGGGGATGACCATGACGTTAGGGATAGTGCCAGCCTTACCCAATCATAACATACACCGCGGATATCCCGCTGACTCGGTACGGTTGTACTATCCGAGCACCCCGCGCCATGCCGCGATACCTCTGGGTGCTCTCCCACGAGCTAACAAGCACCATACCCCCATCTCATTGACACAGATAGGGGTTGTCAGGTCCCCCGGCTATATAAACCCCTCCCTTCCTCATTCCGCAGGTATGCACAATTGTGCTCCCTTCTGCTATCTCCCTTTGCTTCACTACATTTCTTGCGGATACTGACTTGACCGTCAGAGGGCCTGATCGGGGAAATTCCCTGGCGGGTTTGCTAACGGTCATTTTCTAGCAGGTCGGCGCCAGGTCGGCTGCTCATGGCACTCGGGAGACCACCTGACCCTTGGGGCTTCCACCTCACTTCGTGACAGGATCAAATTGGCGCTAGAAGGAGGGATACTTAGCCTGATCGGAAGTGTATGATGGAAGCGCCCAACCGGGTCATGATGACTGTTACTCCCGAGGAATACGAGCTCTTACGGGCCGCTCGGGCCCAGAGAGTCTCCAAGCAGCTATCACAAACCGGTAGCCCCGCAGCTCGATTTCCTGGGTCGTCGGCCCATGACACCTTCGGAGGGCGAGGACGAGTTGCCCCACCCGAAGGAGGCTCGGTCCTCTTCCCTGCCGCTCCCGGTCAGGGATGGGAGGACAAGGCTGGGCCCGTGCCAGCCAAGGTATCCGCACCCAGTCGAACGCATGGACATCGACCTGAAAAGGGAAAGGCCCTGGCTTTCGTGTCGCCGCCGGCCTTGATGTGCAACCCCTTCTCTTCAGGGATCCTAGAGGATCCGGTTCCCAAGCATCTCTGATTCTTCACCATCCCCGAGTATGTCGGCGCCACCGACCCCGAGGAGCACCTTATGAAGTTCGAAAGTGCCGCCCTGCTCCACCAATATCTTGAGGGCATGAAATGCAGAGCATTCCTGACCACACTCTCGGGACCTTCTCAACGATGGTTCGGACAACTCCCCAACGGGTCGATCGTCAGCTTCGGAGAACTCAGGAGGACATTCCTCCAGCACTTTGCCAGCAGCCGGAGGCACCACAAGACAAGTATCAACATGTTCGCCCTAAAGCATGGCATGAAGGAGTCTCTCCGAGCCTACATCAAGAGATTTAATGGGGTGACACTGGACATGCCTGTTAGTAGGAGCCCTAGAGTCAATTATGTGATGATTGACTAGGGACATTTTGTATCATATTCTATCATTAATAAAGGCATGTTTGGTTATTATACTTACTTTGTATTTGTGCCAAATAACTAAGTATAATAATGTCCTTGGGTAGTAGGTTCTTATCTACATCATATCGATTAGTTGAATCGATAGTGAGATGATGTAGAGAACACTACACTAAACTATTCCTAGTCAAGCATTAATATTCAAGGACAATATTAATACATGGAGACTAGCATATAGGTCAATTAATGACTTGAGCTCACAAGTCATGGATATGTGATATCAAGTTGACACATGAGTATACATTAGAGAATGTGTACTGAATTGACTCGCCATGAGAAATTTTCATAGATTGTCATATGAGTGTCATAAACTTTCTCATGTGACTATTGGTGTGAATAGTCATTAGACCTGAAGTCACTACGGTTCCCTACATAAGCAGTTATGTACTTTGGTATCGTCAAACGTCATCCGTAACAGGGTGGACTATAAAGGCGATCACTGGATATGTAATGAATTATGCGGAGGGATGTGAGTGATGTAGATGAGATCTATCCCTCCCATATGACGGGAGTGATATCTGTGGACCCCTTGATCGAGTAGGACTACTAAAACGCATGATCATACTCAAATGAGTCAATATAAGATATTGAGCTCATTTGTTTGAGTGAGTCTACTCGGGGATCAAGAAACACAAGATTGATTGAGGATGACATGGTCTATGCCTCATTGGTCAATCTAGATATCGAGGATAGAAGGACAAGGTCATACATTGTCATAATCACGGAGGTTTAGTCGGATCTCGTCTTTTCTTGTTACTTGGGTAGCAATGATGCATTGCTAGATGTCGCTCATTGCTTATGTGTCTAAAGCGTTTAGGCTCATTGCCAACGTCACGAGAATCTATTGGGTCACACACTAAGGACATGATGCTTCGGGAGCCCGAGTTGGGAACTCGGGAGATCTGATCGGGAGCCCGAGTTGGGAACTCGGGAGATCTGAGCCCAAGTTGGGAACTCGGGAGATCTGATCGGGAGCTCGAGTTGGGAACTCGGGAACTCGGGTCTGTAGCTCAGCACTCGGCAGACTGGCTAGGAACTCGACAGACTGAGTCGGGAGCTCGGCACTCGGCAGACTGGGCTAGGAGCTTGGCAGACTGAGTCGGGAGCTCGGCACTCGGCAGACTGGGTTGAGAGCTCGAGGACTTGCTGGAGAGACCTGGTCGGAAGCCCGAGAGACCCGGTCGAAATTGCAGGGGAAATTCATTAAAGTGTTTAATGAAGGAAAGAGAAAAGTCTCTCTTCATTGGATGAAGAGAAGGTGAAGAGTCACATGAAAAGATGTGCTCTTTATTGGCTTTAATGAAGGGAAGTCAAAGAGACAAAAGACTCTTCATATTCATGGGATGAATATAAAAGAGAGTCTAGTCATTTTGAATGATGAGTGTGTGAGCTTTCCCTTATTCTCTTCCTCTCTTCTTCCTCTTCTCCCTCTTGGCTGAAACCCCTTTGGGGTTCTTGGTGGTATTGTGAACTACCTCAAGTTGCTAGCACAACTAAAGTAGTTCTTCCCGAAGTTGAGAGATCGTGTCCGTGTGGATACGCATAGAGGCACGGACACTTGAATGTGCAAGAGATCCGGCGGCACTTGGACGAGCGGGATAACGTAAGGGCATGCTCCAAAGGTATACACTGTAAATAAATCTATTAGATAGATGAACTTCGTACGAGTTTTCTTTCGCATGGATTGCTTGAGGGTTCTTGTTTCCGCTGCGTTTGTGTTTATGTCGCCAGGAGAACCCAACAGTGGTATCAGAGCCACCTGCGAAAGATCGTACAAAGTTTTATGCATTTTATATGTGATATAGAAGTAGGACAAGATTTATGATGAGTTGCATATAACTGTATGATATAGAAGCCAGGCTCCCGACCTCCCACTCGGGAAGATAGACCCCTGTGGTAATACCGAGCCGAAGGCTCCCGAGGCCGACTCGGGAAGATAGACGCTCGGGTCATCCCGGGAGAGAAACCCTGAGACTGTCTCGGGAAAGGGGAGTCCGAAGATCATACCGTAGCAATAAGAGTCTCGGATTCATTTGATGAATCAAGGGCAGTGACTCATTCACGGGGGCGGCAAAATACATTTTGTTTCAGGGGCGCGACTGTAATGCCGCTTTTTTTTTTCATAAAGCGGCGTTACGCTAACATACTTAGGGCATGTGAGCATCGTAAGGCAGCGGAATAACTTAAACTTACACATACATGCACCTAACTATCCTTGCTAACTTGGTGACATGGGAACTTAGCATTTTAACATCATACTTAACATCATATCATAAAGTCACATAGTCATCCATCAAGCACACAAGTAGCAAGTGTAAGTTGTTTAGACAACACCATCATAAAATTAGCATAAACTTGTAATTATGTATTTCCTTGGCCAAGTCACTACCACACACACACATTCTTGCCCCTCCTGCTGCTTCCTTATTGTCCTCTCGCTTGATCTGTGATATGAGGAAATAAAACTATAAGCACATAGGCTTAGTAAGACTCTTTCCTACTCACTAAACCATTCGTCATTTTAACATAAGCACATGAAACATTAACATGACTTAGTGCCTAACATAGAACCTAAACATGTAACATCATTCAGCATGACATAGTTCTTAGCATAAAACATGAGCATAAATTATACTTAATTTGGCATGTCACATGGCATAAATGTAAACATAAAGTACACTTACTAGGCATAATTCATGGCATGAATTTTTTTAACATAAAACATGGGCATGTTCTTAACCTAACATAAGCATAACCTTTGCTATCATGGCATAATTCTTAACATAAAACATAAGTATAATTCCTAACTTAAACATGGGCATACACTTAACATAAACATGAGCATATATTTGCTATCATGGCATAATTCCTAACGTAACACATGAGCATATTCTTAACATAAACATAAGCATAATATTCGCTATCATGGCTTAATGCATAGCATAAATGAATGCATGAGTTGAATGCATATACATAAGGATGCTTAATTCAAAATCATACTTTCTTTTAAATACTTAAACATAATCATAACATCATTGGGGTCCCCGGCTTGTACCACATACATACATCATATGCACGCATCCCTAAGTAAATACGAGGTAGCTAGTCTCGACCTACTAGGGTAAGGACAGCTACGGTAGTCCTAGAACCGGGGCGTTCTTAAGGTGCCCATCCCTGTTGGACATCTTCGGTAGTCCCAGAACCGTGGACAGCATAATCGGTAGTCCAGAACCAGAGCGTTCTTAAGGTGCCCATCCCTTGGACCCATACTTCGGCCCGGTACAAGCCCATTCATAAAGTAAAATACTTCACATGCTTCATCATTCATAGGACATTCATAGCATATTCAAACATAACATAACCTTGTTACATGAAGCATGATATAAAGCATACTTGACCTTTCATTGTTCATACTTAATGCATAGCATCATGATGCCTTAAAGGCATGAGCATTATCTTCATTCATAAAACATGGCATGCATCTTTATTCATAAAACATAGCATGCTTACATAAAACATCATTCTTGTTTATAGTGCTTACATTAACTTTATTCATAAACATGGCATGCTTACATAAAACATCATTCTTGTTCATAGTGCTTGCATGATCATGACATATAAGGTAAGCATTGCATTATATTCATTAAACATGACATGTTTACATAGACCATTGTCCTAATCCATAGAGCTTGCATGATCATGATACATAAGGTAAGCATTGCATTTCATACAGAAGCATGGTATCCATCACAAGCATGCATAGGTAGGACTTCTCTAAACATGCTACATACTATCTAAGTGCATGGCATAGAATATAAGACATTCATGAACAAACCCTATTAAGCATGGCATCTAACATAAACATATCAAACATGAAACATAACACTTAAGGTTAGGGTTATAGGTAACATACTTTCTACCACATGCTTGAACCTATATATATACATCATAATAAGCCATAAACAATCATTCTTGAAACCCTAGCTCCACCTAAACCCCAATCAAGTGGCTTGGCCGAAACTTGTAAGGAAGGGGCTCCATCATTCAAGTGATATGTAAGGTAGCATAGGAAAAGGAAAAGATCATACATTACTCATAAGGCCATAGGAAGCTATTAGGGCTCATGTTTAGGGTTAACCCTAACTCCTAGCCCTTCTTCATGGGGTTGGCCGAAACATACAAGGCCATGGGTACATGGAATAAATTCGTAAAATTCCCAACTAAACATTAAACACCAACCATACCATACCATAGGGGCCTTTGGAACCCACACTTGAAGCAAACCCTAACTTTTAGCCCCACTTCCCATCTTGGCCGAAACTTGCAAGGTTGCAAGGCCTTGTGAAAATTCACATAAATCACCTTCAACCTCCCCTTGTATCATGAGGATGCACAAGGTACATACTTGAAGAGTTAGGTCCAATCCTAACCATGGACTCATGGTGAAGGTCCCAAACCCTAAAGGGTCTTAGGGTACCCTACAAATTTCCCAAAATTATATTCTATTCTATATTCATCATGAGAACACATTAGAAAATATGAGAGATATTTTTAACATCATTTTTGAACCCAAAAACATGGTGGCCGAAAGTTCAAGGGCCAAGATCATGGTTTTTTTCTCAACATAAAACCTAAACGAAACTTTATAATATGATAAACATCAAGGGGAACTATCATACCACAGGTGAGGGAGTCTTACCTTGGGTTTTCTTGATTTTTCACCTTGAATATAGAGAACCAAAAGAACTTCTTAGACCTTAGGTCACCCCTAGCCCTTGTAGCCTTGTGAAACCTTTAGATCTTGAAGATGAGGCCTTCTTGTGGAGCTTTTCCAAGGGAAACCCCACTTATGGGTTTCGGCTAGAGGGAGGAAGGAGGAGGAAGAAGAGTGGCTTGTGGATGAAGGAAGAAAAGTAACTCCCATGCCACCTCCCTCATTCCTTTATACTATATTAAGGAGGGTAAGTGAAGAGTCATGGTGTCTCTTCTCTTGATGACTCTTCATTTTCCTAAGCCTTAACCAAAATCCACTTCATTCCCTCATAGCACTCCCTTGCTAGGTGAATTGGTTAGCATATGCATGATGGTAGACTAGGTCTAAGGTTCAATCCTTGGTGCATGCACTTTATTTTTATTTTCTTTTTATTTTATTTTTTCTTATTTTCGAAAATTCCCTAAAACTCACCCATAATCATGCTAATATTCCTAATTAAAATCCTTTTAGATTTATATTAAATTCTACCTAATTAAAACCCATTTTTGGAGCCCATATAAGACTCATTAGTACTTAACTTCTCAATTTAAATAGGAAAACCATGCTAAAACTAGGCTAAACTTCATACTAGTATCTCTAGGTTCCTCGAACACTATCTAGACATGATCAATATTTTAAAGGAAATATTGAGAAAATTTTCCGGGTCGTTACAGCGGCCCCCCGAGCCCCCGCAAGGGCGCTGCCCCTTGACCCTGCCCGCTAACCGGCTAGCGGGACCGCCGTGAGTTTCTACTCAAGCGGCGAATTTTATTTTTGCACTCATAATAAAATCAATGTCCTAAATTTATTGTGTATGATTGATGACATGGTGCATGATTATGGCCTTAAACCCCAATGTGATTGGATGTGTGTGTGTGTATGTGTGTGTGCATGTTGTAATGTAATTCATAATACGACCTACGTGCAAGGTTCGTAGAATCGCGATCCTACACAAGATCGATTTGGGGTCAGGATCGGATCGGTCAGGATCGGATCGTAAAATCGTACGATCCTATCAAAACCCTTAAAATGAAAAAATATATAATTTTTATTAACACTATAATGAAAACAATCACGTTTAACTTCAAGAATATTCTATTTATTACAAGATGATCCAATTTAATTGTCAACCTATTAGATAATAGGCATCTAAAGACTCATCATTTTAGAAAAAAGATATAACATAATATTATTAATCAAAAACTAACTAAAAAATAATTAAATAGATATTTAAATAATCTTAAAACACTAACACTAACGAGGTAAAAGATAAAAAAAATAATAAAAAAGATTAATAATCTTCTGGGTCTCTGAAAAGGCTTTAAACAATATTTTTTGGGATTCAATCTTAAAACTAACTTGTAGATCTTTGAACGAGTTTCAATTTGATATATTATGGGTCACGTGGTTCAATCCGAGTCAAAAGTTATGACCTCTTAAAACTTTCATCGATCCTGTTCCGATTCTGTTCCGATCCTGTCCGATCCTATACGATTCTGTCCGATTCTGTCCGATCCTACCGATCCTGCTGCGATCCTGCTACAAAAAACGATTCTGCGCGATTCTGGATCGTTTTCTGCCGTAGGATCGTAGGATCGTACGATCCTACGATCCAGGATCGCGATTCTGCAAACTATGCCTACGTGTCGTGTCTTGTCTCTATTTTTTCTAGTTGTAAAAATAGATTTAGACTCCAATGTAACTCGAGTTTTCCTACATTGTAATGTACAAAAGGAGTAATGGAGTGTCCATTGAAGAATGAAGTTACAAGAAGGATGCCAACCACACATGATGACCGGAGGATGCACTTGGAGAAGATGTTATCCCTAGGTTGACCATCGATCCTCTCATTGGCTTGAGAAGATCGTAGTATACGGGCCATAACCATGTCACGTTTAAATGCTTATATGTTGATATATGCAATGTTTGTGTATGTGATGCATGATTAGATGTTTATCTTAATTAAGTCAACTTGATATGCTTACCAAGGTTCGGTACCCACAAACTACCTCGATCATTTGTTGTTGGGTTTGCCAAAGCAAAGCAACGCATTTTATCTTGGTAGAGTGCGAGAGGACAATTGTGATGTCTCGCTATCGAACTTTGGATGAGGCTTAACTAAGTCACCTCAATTTGATTGAGAAACTTAGAGGCATATCCTAAAAGTTGGGAAAATTGGGTAAGAGGACAATTATACTAAGTCTTGGGTGATTAGTCAAAGCTAACTCAAGATGATGTGTAATGTGAATCTTGACCCTTTGTTTCAAGAGTTACATAAAATGTAATTGGTAAAAGATTGTCTACCTAGTTATACCAAGTCTTGGGTGATTAGCCAAAGCTAGCTCAAGATGAAGTATAATATGGATCTTGTCCCATATAAATGTAGTCGCTATTTGGTTTGGAGCTAGTAGTGTGGGCAAATTGAGTTTACCTACATCCATGACTAGCCCCTACAAAAGCTCTACGATTTAGTGGGAGTATCATTTAATTAAAGGCCTAATTCAATGATCTAGATATGATACTTATCTCTGCATGTTGTATTGTTGTAGATCACCATGTCGTCTAATACGTCAAATACTCTCTCTCTACGATCTGTCCTTGATAAGGACAAGCTCAACGGAGCTAATTTCCTGGACTGGTACAGAAACTTGAGGATAGTCCTCAAACAAGAACGAAAATTGTACGTCCTAGAGCAACCCGTTCCAGAAGCACCGGTCGCTACCGTCACCCGTGTTGAAAAGGATGCTTACAAGAAGCATCAGGATGATGCACTTGATGTATCATGCCTTATGCTTGCCACCATGAACTCTGAGCTTCAGAAGCAACATGAGAACATGAATGCACATGATATGGTTAAGCATCTAAAGCAACTATATCAAGGGCAAGCTAGACACGAGCGGTTTGAGGTGTCTAAAGCCCTATTTGCATGCAAGATGCAAGAAGGAACTCCTGTAGGAACTCATGTACTTATGATGATTGGGTATGTGGAGAACCTTGAAAGACTAGGATTTTCACTGGGCCAAGAATTGGCAACAGACCTTATCTTGCAATCATAGCCAGAAGGGTATAATCAATTTGTCATGAACTACAACATGAATGAAATTGACAAACTTTTGCCTGAGATGCTCAGCATGTTAAGAACTACTGAACCCAATCTCAAGAAAATCAAGACCAGTAATGTACTGATGGTAAACAAGAGCAAAGGCAAATGGAAGCCTAAAGGCAAGGGTAAGACCCAAGCCAAAGGCAAGGCCAACTCTACTACATCCAAGGCTAAAGGTAAGGTGCTTAAGGAAGGGACCTGCTTCCACTATGGTAAGATCGGACATTGGAAGAGGAACTACAAACATTACCTGGAGGAAGTAAAGAAGAAAAGAAGTGAGACTTCTGCCTCAGGTATTTTTGTTATAGAAGTCAATCTATCTATCTCTTCTTCTTGGGTATTAGATACCGGATGCGCGTCTCACATTTATACTAATGTGCAGGGCCTTCAAAAAACTAAATCATTGATAAAGGGCGAAGTGGACCTACGAGTAGGCAATGGAGCAAGAGTTGTTGCTATTGCTAGGAACATATTCCTTGTCTTTACCCACTGGGCTTATCTTAGAACTAGAAGAGTGTTTTTATGTACCTGCATTAACTAAGAATATTATTTCAGTATCTTGTTTGGACAAGAAAGGTTTTTCATTTATCATAAAGGACAAATGTTGTTCTGTAATGTTAAATGACATGTTCTATTGTAATGCACCACTGATAAATAGACTCTATGTTCTAGATCTAGAGAACCCAATCTATAACATAAATACCAAACGGTTCAAACCAAATGATTTGAACCAAACATATCTTTGGCATTGTCGCTTAGGACATATAAATGAAAGTCGCATATCCCAGCTCCATAAGGATGGATTACTGGACTTATTTGATTTTGAATCATATGAGACATGTGAATCTTGTCTTCTAGGCAAGATGATCAAGACTTCATTTAGTGGATATGGCGAAAGAGCGACAGACTTGTTAGGACTCATACATACTGATGTATGTGACCCCTTCAATATCGCAACAAGAGGAGGCTATCAGTACTTCATCACTTTCACTGATGATATCAGTAGATATGACTATGTGTATCTCATGAAATACAAGTCAGAATCCTTTGAAAAGTTCAAAGAATTCTAGAGTAAAGTACAAAATCAACTTGGCAAAAGTATTAAGATGCTTCGATCAGATCGAGGTGGTGAATACCTTAGCCAAGAGGTTCGTGACCATCTAGCAGAGTTTGGGATCATATCCCAACTCACTCCACCTGGAACACCATAGTGGAATGGTGTTTCCGAGCGGAGAAATCATACTTTATTAGATATGGTACGATCGATGATGAGTCAGACAGATCTTCCTACTTTCTTCTGGGGATTCGCTCTAGAGACGGCTCTTTCCACACTTAACCGAGCTCCATCAAAGACCGTCATAAAGACACCATATACGATATGGACTGGGAAGAGTCCCACCATGTCTTTTATGAGGATTTGGGGTTGTGAGGCTTATGTTCAACGTCAAGTCTCAGATAAACTAGGACCCAAATCTGATAAGTGCTATTTTGTAGGATATCCCAAGGAAACAAAGAGATATTACTTCTATAATCCCACACTAGGCAAAGTGTTTGTCGCTAGAAATGACGTTTTTCTAGAAAATGAGTTTATTTCTAGAAAAGTAAGTGGGAGTAAAATCCATCTTGAAGAAGTTCAAGATGTAGATAGTACTGAGGCCTTAATGGACATTGAACAAGTATCACAAGGTGTTGTGGATCATGAGGTTGTTACACAAGAAGTTGTGGAACAACAAGTTGCTCAAGTAGACCAACCTCCTCGCAGATCTGATAGGATACGTCGTCAGCCTGAGAGATACTCTTTTTTTTTTGTCTGACCATGATGACGTTACGCTTATTGAGTTGAATGAGCCTACATCCTATCAAGAAGCTGTGATGAGCCCAGATTTTGAGAAATGACTAGAGGCAATATGGTCTAAGATGGAATCCATGTACACTAACCAAGTATGGACTTTGGTTGATCCACCAGAGGGGATTAAATCCATTGGGTGTAAGTGGGTCTTTAAAAGAAAGACTGACATGGATGGTCTGATGCATACCTATAAAGGGCGATTGGTAGCTAAAGGTTTCAAACAAATTCATGGTATTGACTATGATGAAACCTTTTCACCAGTGGCGATGCTAAAGTCCATTCGGATCATGCTTGCCATTGCAGCTTACCATGATTATGAGATCTGGCAGATGGATGTCAAAACCGCATTCCTAAATGGGAATCTACTCAAGGATGTGTACATGACACAACTTGAGGGTTTTGTAGATCCAGAGCATGCTGGAAAGGTGTGTAAGTTGTAAAGGTCCATTTATGGGCTAAAACAAGCTTCTCGAAGTTGGAATCTTCGATTCGATGATGCAGTCAAAGCGTTTGGTTTTATCATGAATGAAGATGAACCTTGTGTCTACAAGAGGGTTAGTGGGAGCACAGTTATCTTCCTGATCTTGTATGTAGATGACATATTCCTCATTGGGAATGATATCCCTTCACTACAGTCTGTGAAGACGTGGCTCGGGAATTATTTCTCAATGAAAGACTTAGGAGAAGCAACCTATATCCTAGGCATCAAGATCTATAGAGATAGGTCTAAGAGATTGCTTGGCTTAAGTCAGAGTACATATATTGACAAGATGCTTAATCGTTTTGCCATGCAGAATTCCAAGAAGGGATTTCTGCCGATGTCACATGGTGTGAGTCTTTCGAAGACTCAATATCCCTCTTCTAAGGAGGAGAGAGACCGTATAGATCAGATCCCTTATGCATCCGCTATAGGGTCTATCATGTATGTCATGCTTTGTACTCGTCCAGATGTCTCGTATACTTTGAGCATGACGAGCAGATACCAGTCAGATCCAGGTGAAAGTCACTGGACAACTGTCAAGAATATTCTTAAGTACTTGAGAAGGACGAAAGAATATTTTTTGATATTTGGAGGCAATGAGGAGCTAGCTATAAAGGGTTACAGTGATGCAAGCTTCCAAACAGACAGGGATGATTTTAGATCGCAGCCAGGGTATGTATTTTGCTTGAATGGTGGCGCTGTGAGCTGGAAGAGTTCGAAGCAGGACACAGTCGCATACTCTACAACAGAGGCCGAGTATATTGCCGCGTCTGAGGCGGCAAAAGACCTCTATTATAGTATATTGCCGCGTTCAGGCAGTTTGGATCCGGAAGTTCATTACAGAGCTTGGTGTGGTTCCTAGCATGGGAGACCAATAGACCTCTATTATGACAACAATGGGGCTATTGCACAGGCTAAGGAACCTCGCTCTATCAGTGGACCAAACACATACTACGACGATTCCATCTCATTCGAGAGATCGTCGATAGAGGAGATGTGAGGCTATGCAGAGTACCCACTGATGCTAACATCGCAGATCCTTTGACCAAGGCTTTGGCACAAAAGAAGCATGATGGTCACACCAGGTCACTGGGTATTAGATATTACAGTGATTGACACTAGTGCTAGTGGGAGATTATTAGTAGGAGTCCTAGAGCCAATTATGTGATGATTGACTAGGGATATTTTGTATCATATTCTATCATTAATAAAGGTATGTTTGGTTATTATACTTACTTTGTATTTGTGCCAAATAACTAAGTATAATAATGTCCTTGGGTAGTAGGTTCTTATCTACATCATATCGATTGGTTGAATCGATAGTGAGATGATGTAGAAAACACTACACTAAACTATTCTTAGTCAAGCATTAATATTCAAGGACAATATTAATGCATGGAGACTAGCATGTAGGTCAATTGATGACTTGAGCTCACAAGTCATGGATATGTGATATCAAATTGACACATGAGTATACATTAGAGAAAGTGTACTGAATTGACTCGCCATGAGAAAGTTTCATAGATTGTCATATGAGTGTCACAAACTTTCTCATGTGACTATTGGTGTGAATAGTCCTTAAACCTGAAGTCACTACGGTTCCCTACATAAGCAGTTATGTACTTTGGTATCGTCAAACGTCACCCGTAACATGGTGGACTATAAAGGCGATCACTGGGTATGTAATGAATTATGCGGAGGGATGTGAGTGATGTAGATGAGATCTATCCCTCCCATATGACGAGAGTGATATCTGTGGGCCCCTTGATCGAGTAGGACTACTAAAACGCATGACCATGCTCAAACGAGTCAATATAAGATATTGAGCTCATTTGTTTGAGTGAGTCTACTCGGGGATCAAGAAACATAAGATTGATTGAGGATGACACGGTCTATGCCTCATTGGTCAATCTAGATATCGAGGATAGAAGGACAAGGTCATACATTGTCATAATCACGGAGGTGTAGTCGGATCTCGACTTTTCTTGTTACTTGGGTAGCAATGATGCATTGCTAGATGTCGCTCATTGCTTATGTGTCTAAAGTGTTTAGGCTCATTGCCAACATCATGAGAACCTATTGGGTCACACACTAAGGACATGATGCTTCGGGAGCCCGAGTTGGGAACTCGGGAGATCTGATCGGGAGCCCGAGTTGGGAACTCGGGAGATCTGAGCCCAAGTTGGGAACTCGGGAGATCTGATCGGGAGCTCGAGTTGGGAATTCGCGAACTCGGGTCGGTAGCTTGGCACTCGGCAGACTGGGCTAGGAACTCGACAGATTGAGTCGGGAGCTCGGCACTCGACAGACTGGGCTAGGAGCTCGGCAGACTGAGTTGGGAGCTCGACACTCGGCAGACTGGGTCGGGAACTCGGCAGACTGGGTCGGGAGCTCGGTGACTTACTTGGCAAACTTGGTCGGGAGCTCGGGGACTTGCTCGGGAGACTTGGTCGGGAGACCTGGTTGAAAGCCCTAGAGACTCGGTCGGAATTGCAGGGAAATTCATTAAAGTGTTTAATGAAGGAAAGAGAAAAGTCTCTCTTTATTGGATAAAGAGAAGGTGAAGAATCACATGAAAAGATATGCTCTTTATTGGCTTTAATGAAGGGAAGTCAAAGAGACAAAAGACTCTTCATATTCATGGGATGAATATAAAAGAGGGTCTAGTCATTTTGAATGATGAGCGTGTGAGCTTTCCCTTATTCCCTTCCTCTCTTCTCCCTCTTCTCCCTCTTGGCCGAAACCCTTTTGGGGTTCTTGGTGGTATTGTGAACTACCTCAAATTGCTAGCACAACTAAGGTAGTTCTTCCCGAAGTTGAGAGATCGTGTCCGTGTGGATACGCATTGTGGCACGGACACTTGAACGTGTAAGAGATCCGGCGGCACTTGGACGAGCGGGATAACGTAAGGGCATGCTCCAAAGGTATACACTGTAGATAAATCTATTAGATAGATGAACTTTGTATGAATTTTCTTTCGCATGGATCGCTCGAGGGTTCTTGTTTCCATTGCGTTTGTGTTTATATCGCCGGGAGAACCCAACAATGCCAACCGCCACCCCCGAGGTATTGATCAGCGCATTCTCTCAAGGATTGCAAGAGGGAGATTTTTTTCGCTCGCTTATCAGGAAACCACCAAAGAACTTCGACAGCATGCTGGGAAAGGCTGTTAAATACATCAATGTGGAAGAGGCACAAGCCACCCGAAAGAAGGAGCCGGCTAGCACGCCACTCTCGAGTCCCGCACAGTCTAGCCGACCGTCGGGCGGGCCCATTTGCAGCCCACGGGGGCCCACCGATCGAGCGGAGACGGAACGCCGACAAGTGCAACAAGTGGCTCAGGGGTGTCTGTCGATCCGCTGGAGACCCTACTGCGCGTTTCATCATAGCCACACCCACGACACGGATGAATGCCGACAGATCGGCAGGAGTCGAGCTTCCGCCGCTACACAAAGACAAGACAGGCAAGTCTCCCCCGGGCGTGGCCCAGGTCGAGGAGGTCGAACCCTCACCCTAGCTGCCGAAGAACCCGGACGAGATTCCCCGATCACTCATAGCTTGTTCCCGGACGGGGAGCAAATCGAGTTAGATGAAATGGACGAGCAGCATGCCAATCGACAAAACACTATCCGAGGAGGAGTGCATATAATTTCAGGCGAGCTAGCCCAAGGTGGCTCCCGCCCAGCAGGTTATTAAAATAGTTGTACTTTGTAACCCCACAAGAATAGTGGAAGACCTGCCTTCTCGGATAATCAACAAGCATCCCAGACTCTTGCCCTCGCGAGTTATAAGTGGGCATGCTCCCACGCACCCCTCGGCTCGGCTCCCAGCCGGACGCGTGGTGACCCACGCTCCCTGGGTATGACCCGACCGAGTGTCCAGACTCTCGCCCTCGCGAGTTATAAGTGGGCATACTCCCACGCACCCCTCGGCTCGGCTCCCAGCCAGACGCGTGGCTGCCCACGCTCCCTGGGCATGACCCGACCGAGTGTCCAGACTCTCGCTCTCTTGAGTTATAAGTGGGCATGCTCCCACGCACCCCTCGGCTCGGCTCCCATCCGGACACGTGGCACCCCACGCTCCCTGGGTATGACCCGACCGAGTGTCCAGACTCTCTCCCCCCGCGAGTTATAAGTAGACATGCTCCCACACACCCCTCGGCTCGGCTCCTAGCTAGGTGCGTAGCGGCCCACGCTCCCTGGGTATGATCCGACTGAGTGTCCAAACTCTCGCTCTCGCGAGTTATAAGTGGGCATGATCCCACGTACCCCTTGGCTCGGCTCCCAGTCGGACGCGTGGCGACCCACGCTCCCTGGGCATGACCCGACCGAGTGTCTAGACTCTCGCTCCCTGCGAGTTATAAGTGGGCATGCTCTCATGAACCCCTCGGCTTGGCTCCCAGTCCTAACGCGTGGCGGCCCACGCTCCCTGGGATACCTTCGACCGAGAAGCCAAACTCTCACCCTGCACGAGTTATAAGTGGGCATACTCCCACGATCCCTAGGCTCGGCCCCCATTCGAGACGTGTGTAGAGCCACGCTCCTGGAAGGCCAGCTGACTGAGCGCCCGAGCTCTCAATAGTTGAGCAAATAACACTAGGTTTCGTTAAACAGTAGGGCTACCACTGTCTCCTAAACAAAAGTCGATCTTAAATGGCATAGTCCCCTGAGTGGCTACGCCACTCGGAAACCATTCCGTAGCAGGAACTTAAGCGAGGTCGGGGCATTTGGGCTAGCTGATAATTACCATTTTGTTGATAAATTTAGGCTCTCAAATCCATGTTTTGATCCACTTTCATATGCTTAAGTTTGCATTTACATTAGGTTTCATGAATTCTTTCTATTTTGTCTTTGGATACAATTCTTTCTATATTTGAGATATTTTGGCATTAATTTTGAATCTAATTTTGTAGGCTTCAAATGACCATGGACCTAGATCAGATTGGATCAGACTTGAGCTCCTACTTGGCTTTGATCAAGGGGATCAAGAGGTGGATCAATGTGGGTCGTCCGATCAAAAAATGGCTAGATCTGAGCCATCTATCATCTGCTGACCAATCAAAGCTCAAGTTAGAGTTAATCTAGACCACAGATCAAGATATGAAGATTTGGTCCCAATCAGAGGTCATCCGACCATTGGATCGAGCTTAAGAGGAGCCTAAACCATTCATTCAATGATCAGAGCAATCTGAGCCACCCGATGTAGATCTAATCAATCCAAGCTGAGGAGGAGCAGATCTTGACCCTTGATTGAAATCTGGAAGGTTTGGGCTTGATCCTAGCTAATCCAACCGTTGGATGGGGCAAGGAAGATCTCAGCCGTCCAAAATTCAAAAGGAGGATTTAAATCAGAAACTCCCTCTCCCAAATCGCGTGGTCGTCGCCAGATCACAGAGCTCTCTGTTCTTCGTTTCTGTTCTTCGTTTTTCATCGATTTCTTATCTGTTTCTTCTCCGATCGCGCGGCCAACATTAGATCCAGTTTCTTCTCAAGGTTTTTAGATCATCGAGGTAAGATTTCATGTTCAGTTTTGCTAACCAATTCTCGTAGCTGAAGGAGCCAGGTGAGGGTCTCGCCCGGAGTTCCATTCCATTGATCGCTGACGTTTGACCGCCGATCTCCATCGACCAAAGCTGAAGATTCGTTTGGAGGGGTTCTCCAAACTGTTCTGAAGGCTATTGAGCTCGATCGCGAATCAGCGCGTCAAGAAGAAGAGTTTGGTGGAAGAGTTTCAGTTATTGACCGATCGCGGTGACCGGACAAAGATGTCTCTGATCGGTCCCGTGACCGATCAGAAGAGGACCTGATCGGGCGGTTGACCGATCAGGAAGGCAAATTCACAGCAAATTGATCCAGGGAGCTTTCCTTCGATGGTTTTTGAGTTCAGAGGGTTTCTTGCTCAACCTTTGTGTGACGGCAAAGGGAAGTCTTGTGATGAACTGATTTGGTGTTCAAATTAGGATAATTTTGGTTTTAAACATGTATTTCTTCAAATTGCTCTAGTTGTTTCCATTACACTTCAAGCTAAGTTCTTAAGCCATGTTGTTCTCGTTTTCTTTATCTGCAATTAATTCTCTTGCAAATTAACTTTCTGCAATTAATTCTATGTAATTAGTTCTTTAATTTCAATTCAATAGTTGAAGTCAAATTGCTTAGTTTCTTCCAATAGGTTAAGAGTAGTTCTTGCAATTTCCTAATTCGCTCTCTGCTTTAGTTAAGCTCATTCATTTTATACTGTTATTTCATTCTTGTTGCAAACAAACCCCTATTTTAATGTGAAAACCCAAATCATTAAACGATAAACCATTTCAAGCTCGAATTAAACACTTACAACTAGTCCTTGGAAAAATACGACCTGAGACCCCTATTCTACATTTTAACTTTGTTAGCCAAGGGTTTTCAGTTTATAAATATCTAAATTTGAGGCTCATTCATGACACCTGTTATGGGTCACATCAAATTTTTGGCGCCGTTGCCGGGGAATAACTAGTTGAGTTTGTTTAATTTGAGCTTGTGCTTATTTTCATATTGTTTGATTCTATTCTCATTTGCTTATTATTTTTGTATACATTTGCTGCCATTCTTGTTTGTTTATGGCTAGGACTGCAGGTGGTGATCTTGAGAGTTTGAGAAGCTATTGAAAATTTTTCTACTCATTTAAGCAGTTCCATGGCAGAATATCAGTATTTTTAGAATTTTCAGCAACCTTGTCAGAATTTTCAGCAGCCCTATTCTCAATTCCAGAATTTTCAGCAAAATTTTCAACCATTCCAGCCTTATCAAGATTTTCAGCTACCAAATCAACAATTTCAGCAAAACCAACCTTAGAATCAGCCAGAACAGCAGTTTCAGCAAAATTTTCAGAATTTTCAACAACCATTTCATCAAAACCAACAAGTTTATCAAGATTTTCCACAACCTTCACAGCTCTCTCATAATTTTCAACAGAATTTTCAACCATTCCTACAGAATTCTCAGTTTCAAAATTTTCAGCCTATCAACCAACATTTTCAGCAAGCAGATCAGCAATTTCAGAATCACAATTTTCAGCAACATCCACCTTGTTATCAAACTAATTTCCAACAATTTCAACAACCCAGTTGCTCATTTGATCAGTCCCAACAACTTCAATTTCAGAATTCATAGCCTACTTATAATTTTCAGCAACCCAATGCTACATTTCAAGTCCAACAAGTCCTATATCATCAAGGAGACTTTAAGGATTCTAGTGAGCTTGAGGTTCAACAACAAAGGCTTGAGGAGGTTATGCAACAAATCATACAACAACAAAGTTTACAACAACAAGAGTTTGATTCTACGCTTCAAAACATTGAGAGACACATTGGACAATTAGTTAGTGAAATGAATCAAATGCAAGCCTAAGGATCGGGACAATTACCTTCTCAAGCTATTCTTAATCCTAAGGGGCATGATTGTGCGATAACTTTGAGGAGTGAGGAAGTTATTTCAAGTCTAAATTCTCAAGAGGCTGATTTTTCTGAAAAATTTTCAGCAACTCATTTTCCATTTCAGAACAGCCCCAAATTGGATTTTACATCGGTTCAAAGTGACCCTAGTGCAAGCCTAAGTCCTTCTTCAATTGATCTTGTAATTTTGGCGGAAGAAGAAGAAGAAATCAGTAAAATCAGGGTACCTACAACAGCTAGTCCTCCTAAAATTCCTGTTCAAGATCCATTTCCAAAAATTTCAGCTCAAGTAGAGGAATCAAAGGTCTCTTTACCCTTCTCACAGTACCCCAGAGAGGATTTTTCTACCATCAGCACGGATATTGTAGATGAGGTTATTGAGGCAGAGGAGGTATTAGCTACAGAGGCAGCTAAGTTGGAGGTTGTATCTGATTCATTTCTAGTTGCAGATGATTTTATAGGTGTAGGGGATTGCACTGAGCCCCAGGGATCACCTATATTGATTGAGATGTTAGAAGATTCAGAAGATAGGTGTGAGAGTGTAGGGGATTGCACTGAGCCCCAGGGATCACCCATACCTACTGAGCAATCACAGTTAGAGATAATTGTTGATGATGTTTCACTTGATATTCAGAGAGGATATTTAAGTTCAGATGAGGCTGAAGATGCATCAGTGATAGAGGCATTGGAGGAGATGGATAGAAAAACTTGTGACAGCCATGATTTCGATTCTGAAACTCTACAGGACCTTTCTAGTCTTTTATTTTGTGATGATATAGTTGATGTTGGTCCTAACTTTTCTAATTTGGTTCTTGCAGATATTGTTGATGAAGCATGCGTTGCAGATGATTCTACAGGTGTAGGGGATTGCACTGAGCCCAGGGACCACCAACATTGATTGATATATCAGAAGATTCAGAGGATAAGTATGGAAGTGTAGGGATTTGCATGGTGGAAGCAAGGACCCAAGAATCACCTATCTTAGTTGAATGTTCACCAGAACCTGAGCTTGAGGTGGAACCTTTACATGACCAGGGGGAGGCCATAGTTACATCTACTCTTGTAGAACCTCCAGGTATTTTTCAGCATGACGAGGTAAGTATTTCTCCTAATGTTGAATTTGTTGAATGTGATGCATTTCTTGATATATCTTATGTAGAGACTGATTGTGAAGAATTCATAGAGATACCTAGGGTTGATTTTGTTGGTTGTGATGAATCACTTTATACATCCTATGTAGAAGCTAATTGTGAAAAACTAATAGAGGTACCTAAGGCTAAAATTGAATTTGTTGGCTGTGATACATTTCGTAATATACCTTATGTGGATACTGATTGTGAAGAATTCATAGAGGTACCTGAGATTGATTTTGTTGGCTGTGATACATTGCTTGATACATCCTATGTAGAAATTGATTGTGAAAAATTCATAGAGGTACCTAAGGTTGATTTTATTGGATGTGATGCATATCTAGATACATTTTATATAGAGGTTGTTTGTATTTCATTTCTTTCTTAACCTGCATGTGTTTGGGAGGTATTTTCTTTTCATGGTTTTGCAGGGCACCATAGACTTCTGGAGTGGGTGTTCCAACTAAATAGACTCCAACCTCCTGGAAGGACTTCGAAAAAGTATCAAGAGGGAGGAGTTGATCTTGCTTTGATTCGCAGCACTTCACCTCTAAAATGGATATTGTACCTTAATCGCCTTCGACCACCGGAACATATTTATGTGAAGTTTAAGTGTGGGGGAGCAGTGCACCATGACATTGATCACATGAAGAATGCTCTCTCGACCACCCAAACTCCTCCACTACCGGGATGGAGGCTACTTCTTAATCGACTCCAACCGCCAGGAATAAAGGGGAATTTGTTCCTTCTTGACTTTTATTTCATTGCATGTTTCATTTTTATGTTTTCAAGCAGTTATTTTTCTTTTAAAAAGAGTTCTTGCTAATAAATGCTTGGGTAGTGTAGAGAGAATAAACAGTCATTGTAGATACTATTTTATCCCTTTTGGAATTTTGTTTCATGCATGAGTTGGAATAAATGTATCCATCTAGATTTTCTCTATATCATTTTAGAGTCCTTTGAAAGCAAATTAAATTTGGTTGTTAGAACTTAGGATTTGAGCCAATGGATGAAAATTCTTAGACGCTTGAGTACTACTTAGTTATGGACTCTAGAGTGATGACTTGAGATGAATTCTTTTTACCTAATGAGGATTAGCCTAAATTTTGTGATACACACATGTGATTGTACTCTAGAACTTGCTTAGGTTCTTTCAAAGCTATATTTCTATGATTGGACCACATTTATAGAGGTGAATCACCTTGTTTCCTTTTTCATATCATTTTTGCAACATTCCTTGTTGATACGCTCTTATTCTATTTTTCCTTTCCCTATCTTCATGTTCATAATCATATTTTTCATGGACTTGGATACTTTGATGTTTCTTGAT
This sequence comes from Boesenbergia rotunda, assembly GCA_024364735.1. Lineage (NCBI taxonomy): Eukaryota > Viridiplantae > Streptophyta > Magnoliopsida > Zingiberales > Zingiberaceae > Boesenbergia > Boesenbergia rotunda. The sequence goes on along the minus strand of JAGFNQ010006696.1, from coordinate 15,289 downwards.
GTTACTTTGCCCGAGACGGACAAATGTTTAAGTGTGGGGGAGGTAGCTAGTGTTTTGGAAATGTTTAGTATCAAGGATGCAATTCAAATGAAGAAATGGTGCCAATATCGATTGTTATGTCTGGACAACCACAACTTAGATTCAATCTCAAACATTGCAGAGCTAAATAGGTTTTCACTCAAAATCTAGAGACCTATAGATTCAACAGTTCAGTTTAAAAAAATAAAGTTGGACAAATGAAGCTGTGAAGGTTGTCGAGTGCACCAGATTATTATGCAAAGGTTATGGGAGAAAAATTGCAACAATTTTGGGAGTTGGAAATGAAGAAGTCTGAAAATCTCTGCTGCAAGTTACTGAACATTTCTGAATATGTCTTGAAACCGAAATATATGAAGCTAGCTCAATCATTCACCAGGGATGTTCTCTTATTTCAAAATGTACAAGTCAAACTCTAATAAGTTGTAAACAATGACATTGAATAAAGGATATAGAACAACAGCAGGAGAAGAGAAAAAGAAAAAAAAATGGTATCAACAAGTGTAGTTGCGTGCCAAGTAGTTGCAAGAGCTAAAAGTTGTATCAAATGGAGCACTTAGTCGCCATTATCATGAAAGGCTCCAAGTTGTGAAGTTCTGGAATCTTAATTGCAGATGGCAGAAAAATCAAAAATGAAGAAAAAGAAAAAGAAAGAGCAGCTGAAAAATAAAAGAAAAGAAAAGAAAAATATTAAGTGGAAGTCAAGAGTTGGGTTAGTTTACTGCATTTGAAGTTGTGATCAAGTTTAAGAATGAGTTATTGATTGAAAGAAGAGAAGTCTCGGCAAAAACAGTTTCAGGATTTGCACAATTCAGCTACTGATCATCACCTGAACGGTCTCCAATCCGATTAGGGAAGCTTCTGATCGGTCTCTTGACCGATCAGGAGAAGTCTGATCGGTCTCCAGACCGATCAGTAGAGTTGGCACAGAAATAGAACCTTGGTACACTGAATTCAGTGAACTTCCTCAAGTCCCTGCTCCACCACAACTCTGATACAAGCAGAATAATACACAAAGAGATGGGCAAAGTACATATAGATACATTTTTGAGCATCCAAGTTTTCCATTTTCTTTACTTTTCCATATGTCCTTATCATTCCACTTTCTTTACTTTTGCATATTTCATTATCATACCATATTTCTTTTCCATATTTCCTTATCATGACATATTTCTTTACTTTCTTTATCATGAATCTTTAGTATCAAAGTTCATTAAACTTCTATTTTATTCTTATCATTTTATATTTCTTTAACTTGTTTGAATAAGCTTATATAGGTATGGATCCAAATTAAGGATGATGGTGGAGAGTAGATAATAAGCAAGCTTATGGTAGTACAAGAACCATTATTGTGTTTGAGTGAGCTCCACCTTAATCAAAAATGTAGAACTTAGGAAGAGAGCCACTTTAAAACTTCCTTTGCAAGGTTTTTTGAGTTTAATTCATCTCAATTAATCATGAAGGATGAAGTATACTAAGTTGTTGTTTTAAGGACAAGATACTAGTCCATTGATCTTAGATTTTTGAGAATTGACAACCCTAGGTAATTTCCTTTCAATTGCTTCTAATTATGATTGAGAATAATCTAGGGGGATATATCATTAGTTTACTAGTAACTTGTGCGAGATGCCTAAGAGTAAGTGTGGGGGAGCTGATAATTACCATTTTGTTGATAAATTTAGGCTCTCAAATCCATGTTTTGATCCACTTTCATATGCTTAAGTTTGCATGTACATTAGATTTCATGAATTCTTTCTATTTTGTCTTTGGATACAATTCTTTCTATATTTGAGATATTTTGGCATTAATTTTAAATCTAATTTTATAGGCTTCAAATGACCATAAACCTAGATCAGATTGGATCAGACTTGAGCTCCTACTTGACTTTGATCAAGGGGATCAAGAGGTGGATCAATGTGGGTCATCCGATCAAAAAATGGCTAGATCTGAGCCATCTATCATCTGCTGACCAATCAGAGCTCAAGTTAGAGTTAATCTAGACCACATATCAAGATCTGAAGATTTGGTCCTAATCAGAGGTCATCCGACCATTGGATCAAGCTTAAGAGGAGCCTAAACCATCCATTCAATGATCAGAGCAATCTGAGCCACCCGATGTAGATCTAATCAATCCAAGCTGAGGAGGAGCAGATCTTGACCCTTGATTGAAATCTGGAAGGTTTGAGCTTGATCCTAGCTAATCCAACCGTTGGATGGGGCAAGGAAGATCTCAGCCGTCCAAAATTCAAAAGGAGGATTTAAATCAAAAACTCCCTCTCCCAGATCGTGTGGTCGTCGCCAGATCGCAAAGCTCTCTGTTCTTCGTTTCTGTTCTTCATTTTTCATCGATTTCTTATCTGTTTCTTCTTCGATCGCGCGACCAACATTAGATCCAATTTCTTCTCAAGGTTTTCAGATCATCGAGGTAAGATTTCATGTTCAGTTTTGCTAACCAATTCTCGCAGTTGAAGGAGCCAAGTGAGGGTCTCGCCCGGAGTTCCATTCCACTGATCGCTGACGTTTAACTGCTGATCTCCATCGACCAAAGCTGAAGATTCGTTTGGAGGGGTTCTCCAAACTGTTTTGAAGGCTATTGAGCTCGGTCGCGAATTAGCGCGTCAAGAAGAAGAGTTTGGTGGAAGAGTTTCAGTTACTGACCGATCGCGGTGATCGGATAGAGATGTCTCTGATCGGTCCCGTGACCGATTAGAAGAGGACCTGATCGGTCGGTTGACCGATCAGGAAGGCAAATTCACAGCAAATTAATCCAGGGAGATTTCCTTCGATGGTTTTTGAGTTCAGAGGATTTCTTGCTCAACCTTTGTGTGACGACAAAGGGAAGTCTTGTGATGAACTGATTTGGTGTTCAAATTAGGATAATTTTGGTTTTAAACATGTATTTCTTCAAATTGCTCTAGTTGTTTCTATTACACTTCAAGCTAAGTTCTTAAGCCATGTTGTTCTCGTTTTCTTTATCTACAATTAATTCTCTTGCAAATTAACTTTCTGCAATTAATTCTATGCAATTAGTTCTTTAATTTCAATTCAATAGTTGAAGTCGAATTGCTTAATTTTTTCCAATAGGTTAAGAGTAGTTCTTGTAATTTCCTAATTCGCTCTCTGCTTTAGGTAAGCTCATTCATTTTATACTGTTATTTCATTCTTGTTGCAAACAAACCCCTATTTTAATGTGAAAACCCAAATCATTAAACGACAAATCATTTCAAGCTCGAATTAAACACTCACAACTAGTCCTTCGAAAAATACGACCTGAGACCCCTATTCTACATTTTAACTTTGTTAGCCAAGGGTTTTCAGTTTATAAATATCTAAATTTGAGGCTCATTCGTGACACCTGTTGTGGGCCACATCACTAGCTCCGTCGATAGCTTACTCAAGTCGACCTCACCAAAAGGAAGTGAGCATCCAAACTCTTGCCCGGATCCCCAACACTTAAGCACAAAACACACAAGCATAGAAATGAAAAAGGTTTGCATTCGAAATAGTCTTATTACAGAGACGAGGCTCATCCTCTACCAAAAAAAAAAAGAAAAGGAGGAACGCAGCCTCCACAACAACTGCTCACTGAACTCCCCAGATTTGAGAAGCTCAAACCCTACAGGAGTCCCGCTGAGCTGCCTTATAAGCCCGGAGTTCCTTCAGCTCCCTTCGGACCGCCCTCAGCTCTGCCTCTTGGGCAGCGTGCTGCTTCCTGAGCTGCTTAAGCTCTTCCGAGCATATGCTCAACTCTTTCTCCTTGGTCGTCAGATCGGTGCGCAGCGCGGAGGCTGTCTGTCACACTTCCAGGAGCTCCGCCTTGGCCTTGGCTAGCTCAGCCTGAGCCTGACTCTCAAGGTCCTAGGCCTTGCATTCCGTATACTCTAGGTAGGTGACTCGGTGTCGCGCCTGGGCAACCGCCGCATCGGCCGAGTCCAGTTCTGCCTGGATCTCTTCAAGATGCACCTCCAAGTGGCCCCCACGATCTTGAAGGGCCAAGTTCTCGGCCCGCAACCTATTCAAGGTCTCCCCATTGGACAACAGCTATGAATGACAGAGCTGAGTCTCTAGTCTCTCCCCCCGGGATTTTGCCTGTTGCAAAGCCCGAGTATAGCTTATAAAATAGACGGCCAGGTCATAGGCCAAACCAAAGAGCTGCAGACAGAAAACAAGTATTAAGATCAAGATAGGAATGAGCGAAGGAAGAAACGCAAGAAAAAAGAGAAACGAACCTGACTGGCCTCCGAGAGAAAGGCATTAGCTTTGCTAGTCGGGCCCCGAGTGGAGCGGACCATACAGATGGACCTCCTAGGCTGATTCGTGTGCCTCGGCGTCGGGCACCTCATAGCCCGTGCTGGCGACGACACGGGCTGGCATCACTAAGTGCAAAGGCCGGCGGTCCTCGACTCCAGTAGGAGGAGGAGAGGGGAGTCGGCTCGGGTCAGAGGTGGAGCAGGAAGAGTGGCAGCCTGAATAGAAGCCTCCAAAGCAGGGAGCACGGAAACAGAAAGGGCAAGAGCAGTAGGCGCGGGGGAAGAGACCGCTGTTGGAGGAGATATAGCCCTGCTCCTTTTCTCTGGGCGAGGGTTGGCAGTAGTCCCGACTGGGAGAGAGGCAAGAGGTATGGGTGCGAGGTCGGTCGACCAATCCCTTCGGCGCCTGAGGACCAATGGTTGGTCGTCCGCATCTATGACCTCGGGATCGGAAGCCTGCACCTCCTTAGCACTCGAAGAAGGTGCATCAGTGACAGGCGCTGCAGGGGGAGCAGACTCTTGAGCGGCCGAAGGTTGGCAGACCTGAGAAGCGAGCTCGACGTCATCTAGAAGGAACCCCTCCTCTAGAGCAGCAGCCAGCATCTTATCTGCTACAAAGAAAACAAGGGCTTTAGGAAGTTATTAAGAAGAAGGTCGAACTAACTAAGGGAAAACAGGGGTTGCCGGGGAAGATGACTGGAGGACGAAGGTCTACAGGAGTCGCCGGAACCCTACCAGAGCGATCAATGACGGAAGGTCGACGCCGGAAGGGAGGAGCGATGGTAATAGCTACGGAATAAGAGCCTATATATAGGGGAGAGTAGTTGACCTCAGTGGTTCGATGAAAGCCCAGGAAAAAGATCTGGGCTCTCCGATTGGATTCGCGGTGAATCCCGAGGCTCAGTGGGGCAGCTGCGCATTCCCAGTGACAGACACTTTGTCGTCTGAAGAACCGCTAACCGGTGACAGACGCTTCAGCGCCCGAGGAGCAGCTAACCGGCGGACATGTGGCCTCACTAATTAATGCGATAATCATTGGGAAAGATATGAAGCAACTCGTATCAAGGATAGGGCGGATAAGACAATCGAAGGGACGTTGACCTGCCTATCGGGTGACTGGTTCGGGAAAGGCTGGCCCGATCCAGACCCCTGCTCCCGGCAAGCTATAAGAGGGCATGCTCCCACGCACCCCTTGGCTCGGCTCCCAGCCGGTGCGTGGCGACCCACGCTCCCTGGCATGACCCGACCGAGTGTCCAGACCCTCGCTCCCAGTGAGTTATAAGTGGGCATGCTCCCACGCACCCCTCAGCTCGGTTCCCAGTTGGACGCATGACGGCCCACGCTCCCTGGGTACAAACCGACTGAGCGCCCCGACTCTCGCCTTAGTGCAAGCTATAGGTAGCCAGGTTCTCGTTACTCCTTTGACTTGGCCCAGAGATTGGGTGCAGAGTGACCCGCATACCTGGGATTTAAACCAACCTAATGACAAAGCCTTGAACTCCCTGAGTCGGTAGCCTTATACTCGGCTTGGTTCCCTTTGCCAGGTTTCTTCGCTAAATTCCCCGAGTGGCCCATACTTAGAAGATATCGCTAGCAAGTATTTTACCCAGTCACTCGTGAGGATGAATCGCTCGATTGTTTTCTCACCTGAGTCGCTCCCATTAACAATCGCTCGAGCCATTAACCCTCAGAAGTAAAAGCCAATATAGCACACAGAGCATAATGAAAGAAGATTTCTATTGCAGATAAACGCATTACAAAAATTGAGGCAAGCCTCTACAAGATAAAGAAAAAGAAAAAGGAAAGACAAAAAACCCGACCCTTATTTGAAGGGTCGGTGAACCTCCTCGGGCAAGTTCTGGGACATGCCCGACAGCTTGACCTCCGAGAGGGGCAGGTCGGGGGCAATATGCCCACCCTGCCTGAGCTGCTCGAACATGTTGAGCATTTGATGCTTCAACATAGCCCGAAGCCGCTTGGACACCTACCGGTTGAACTTTATAGAGTTGATATATTCAACTCTACGGGCGTCCCACCGCGCCACCTTGTCCACCTTGTAAGCCCGCAGCTCCTCAAACTCCGCCTGGGCTGCCTCCCATGCCGATTGGTGCATGCGCAGCCGACCCAGCTCCTCGGCCTGGGCATGTAGCTCAGCCTCCTGACTAGCCAACTGGCCTGTCAGTGAGCTGACCTCCTGTTCCTTGGCCGCCAGTTGTGCCCGCAGGGGCTCGGCCGCCTGGGTCGCCTCAAGGAGCTCAGCCTGGATCTTCTGCAACTCCTCATGTAGGTGGTCCTTGAGAACCCAAGCCCGGCGCTCCGTATGTTCAGCCTGAGCGACTCGGAGGTGTGCTTGAGCAACCGCTGTATCAGCCGAGACAATCTACGCCTTGGAAGTCTCCAGCTGCTCCTCCGAGTGAGTCAGCAGGTCTTGCAAGCCGATGACCTCGACCCTCATGCCATTGAGGGAGGCATTATCAGAAGACAGCCGAGTGTGTCGAAGATGAGTCTTCAGGTGCTCCACTTGACATTCCGCTCGGAACTGCACCTTGGCGTGCGCCAGCATGGTCAAGGTCATGCTATAGCTAGTAGCCCAAAGCTACAATGCATAAAAAAGGACCCGTTAGTACCCCGACTGAAGGGGGCATACGAAAGAAACAAAAGCAGCCTTAGCATACCTGGGTGGTTGTCGACATGAAGCTGTCCGCCTGGACGCTCGGACCTTGAAAATTGCTTTTTTTAGAATCTTACCATTAATCTAGAAGGGGGGGGGGTTGAATAGCTTTCGTTCGATTTTCTACCTACAACGTTAGCATGCACAAGTGGAAATACTAAATAAAAACTAAAACAATACTAACACAAACCAATCTATGTGGTTCGGAGATGAAACTCCTACTCCACGGCTGTCCGTAAGGTGGACGATCCCGATCCTTCGGTGGATGATTCCCTGGATCACCTCCGGCTAGCTCTTGTCGCTCCTTGTGGGTGGAGAAACCTCGCCACAAACCTTGGACAATCTCTGAGCAATATGGACTACTAACTAGCTTTAACCAAGCAAGTTTCACCAAGAAGAAACAACCTTAAATGACCTCCCCTAAATAGAGCTCGAGGCTGAAAATGACCGCTACCAGTCGACTGGTCCATTACCAGTCGACTGGTCCAACCCAAATTCGACCGTTAGAGCTTAACGTTCAAATTTGAGCCACCATCAGTTGACTGCTCCAGGGGCAATCGACTGACCACCAGTCGACTGGTCCATTACCAGTCGACTGATCTTTCTGTGGTATACACCAATCGACTGCCCTGGCACCAGTCGACTGATCCACTTCTATACCTAAAGTTTCCCTTCCCCGAGTACATTTCTCTCAGCACTTGAACCCTAGGATTTCCCGAGTACATTTCCCTCAGCACTCGACCCCTCACGACTTGGTTGAATCTTCATCCAGCAGCCTCGATTTGTTGTCTTTGCACCCTCTTCGTCTTCGGCTCCCGTCCCTCAGATGTGCACATAAGCCCTCGGCTTGCCTCCATGTCATGCTTCATACATGTCTCGAAGACCGTGTCCCTCGGCTCATCATTCCTGCTCCAGCAGTCTCGATATGTTGCCTTCAAGCCCTCTTCGACTTTGGCCCTTGTCCCTCAGATGCACACACAAGCCCTCGGCTTGTCTCCTTGCCATTCTTCACGTACGCCTCGAAGTCCGCTTTGTTGGATCGAGATAAACGATAGAGGGGGGGGGTGAATATCGTTAAAACATTTTCTTCGGATTAAGGAAAGAGTAAATGCAGCGGAAACAAAACAATCACACAAAGAACACAAGTATTTTACTTAGTTCGGAGTCACGGTCTGCTCCTACTCCAAGGCCCACGGTCCTTGACCATTTACTGCGGGCAATTCTATAATCGCGCAAAGGTTTACAGATTTCAGTACAATAATATTGCAGTAAATAAAAGAAACTACACTTTTCGTTACCGACGCCCGATGTGGATCGTACTTCGGAGCAGAGGGTCATCGTCGGCGCTGGAATCTCAAAGTCGGAGTTTGCCGGAGCAGAGCGCTTGAACGAAAAGCTTGGAAGCGTTAGAAAGTTGTGTCTTCGAAGCCTTGGGGTCGAGCCCCTTTTATAGTGCTCCTAGGGGCACCTGATTCGCTGGGGGCGCCTGACACATGCCTTCATCTGCGGAAAACTCAATCCGCAGCTCGGTCAGCGCTTATCCCCTTCGAATCGGTCTCTGGAGCTGACAGGGGCGCCCGGGACCTCTTGGGCCCCTAGCTTGACTAGGTCTGCTGGCTTCATGGCTGATTTGCTTCGATTACCTCTTTAGCTTTGATCTTGGGCGCCCGATTCCTCCTGGGCGCTTAGCCCAGTGTGATTTCGAAGCGTTCTTGCTTAATTGCAGTTTTGGCTTTTACCTTAGGAGCCCGGGACCTCCGGGGTGCCTAACCCAGCTTGCCTGCCCCTTCCCATTGGGGCGTTCTGAGCTGTAGAAACACACTCCTTCGGTCCCTGCATCCAAGGTTAGTTCCAAAACAAACAAAGCAAGAATATTAGTCAATTTTTACAGCCGTAGCTGTTATAGTTCTGACTTCGGGTCTCCCAAATGGAACCCTAGGTCGAACCGACGCCTACTGTTCCCTCGAAGGGGAACGCGTCCTCACTTACTCCTCTCGGGAGAGTTTACCTTTTGCCAACCGGCTCCTCCAGTTGGACTTTTGCCCAATCCACTTGACCAGGTCTTCATGACCAACTTTCGGTCAGGTCTTTGGTGCCCAGCCCCTTGCCAGGACTTCGTGCCCAGTCCTCGACCAGGACTTCTTTGCCCGACTTCCGGTCAGGTCTTCTTGCTTAGTCCTTGACCAGGACTTCTTTGCCCAGCCCTTTGCCAGGACTTCTTGCCTAGTGCACCTAGGACTTCTTCCTGCACACTCAGTGAGCATATTAGAACACAATAACATCTTAACATCTGAACCCTTTGCCATTATCAAAACTCAGGTTCGACTTAGGTGCTGCCTGCACCAACAATCTCCCCCTTTTTGATTTATGACAACCCGGTTCAAAAAGTTAAGTTAAACATATAGAAAAAATAGGTAAAGTACTAAATTTACTTTCCTCCCCTGGAAGAAATCTCCCCCTGAGTTTTTCAAAAATTCGTGGGGTTTTTGAAAAAGTTTCTAAGTCTAAAGTTGAAATGTTTTCCAGGTTTTCAATACTTAGAAAGTTTTAAAACAAAGGTTTTTAAGTAAAAAAATAATTTGAGTTAGGCACTTGAAAAATTTTCAGGAGAATTTTAAAATTTACACTTAGAAAATTTTCCACCAAAAATTTAGAGTAAGTACTTAGAATAATTTTTGAAAGCAAGTACTTAAAGTAATTTCCAAAACACTTAGTTTTTGCACTTTAGAAAATTTTCTAAACTGATTTTGAGGTTTTAACCCTTAGAAAATTTTCAAGCAGTTTTAATACTTAGAAAAAAAATTCTTCAAGCAAAATTTTGAATTTTTATAACACTTAGACAATTTTTCAAAACTGATTTTGAATTTTATAACACTTAGAAAATTTTTCAAAACTGATTTTGAATTTTATAACACTTAGAAAATTTTTCAAAACTGCATTTAGAAAATTTTTCAAAACTGATTTTGAATTTTATAACACTTTACTTTTTGAAAAAGGAGATAGAGATTTTGAGAACAAAATTTAGTTTGAAAAAAATTAAATTTTAAAACCCTTTTTCTTCTCTCCTTTCCAATCTCTCCTCCTTTGCCATATATCAAAAAAAATATAGCAATAAAATTGAGTAAAGGTAAGGTGTTGTATTGAACCAATTATAAGTATAAACTTGACCAAATTAATTTAAATTTTCTCTTTCGGGTCCTATCTAACCCAATTAGCTACTTACTAACTGTTATAAACAGTTGCTTTCGCTAGGGTTAGTCAAGTTAAGTCATCTGATCAAGTTAGATTTTTCTAAGCTTGACACTTAACCTGATTACTGTTTAATTGATATTTATTACCTCAATTACTGCAGATGCACTGACTTAAAGCATCTTGAATCAAGGCATAGACCTAAGCATCTCAACCCATTCTAGGTTATCAATCAAAAGTACCCTAAGGTGCTTGTGAGATGCTGGCTGCTAGATCTATAGGTGCATGCAATTCTAGGATTAGGACCTAGGTTAAATCTATTTACGAAAAAACCCTAGTTTTGAAGGGGGTAAGTTTTTAAACAAAACTAAGTCGGAAAATAAAATCATTTTAAATAAAGAAATGATTTTGCAAATTAAATAAAATAGTTTTTTTTTGAAAAGGAAATAATTAGAGCGGTCCTATTCTACCAAGCATAACCCTAACTGTATTTTTAGTGAGCTGAACTCAGACTCAGGTAGGGGTTTGGTGAATATATCAGCTAAGTTAGATTTTGAGTCTACATGCTTAAGGACTATCTCACCCCTGGCTACATGATCTCTTACAAAGTGGTGTTTGACTTCTATGTGCTTAGTTCTTGAGTGTTGGATTGGGTTCTTAGTTAGATTAATTGAACTTATATTATCAATGTAGACTTGGGTTTGAGTGTAATCAAGCTGGAAGTCTTTAAGAGTGTGCATCATCCATAAGAGTTTTGCTACAGACTCTCCTAAAGCAACATACTCAGCTTCGGTTATGGATAGAGCTACGCAGTATTTCTTTCTGCTGCACCAACTCACTAGACTATTTCCTAAAAGTTGGCAGCTTTCACTTGTACTCTTTCTATCTAGCTTGCAACCAGCATAGTCAGAATCTGAGTATCCTGATAGGTCAAAAGTTGAGGTCCTAGGATACCAAATCCCTACATTTAGGGTGCCCTTGATGTATCTAGATATTCTTTTTAGGGATGCTAAGTGTGTTTCCTTAGCACAGGTTTGGTATCTAGCACACATTCCTACAACAAAAAGGATATCAGGTCTGCTGGCTGTAAGGTAGAGTAGAATACCAATCATACTTCTATATAGTTTAAGGTCTACAGGTTTACCATCAGGGTCACTATCTATTTTTACATTTGTGGCCATAGGGGTACTTATACTTTTGGAGTTATCCATTTTAAATTTCTTTATTAACTCCTTAGCATATTTGGATTGATGGACATAATTTGCATCCCTAGTCTGCTTAATCTGTAATCCTAAAAAGAAGTTGAGCTCACCAACTAGGCTCATTTCAAATTCGTTTTCCATTATTTTTACAAATTTTTTTAAGAAATTTAAGTAGGTGGATCCAAAAATTATATCGTCAACGTAGATTTGGGCAATAAAGATGTCTTTTTCTAAGGTCTTAATAAAAAGAGTTGAGTCAATTTGTCCTTGGTTAAATTCCTTAAAAATGAGGTAGGTTGATAGGCGTTCATACCATGCCCTAGGTGCTTGTTTTAGTCCATACAGTGCCTTATTGAGTCTGTAAACATGGTCAGATTTTTTTCTAAATCCTCAAAGTCGGGGGGTTATCCTATATAGACTTCTTCACTAATAAACTCATTCAGAAAAGCTGACTTTACATCCATTTGGTAGAGTTTAAATCCTTTATGGGCTGCAAAGGCTAGCAACATTCTAATGGACTCAAGTCTGGCTACTGGGGCATAGGTTTTGTCATAGTCTAACCCTTCGACTTGACTGAACCCTTTAGCTACTAAGTGGGTTTTATTTCTAACTAGTTCCCATTGGTCATTTAGCTTGTTCCTAAATACCCACTTAGTGTCAATAATGGATTTGTCCTCAGGTTTAAGTACTAGTTCCCAGACTTGGTTCCTTTCAAATTAGGCTAACTCCTCTTGCATTGTTATAATCCAATCAGGATCGGGTAAGGCTTCCTCTATAGTCTTAGGTTCAATTTTCGAAATCATTGCAATCTGACTAAGATTTCTATAGGAAGACCTAGTTCTGACTCCTAAGGTTGGATCACCCATAATTTGATCAGTTGGGTGACTGAGTCTGGGTTTCTTAGTTCTTCTATTACTTGGTTCAGCCTCAGGTCCGGCTGGATGGTTCGGTTCAGTATTTGGTTCAACTACTTGGGTTGGTTCAATTATCGGTTCAACTGACTCAGTAGTTGGTTCAATGGTTAGTTCATTTAGAGGTTCAACCAGTGGTTCAATAGTTAGTTCATTATCTTCATGATCAGTATTTGATGGATTTAAATCTGGGTTATTGGATTTTGAATTAATTTCCTCATCAAATATTAGATTTGTTGTTTCTTCAATTTTGTTAGTTTGTTTATTGCAAACCCTATAGGCCCTACTCGTTGTTGAATATCCTAAGAAGACCCCTGGGGTTGACTTAGATTGAAATTTACCTAGGTAGTATTTGGTGTTTAGGATATGGACTTTGCACCCAAAGATCTTCAGGTAATGTAGGTTTGGAAGTCTATGGTAGTATAGTTTATAGGGAGTTTTATTATGTCATTTGTTAATTAGGACCCTATTTTGGATATAGAAAGCCGTACTAATTTTTTCTGCCCAAAATTGGTTAGCTAGGTTGAATTCATTGAGCATAGTCCTAGCTGTTTCTTGTAGGGTTCTATTTTTCCGTTCTACTATGTCATTTTGCTGGGGGGTTCTAGGACATGAAAATTCGTGAGTGTATCCCTTTATTCTACAAAATTCCTCGAACCGTTGATTCTCAAACTCTCCCCCATGATCACTCCTAAGTCTTTTGATTTTGGTATCGTTTTGATTTTCAATTAACTTACAAAAGTCAATAAATAGGTTTAGGGTTTCATCTTTAGTCTTTAGGAACCTAACCCAAGTAAACCTAGAGTAATCATCGATAATTACTAAGCAGTACCGGTTTTCACTTAGTGACTTGGCTCCATGTGAATCAAATAGGTCAAGGTGCAGGAGCTCAAGTGTGGTTTGAGTTAGGTCTGATTGAATTGGTTTGTGATTAGACCTGGTTTGTTTACCTTGGTTGCATGATTCACATATTATGTTTTCATGGTTTTTGATTTTAGGTATTCCTTTAATTAAACCAAGTTGGGTGATTTTTGAAATTAATCTTAGATTAGTGTGACCTAATCTCCTATGCCAGAGGTTTGATTCTTCTAACTGAGTTAAAAAGCATTTAGGTACTAGGGGTAGGTTTATCGTGTAAACGTTATTTTTTCTAGTGGCCTTAAGCATTACTTCTGAGTCTTGCAAATTTCTAATTAGGCAGTTAGAGATGGTAAAGGTAACTACATAGCCAGTATCACACAATTGACTTATACTAAGCAAGTTAAATTTGAAGTTCTCAACCAAGAGTACCTTTTTAATTACAAAATCAAATTTGAGTTCAATGTTACTTGACCCAATGACTTTGAGTGTAGCATTGTTGCCAAATGCTACTGAGCCTAGGTTCTTGAACTTGAGTTTGGTGAATTTCAATTTGTCCCCAGTCATGTGTCTGGAGCACCCGCTATCCAACATCCATTGGTCCAAATCTTTATGTTCCTACACATAAAGAGTTTTATTGATTTGGATCCAATTATAATTAAGGATAGCTTAAATTGATTTTCACAGCCTAGTCTGTCTCACCCAATCTAGAGTTATCAATCGCGTTAACCTTATGTGTTTTTGTGAGACAGGTTTTAATAGAAGTAAAGATTTTATTTTGAAAAACCATGATTAGTTTTGAAAAATTAAATTAATTTTGAAAAACCAATTAATTATGCTTTTAAATTTATTTTTGAAAATAATGATTGAATCTAAGATTAATTGAAATCTGTGTTAGATTTAAATCTGACAATAGTAACGTGAATTTGGTTTTCAATAATCGGCTTCCAGGTCTTGGCGAGGCACTAGGCCTTCTTTGGCCGTAGCCTTATTGGATCATCAACCCTTTCCTTGACAAAGTCTTTTATTGAAAATCCATCTTCAAGTTACTCCTTGAAAGATTTTGGTCTAACTAGTTTGGGTCTTGGATCGGTAGCTTCGGCTAGTTCCGCCAAAATGGCTTCCCTAACGTACTATCATCTCACCTCCACCCAATACTATATTGTTCAAATTTCAGTTAATCGGTTTAGTCCTTAATCTAACCAGTCCTAGGTCTAAGTATGGTAATTTGCAAAAAATAAATAAACAAGCAATCATGCAATTAAAATAAGAGAAAAATTTATTTAACTATAAAAATTGTTTTTAGGTTGGCTCCCCCTGGACTAAAGCCACGGTAATGATTAGGCAAGATATGAATCTTGTCCTTGGAGATCCGATACTGGTTTGGTCCAGCTTGGTTGTTTAAGCAAAGTTTGGGTACCCATGCCTGAACTTTAGGTCTGGATTGGTTCAATACAGCATAGACCTTTGTCTAGCCTTGGTTCGATACCCTAACCCGGATCAATTTAGAACGGACTTCTATTTTTCAAGGATCATGTCCAGACCCTTGGAACCCGAAGTGAATCATTCCAAAGCTACTCTAAGGTCCTTGACTTGAGTTTTCAAGGAGGAGTTCTCTTTCTCAAGCTTTTCAATTTGAGTAGAGGTTCCTTCTTGAACCTTCTCAGTCAAAGATCTAGAGTCAGCGCCCTCTTTCAGGTGTTTTATTCCTGTTGGAGAGACTCGACTCGGATTTTGGCTTTCGCCAAGTTACTAGATAGGTAAACAATTAATTCAGCTAATTCAGCTTTAGAATAACCAGTTACAGTTATTTTGCAATCCTCTGAAATGGTGAGCTTTCCGTCGTCCGGCTCCGATTCTGATCCGATGTCGATTTCTTCGGAAGCAGTCAAGGCGAGAAGATTCGATTGTGGGGCCTCTTCTTCTTCTTCGGAGGAAGACTCGTCCTACGTTGCTTGAAGGGCCTTCTTCCTTCTTGTCTTCTTGGCTTCTTTCAGATTAGGGCACTCCGACTTGTAGTGTCCCTTCTTGTTGCATTCGTAGCAGATTACGTTTGGTTTGGTCTTAGATGGTTCAGCTGGATCTTCCTTCTTTCGGCTGGCTTTTCTCCTGTTGGTCTGATGCTTCAGCTCCTTGTAGTAGTCCCGGCTAGCCGAACCAGCTTGGCGTCCC
>JAGFNQ010006695.1:174304-226210 GCA_024364735.1 Boesenbergia rotunda | reverse complement strand
GGGAACGCGTCCTCACCTACTCCTCTCGGGAGAATTTACCTGATGCCAACCGTTCCTTTGGTTGGACTTTTGCCTCGCGGTCCTTCGCCAGGTCTTGGATGCCGAGCTGTCCTTCGCCCGGTGCCTAGCATTCCTTCGCTAGGGCTTCTTACCCTGGCATTCCTTCGCCAGTGCCTAGCAGTCCTTCGCTAGGGCTTTTTACCCTGGCAGTCCTTCGCCAGGTGCCTAGCAGCCCTTCGCTAGGGCTTTGTATCTTGGCAGTCCTTCGCCAGGTGCCTAGCAGTCCTTTGCTAGGACTTTGTATCCTGCACACTCAGTGAATATTGTTAGATCACAAACAAACTTAACTTTGAATCCTTTGCCAATATCACAATAAGGTTCGATATGGTGCTTCCTGCACCAACAATCTCCCCCTTTTTGATTTATGGCAACACAATTCAAAGTTAAGTATAAACATATAACAGTTAAGAAATGAAGGAGTATGAACAGTATAAGTGTATAAAAAAAATTAGAAATGAAGGAGTATGAACAGTATAAGTGTAGATTAAAAAAATTTTTATACTCCCCCTAAATCCCTGAATACCTGTGTTATATCCCTTAACTTTGACTTTTCCTCCCCGTTTGACATATATCAAAAACAGCCATGGGGAACAAGGTAAAAATTTAAAAAATTTTGCAAGCCTACATTTTGTTAACCAACTTTTACTTACAAGGCTTTGCAAAACTTAGGCAAAATTTTGAAGGCAAATTTCCCAAAAATAATTTGTTTACCAAAAAATTTGTGCATTTTGGAAAACAAGATCTTTAAAAAATTTCTAGACAACCAAAAGAACTTTACTGGGAAATATTTGGCAAAATTTTTCAACAAGTTTTTGCTTAGACAAATTTTGTTTACTAAAAAAATTTACTTAGGAGAAGACATACATTTAACAAAATTTGAAACACTTAGAAATACTTAGAAACTTTTGAAGCACTTTTTGAAAAAGAATTAAAAAATTCTCTCATTCCTTTCTCTCCCCCCTTAATGTGAGATTCTTCTCCTTATGTAATTTAGGAACATTCTAAGAAAAACTTTCTTTGAAAAGGGGAAAAGGTTTAAGATATAATTTAATTTCACTTTTTTCTACTCTCCCCCTTGGTCATATATCAATAAAGAAATTTTTGAAAAATATATTTTGAAAGAAATTTAAAATTTGTGTATCAGAGCTTGTGAGTCTTTGAAAAAAAAATTTTAGCGAAATAATGTCAAGAGTTATGATAATTTCAAAGTAACAAAATTTTGAAAGACTGAAAAATTTATGCTCAAAATCATAATTGGAGTCAAGTGTATATGATAAGCAATAAGTTTACTTGTTCTGAATATTTTGAAAAATGCACAAAAATGCAAGTACTTTATTGAGCTTTTTGAAAGATATAAATATTTTGAAAGATATTATGAATTTTGAAAAATATAAGTACTTTTTAAAATATTAAAGAAAATTACTTGACTTATCTTTTCCAGTCTGACACAATCCCAGGAAACCTTGTTAACTACAAGGACATTTTCCTAAGTGTCCTGAAAATTTTTCAACCCAAGTTAATATTTTAAGCCACAAGAATTTTGAAAAATAAAATAATAGTATTTTTTTTAAAAAATTATTTAAGTTTTCAAACGGATTTTAAACTTGCAGTGCATGAAAACATATAGTTTTGAAAATATTCAATAATTCTTTTAATTTGATCTCCCCCTAAACTTAACCCAGTCCTAGGAAGCTTGTTGACTACAAGCGATTTTCCTCTGAGTTTTAGGGTTTGATTATAAGAATTATCTAATAACTTCAAACTTGTTAGAAATAATTTCTTTTGATTTAGACTCCCCCTAAATTTGACACATCCTCGGAGTCCTTGCAGATCATTAAGTAGACCTTCCTTTGTGTCTTTAGGGTTTACTAAAATCAAAAGAATTGTTTTGAATACTAGCATGATAATATAATTTTAGAAAATTCAAATTGAAATGAAGATAATTTTAAAGCATAAACCCCGTTTTTGAAAAACATTTTGAAATGATAATGGTTCTTGTAAAGCACAATTTTCAAAAAATATAGTGATTATTTGAAAACATAATTTCATTCTCCCATTTAAAAAAGTGAATATAGAGAACTGAGAAGGGGGAATGATTTCAAAAAATAGAATTTTTTAAAGTAAAAAAAATAAATATCTAAGCCCGGACTGTAGACAAAAAGAAATATCCTAAGTAATCCCTAAGGTGACTTTTTGTCATACAAGAATAAACTAATTTTTAAAAAAAATGTTTGTATAATGGTAAAGGAAAGAAATAAATGTTATGAAATAAATTTCAGGTTAGTGAACAAAAGAGACTTGATTTTAATTACAATGATTTGAAACATTGACTCTTAGTTAAAAAGTTAAATTTGATTTTTGTGAAAATGAAAATTTAGAGGGTTAAGTTTGTTCAGTTGAATTAAATTTTAATTTTAAATTTGAATTTGATTGAATTAAATTTAATTGAATTTAATTGATTTAATTAAGATTTAATTGAATTTAATTAGTTTAATTAAGATTTGATTAATTTGAAAGATTTAATTAAGATTTAATTGAATTTAATTGATTTAATTAAGATTTAATTGAATTTAATTGATTTAATTAAGATTTAATTTAATTTAATTAAGATTTGATTAAATTTAATTGGTTTAATTAAGATTTGATTAAATTTAATTGGTTTAATTAAGATTTGATTAATTTGATTTAGTTGGTTGGGTTGGACTCAACTTTTAGGTCCTAAGCATCTCACCCATTTCTAAGTGACAAAACAGGATATCCTTAACTGTTTTGTGAGATGCATATTTTAATAGAAGGATTTATTTTGAAAAGGCCATGATTAATTTTGAAAAGTTAAATTAATTTTTAAACCCAATTTAAATTTGTTTTGAAAAGAGATATTTGAATCTAAAATTAACTGAAAATTTGTGTTAGATTCGAATTTAACAAAGAGTAAATTGAATTTGAATTTCAAAAAATTGGCTTCCAGGTCTTGGCGAGGCACAAGGCCTTCTTTGGTCGTAGCCTTATTGGATCATCAACCCTTTCCTAGACAAAACCTTTTAGTGAAATTTCATCTTCAAAATTACTTTTTGGTAACTTCTGGTCTAACTAGTTTGGGTCTTGGATCGGTAGCTTCGGCTAGTTTCACCAGTCTAAAGAGACCAAGTAAAGAATACTTGACCTTATTAGAATTGGTTTCCCTAACGTACTATCATCTCACCGCCACCCAATACTATGTTGTCAAATTTCAATTAAGCTGGTTCAGTCCTTAAACTAACCAGTCCTAATTCTAAGCAACATAAAATAAAAATAAAATAAAATGCAACACACAATTAAAGCAAACGAGACAAAAATGATCTACGTTACATCATAATCGAAATAAAACTCTGTTTTCTTGAAATCAGCATGGTTATGAATTAAGTTTTCTAATATATTAACCTTAACTAATTTATTTGAATCAATCATGTTATTTGAGATAAGTATTAGATTTTCAAATATTGAAGACTTACCTTTCCCGATCGTTTGTCCAGTACTCTTGTAAAGATCACGAGCTAATCGGACCAGTTTGGGTCGATCTTCTTTACTGTCTTCTGATTCCGAGTCTGAGTCAGACTCAGGTACAGGTTGAAGCTTCTTCTTTGGAGTTTTTCCAGCATTTGAACTTATACCTTCCTCGACCATTATAGTATCAGTCTGATTATTTAATAGTAATTCTGGAAAAAATTCAAAATTGGTTACCATTTTTGTCACAGTAAACTCGTCGTTTGACTCTGGTTTGATTTCGACGTTGGGTGTTAAGTCAATCTCAGCTACTTGTTCTTGAGCTTCTAAGATCTCAACATCGGAGCTCTCTTCGTGTAGATTGATTAGTTTTTCCCACATCTCTTTGGCACAGTTGAAGGATCCGACCCGCTTCAGTTCTTCTTTGGTCAGGCCGCATTGTAAGACTACTGTTGCCCTGGCATCAGTCTCGATCTTCCTCAAAGTTGGTTCATCCAATTTATCCCAAGTGATCGATGTTCCTTCTTCTGTGGGGAACGTGAACCCCGTTTGGATTATCAACCAAAGTTCCAGATTGACCTTCAGGTGGGATTCCATTAGACTTCTCCAGGGTTGAAATTTTCCCCAGAGAAAAGTGGTGGACGTGCACTGTTCTATTCTTGATTGGCCATTAACGATAAATCTTGCACACAAAAAGAGAAAATAGAAATGTACCAAGACTTGGTCTTGGATTAGTAGTGCGGGAGAAGGAAAAAAATAGCCCAAAAAAATATTACACGACTTTCGAGGTAGAATAATAATAAAATAATAAAAATAATTTATGATAAATTTTTGAAAATGTTGATTTTGTCAATTCTGATTAATAATGACAAAGTAAGAATTTAATGTTAAAAAATTTTCTCGACTTAAAGTAGCACGATTTTCGAGAAAAAATAATATTAAAATAAGAATAAAAAAGATTATGACAAATTTTCAAAAATTGATTATTTTAACAATTCTAACTTATGGTAAAAAAATGAGAATTCAAAATTGAAAAAGGCATAAGGATATTTTAAATCCACCTACAGATATTTTTTATTTTAAAATAAAAGGCGAAAAAGATCGAGTGGTGTTTATTAACTAGAAAGAAAAGAAATAAGATTAAAAATTTTGTAAATCCGAAAAACTTTCAAACTGGTGGTTGCACCAAATTTGAACTTCCACGCTCTGATACCACTTGTTGGATCGAGAGAACCGATAGAGGGGGGGTGAATATCGAAAATCGTTCGGATTTTAGGTAAAGAGAAATTGCACAGCGGAAAAACACAACACACGTAAACACAATAGTTTTTACTTGGTTCGGAGCCTAGGTCGACTCCTACTCCAAGGCCCACGGTCGTTGACCATTTTCTGCGGGCAATTCTATATGTCGCAAAAGTAGTTTACAAAAATATTTAACAGAATTCAGTACAGTAAACCAAAATAGCTCTTCTTTACCGACGTCTGGAGTGGATTGACTTTTTCCGGAGTAGTAGGATGTCGTCAGCTCGAGTTGGGAGGTTTCCGGGGCAGAGGGCGGGAGCAGAAGAGCGTTGAACCGTTGAATTGAAGTGTTGTTCGAAGCTTGGGGTCGAGGGCCCTTTATATAGGGCCTGGGGGCACCCGGATTGTCGGGGGCGCCCCCCCACGTGGCAGTTGATCCGGCTCGGTCTCGGTCAGCTTCTGATCCCTTTGACATCGGGATCAGCTTTGACCGGGGCGCCCAGATTGACTGGGTCAAACTTTATCCCTTGCTTCGCTGGCTTGCGCTTCGATGCTTGCTGTTGGGGACGCCCGGGACGCGTGGGGCGCCCGGGAGCAGCGGGGGCGCCCGGGAGCACGGGGGCGCCCGCAGGATGTACTGTCGAAGCGTGCTTTTTTTACTTGTGTGTTTTGTGTTCACCTTGGGGGCGCTCGGGACACTCCGGGTGCCCTGGTCAGCTGTTGCCTCACTCCTTTGAGGCTCTCTGAGCTGCAGACACTCGTTCCTTCGGTCCTGCATCCAGGGTTAGTCCAAAAACACAACAAAACATTAAGTGGTTAGTTTATACAGCCTTAGCTGTCTTGGTTCTGACTTTGGGCTTCCAAAATGGAACCCTAGGTCGAACCGACGCCTACTGTTCGCTCGACGGGGAACGCATCCTCACCTACTCCTCTCGGGAGAATTTACCTGATGCCAACGGTTCCTTTGGTTGGACTTTTGCCTCGCGGTCCTTCGCTAGGTCTTGGATGCCGAGCTGTCCTTCGCCCGGTGCCTAGCATTCCTTCGCTAGGGCTTCTTACCCTGGCATTCCTTCGCCAGTGCCTAGCAGTCCTTCGCTAGGGCTTTTTACCCTGGCAGTCCTTCGCCAGGTGCCTAGCAGCCCTTCGCTAGGGCTTTGTATCCTGGCAGTCCTTCGCCAGGTGCCTAACAGTCCTTCGCTAGGACTTTGTATCCTGCACACTCAGTGAATATTGTTAGATCACAAACAAACTTAACTTTGAATCCTTTGCCAATATCAAAACAAGATTCGATATGGTGCTTCCTGCACCAACAGAGATCACATCACTTATTAAGCAATTGAAGGTTAATAATGCAAATCAAGGCTCAAATCTTTCAGCAACTCCACAATCTAATCAAGTGATAGGGGTATGCAGTATTTGCTCTAGTCAAGAGCACACTTCAGATTCATGTCCCACCCTCCAACAAGACGAGACAGTAGCAGCATTGGTAAGAGGACAATATCAAGCAAGAAACAACCCTTACTCCTCTACTTATAACCCCGGTTGGAGGGATCATCCAAATCTGAGGTACGGGAATTCTTTCTACCAACATAACCCCTCTCAACAGCAAGGTCAGCAGCCTCAACCATCTTTTCAGCAACCACAGCAATTTCAAGCTCAAAATCTGCAAAATCAGCCTCCAAATCAACATTTCCAGCCATTAATTCAGAACTTTCAGCAACCATTTCAAGGAAATCAACTTGGTTTCCAAGGGAATTTGAGTCATTCACAGCCATATCAACCCTCACAGCAGAAAGATCAAGCCAACTACATTCACAGCCATATCAACCCTCACAGCAGCAAATCCAACTTTCCCAGCAAAATTTCTCAGCAAATTCAACACACATTCAAACCTACTTATCAACCAATTCAACAGCAATTTCAGAACTCCAATCAGCCCCAACAGCCACAATTCCAACAATCACAACAGGATAACATCATTGGAGCTTTACAAAACCTCGAAAGGCAAATGGGACAATTGGCTAGTGATGTGAATTAAATTAAAGCTCAAAGATCAAGCCAACTACCTTCCCAAGCTGTTCCTAATCCTAAAGGAAACGTGAGTGCTATTTATTTGAGGAGTGGGAATGTTACATCACCTCAAAATGGTCAAAGAGCTGAAATTTCAGGGAACCGGACAACACCTTCAATTCCAGCCCAAAACAGCCATGAAACAACTTCAAATTTAGCTGATCCCACCCCTAGCCCGTGCCCAACTCCTTCCTCAAGCAATTCTCTAATTTTGGTGGAAAACGGAGAAGAAATCAGTGCCGAGGCAGATTTTACAGCCACCACACCGCAAGGGACAGCCACTAAAATTTCAGCCTCTCCACTTCCGGCCAAAGAAGATGAAATGAGGGTTCCCTTGCCTTTTCCACAGGGGAGAACTCCAAAAAAAGACAAGTGGAGGAGGAGAAAACCAAAGAGTACAATGAGCTGGTAAAACTTTTTAGCAAAGTAGAAATTAATATACCCTTGCTGACAATGATTAAACAGGTTCCTAAGTATGCAAAATTTCTGAAGGATCTTTGTATTCACAAGAAGAGACTTAAGGAAAATGAATTGGTCAGCATTGGGAAAAATGTTTCATCACTCATCCATGCCATACCTCAAAAATGTGAAGACCCTGGCATGTTTACTGTATCTTGTGAGATAGGGAGCACCACACTACATGATGCCATGCTGGATTTAGGAGCTTCCATTAATGTCATGCCCAAGATGGTCTTCCAGATGCTTGGCATTGGTCCTCTGCAGCCCACTAGAGTTGTGATCCAGCTAGCAGATAGAAGCCAGACCCGCCCGGCGGGAGTAATTGAAGATGTGTTGGTTAAAGTGAAGGAGTTGATTTTCCCAGCGGACTTCTACATTCTAGACATGGAAGGAGAATATCTTGCACGTAGATCCCCACTTATCCTTGGAAGGCCTTTTCTAAAGACTGCTA
This sequence comes from Boesenbergia rotunda, assembly GCA_024364735.1. NCBI lineage: Eukaryota > Viridiplantae > Streptophyta > Magnoliopsida > Zingiberales > Zingiberaceae > Boesenbergia > Boesenbergia rotunda. The sequence goes on along the minus strand of JAGFNQ010006695.1, from coordinate 218,445 downwards.
GAACAAAAATTGATGTATATGCTGGCACCCTTTCGATGGAGGTGGGAGACACAGTAGTCCAGTTTAGCATTTTCGATGCCATGAAGGACCCTAGGGGAGATCACTCTATTCTGAGCTTGGACACCACAGATGAGACTGTAGAGGCACAGTTAATTGCTGATGATGTTGCATTTGACATAGTGGGAGGAGCTTTAATTTCAGAGGAAGCTAAGGAGATAGATGGAAAAGCATGTGATAGCCTTGATTTCAAAACTGAAGCTTTACAGGATTTTTCTTGTTTTCTATTTTGTGATGATATTGCTATTGATAGTCCTAATCTTTTTAATAAGGTTGTTGCAGGTATTACTAAGGAGGCATGCACAGAAGAGGATTCTACAGGTGTAGGGGATTGCACAGAGCCCCAGGGACCACCACCATTTCGAGAAAGTGTAGGAACTTGCATGATGGGAGCAAGTACCCAAGGATCACCTATTCCAGTTGAATGTCCACTCGAATTTGAGCCTGAGATGGAGGTATTTCTTGTAGACCCAACAGACATTTTTCAGCATGATCAGGTAAGTATTTCTTCTTTTCCTTTAAAAAATTTCAGGAAGATGTCTAGAATTGCAGGTGAAGCATGTATTGATACATTTTTTGTGAGAAATAATGATGAAAATTCCATAGAGGCACCCAGGCTTGATTCTATTCGTTGTGACACATTTATTGATATACCTTATATAGAAACTGAGTGTGACAAATTTTTGGAGATGCCTGAAATTGATGTTATTTATTGTGATGAATCTCTTGCTATATATTATGCTGAATTTAAATGTGGAAAAATTATAGAGGTGCCTCAAATTGATTTCATGGGTTATAATACATTGCTTGACACATTTTTGGTGGATATTAATTGTGAAAAATTCCTTGAGGTGTCGAAAATTGATTTTATTGGATGTGATGCATTTTTGGATATATTTTATACAAAGACTGATATTGTTTCATTTCTTTCTTACCTTGCTGGGTCCCAAAGACTTCTGGAGTGGGTGCTTCATCTGAATAGACTCAAACCTCCTGGAAGGTGTTCCAAAAAGAATAAAAAGGGAGTATATTTTACTTTAATTCGAAAAACTCTACCTCTTAAATGGGTCTTGTATCTAAATAACCTTCGGCCACCTGAACAGATTGCTGTCAAGTCCAAGTGTGGGGGAGCGATGCACCGTAAAGTTAAACAAATGAAAGAAGCTTTTTCGCACACCCAGACTCCTCCACTACCACGATGGAGGCTGTTTCTTGATAGACTCCGACCGCCAGAAACAAAAGGGAGTTTGATCTTTCTTGCCTTTTCCTTTATTGTATGTTTTCACTTTTAAAATGAGTTCTTGCTAATAAATACGTGAGTAGAGTAACATGAATAAAAGTCATTGTAAATACCATGTCTTCTCTTTTAGCACTTTTTCTTGCATGACTAGGAATAAATGTATCCCTCTAGGTTATCTCCATATCATGTTAGAGTCTTTTGAAAATAAATTAAATTTGGTTGTTAAAACTTAGGGTTTGAGCTAATGGATGAAATCTTGGATGCTTGAGTACTACTTGGTTTTAAATTCTTAATTGATGACTTGAGATGAATTATTTTTGCCTAGCGAGAATTAGCCTTATATTTGTGACACACATGTTATTGTACTCTAGAACTTGCTTAGGTTCTTTCAAAATCATATTTCAATGATTGGATCACATCTATAGCGGCTAATCACTTTGTTTACATTTCCATATCAATTTTGGCAAAAATCATGTTCATTCCATTTTTCTTTACTTATTTCCTACTCTTAGCCTCACTTTCCTATGGACTTGTTGTTTGAAATGTTTCTTAATGCTATTTTTCCCGAGACGGACAAAGATTTAAGTGTGGGGGAGTGACTAGCGTTTTGGAAAGATTTGGTATCAAAGAGGCATTTCATATCAAGATTTTTTTTTTTTGCATTTACATGTGCCAAGAATGAGCTAGAGAGATGGAAGCAATTGGAGATCTAAATTCCCTATCATACTTTGAAGATTCAAGTGGCAAGCAATGGAAAAATTTGAAAAAAAATATGGCACACCAACAAAGAAAAAAAATTCTGTGCAATTACAAACAAAAAAAAGAGAGAGAAATCTGCTACTTGGAGCTGCCACCTTTTTGTGCCAAGTGAGAAATGCTATGAAGGCAGTTTTGTGCCAACTTGCGAATTGCTGATCAGTTGATGGAGATCAGGAAGTTAGTCAGCCTGATGATAGAAAAAAATTTGTGCTAAAGTGAAGGAGGAAGTAGCACGCTAGTGGGAAATTGGTGTAGGAAGTTTGGAAGTCAATCAAAATCAGAAACAATCTGCACAAGCTGAATTTGTAGCTGAACACAAGCTGAATTTGCAGCTGAACACAATATGAATTTGCAGCTGATTGCAGTTGAAATCTGTATCAGATTGTATCAAACAGAAATGAAGATCGGGAACATCATGTTAAAGTCTGAATTGAATCTGAGTTCAAGTGCAGAAAATTGTGCAGAAATTTTCATGCAAGCTTGTGTTAAATCTTGAGACCGAAATTGGCTTGGCTCAAAAGATGGGAAGTCAAGATCAACAACCTCTTGTTGTTAAGTCTGAATTGAAGCTGAGCCAAATCTGAGAAGTCGGAAGCTGCTAAAAATTGAGAAGTAAACCTTCACCAGCTACCAGGAAGTTTAAAACATAGCTGTGAAAAATCAGAAACATTAGATGCAGAATGGTCAGTCCCTGAACTCAATCTATTTGCAGCAGATTTGAATTTACTGACTGGACTCAGCAGTGAAAGGAAATGCAGTGTGGAGGCTGGAATCTAACCTTCTGCAATCATCAGAAATTGAATTGAGTTGTAAGGATTGCTGCAAGATTGAAAAGGGGTGAGCTGAGAATGCAAAGAAGAAAAAAAATCAGATTGGAATGTTTTCACTCAAATAGTTGTATCAACTTTGGACTGAATTTGATTTTGCAAGGTTGTGAATCAAGGAATGTAGCAACATGAATGTAGTGAAAGGAAAGGAAGTGAAGGCAGTGATCAAAATGCAGTGAAGGCATTTTCGAAATGCAGTGAAGGAAGTAGCTAAAATTCAATGTGTTGATCATGATTTTCGAGAGGAACAATTTAAATTCTCCACTAATATATGATGTATTTACTTTGAGAAATCAGAGAATTACTAGAGAGGAAGGAAAAATTTTTTTTTGAGAAAAGAGAAGGAAGCAATTGGCACATCAATGAGGTTTTTGGCACATTGAGATCAATAGGGTTATCTTCATCCAATTCAAAGGAATTATTCAAATTGGACTTCACCACACTTTGTATTTCACTAGAGGACTGAAAGGAGAGGCAAAGCGCATTGGAAATATTTTTGAGCAACCAAGTCTCCCACTTAGTCAATTTTTCCATTTTCTTGGTTTTTACTCCATTTCTTATCATTTTCCATGTTTTCACTTGTTTTTGTAGATATTGATCCTAATTATGAATAATGGTGGAGATTAGACAATAAGCAAGCCTATGGTAGTGCAAGAAGCATGTGTGTTTGAGTGAGCTCCACTTCCATCATCAACTTAGAACTTAAGAAGAGAGCCACCCAAAATTTTCCTTGAAAGGCTAGTGAGTTAAATTCATCTCAATGACTCATGAAGGATGAAAAGGCTAAGTTGTTGATTTAAGGACAAGATACTAATCCATAGAGCTTAGATTTTTGAGAATTGACGACCCTAGGTAATTTCTTTTCATTTGCTTCTAATTGTGTTTAAGAAAATCTAGGGGATACTTATTTAGTAGTTTCGCGAGACGCTCAAGCTTAAGTGTGGGGGAATTGATAAGTACCATTTTGTTGATTATTTTAATTGCTAAAATCCATGTTTAACCCATGTGTTTGCTTGCTTAATTGTGAATTTACCCTAGGTTTTAGGATTTCCTCTTATTTTGGACTTAATTGTAAATTTCCACAAAATTGGATTATTTGGCCACTAAATTTTTGATCTATTTTTGTAGGCATGAAAGGTTCATGGACCTAGGGCATACTGGGTCAATTTTGAGTCGGAAGTGGAACCAGATCGAGTTATCAAGTTTCGGATTAATCTGGGCCGTCCGATTCAAAAGCGGCTAGATCTGAGCCATCCGGGACCATCTGAAGCAATCCGAGCTAGGGTTAGGGTTGATCAAGCGCTCTGATCATGATTTGAAGGTTTCATCCCAATCAGAGCTCAATCAACCGTTGGATCAAGCTCGGAGGGCTCTAGATCGTCCATTCAAAGATTAAGTTGATCTGGACTATCCGTTGCACATCTGGAGGATCCGAGCTACCACGAAGCAGATCCTGACCATTGATCAACATCATCAAAATTTGGTTCAGATCGGATGAAGATCAGCCGTTGGATTGAGTCAAAGAAATCTGAGCTGTCCATTCTTATGTATTTAATCAAAAATCTGCCCAGACTTCTCCTCGTCGCGTCCTCGTCGCAGCTCGTTTCTTCTTCGTTGTCTTCAGCAAGTTCTTCATCCGAAGGCGTGGCCTCATCAATTCCGATCTTAGAGCAAATTCTAGATCAACGGGAAGAGCTTGAAGTGAAGAATCCAGCTCTAAATTTCCCAAAAACAAAGCTGAGTTGGATTGGTTCGCAGAGTGCTTTTTCCCAGCGATTTGTTGCGCTTACGGGTCCCGAAGCTCGCCCTTGTGTGACGGCAAGGAGTCCTTGAGCTAGGAGAGGGGATTGATGATAGTTTCCTTTATGAATTTCTGTTAATTAGCTGTAGTTTCAATTTCTGCCACTGTTCTGTTTCTGTAATTCGTATCAGCTGCCTTAGGTTTCGTTTCTGAACGGATTCTGCGGTAATTAGAGATTTAATTCAGTGTTCTTATAAGCTAGATTGTTTGTGTAATGACAAATTGAATTTAGATTAGCTTGTTTTGTTTTGAATCGTATCTGAATTTGGTATCAGTTGGGTAGCAATTCTGTTTCTGCGTGCCAGATTTAGTCTCTGCAGGTTTATAGCATGTAGCTTTTCAGTGTTGTGCCAAGTAAACATTAGTTTCCTTCATGTTTGTCTGAACTTAGATTAGAGATTCAAATTCAGCTTTCATCTTCTTGTTTCAGCTTGCGTATTCTGCACCTTTCATTTCTGCATCTTCATTTCCTGCACAAGCAGCATTTCAGATTCAGCATGCGTGCCAGGGCAATTTCTGCATGTTCTGCTGTAGTTTCTTGAGTTTGTGTCGAGTAGATCTCATATATCTTGTCTAAACATTAGATTGCGCATTCGAATTGGCTTGCTTAGTGAATTTAATTTCTGCATTTGAAAGGATTCTGCAATTTGGCACATTGTTTTTGCATTCCTTGTTCTGTTTTTGTATCTGAAATTGCTTGTTTTAGTTTCGAATATCAATTGTTGTTAGTTTGATTTCCAAGATAAAGTGATCAGTTTTGATTCAGAATTCATCAGTAATTAGCTCTGCATTTAGGATAAACCTTCGGTGCATGAGTCTCTACCTTGTGTATCAAATTTGGTTCACTCTTCCACTTTGTATCAAGATGAGGCTAATGCATTGATTGGTGTCAAGTTGATTGCTATTTTTGCTGTGCCATATAGTTTGAAATCAGTTTGTTTCGGGCTTGGATCATTACTGAATTTCTAGTTTCCTTCCAGCATTAGTATCAAGTTTCATTTTTACCATTAAGTTTGAAGTTTTTGCATTAGTTTCAATTGAAGTTTAGCTTCCATGTTGATTTAATTGTTTGGCATTTAGTAGCAATTGAATTCAGATTTGCTCCTCTAATTCGATTAAGTTCCTTTGGGTGAATCGGTTTCCCTTTGATTGAGTTATCACTTGCTATCGCTCTTTTATTTCATTTGTTTAGTTCTCATTTATTTTTATTGCCATTTCATTTCATTGCATTTTCGTTTCCGATTGCAACCCAAAACCCAAACATTTACTTAAAACCCAAAAAAAAAAAAAACAATCACGACGCATAAATACAAGCTCGAATCACACAACATCAACTAGTCCCGAGGAAAAATACGACCTGTGGCCCCTTTACTACGTTTTCATATTTTGATTACAAAAAGGGTTTCCAGCATTTACAAATATTCTAAATTTGAGACCCACATTCGTGACAGTCTATTTTGGGTCAGTCAATGCCATATACGATATAGACTGGGAAGAGTCCCATGATGACTTTTATGAGGATTTGGGGTTGTGAGGCTTACGTTCGACGTCAAGTCTCAGATAAACTTGGACTCAAATTTGATAAGTGTTATTTTGTAGGATATCCTAAGGAAACGATGGGATATTACTTCTATAATCCCACACTAGGCAAAGTGTTTGTCGCTAGAAATGGAATTTTTCTCAAAAGAGAGTGTATTTCTAGAAGAAATAGTGAGAGTAAAATCAATCTTGAAGAAGTTCAAGATGTAGATAGTATTGAGGTCTTATGTACATTGAACAGATACCACAAAGTCTTGTGGATCATGAGATTGTTGCACAAAAAGTTGTGGAGCAATGACCTGTTCAAGTAGACCAACCTCTTCAAGATTTAATAAGATACGCTGTCAACTTGAGAGATACTCATTTCTCTTGTATGACCATGATGACGTTATACTTGTTGAGTTGAACGAGCCTATATCCTATCAAGAAGCTGTGATGAACCCAGATTCTGAGAAATGACTAGAGGCCATGAAGTGCGAAATGGAATCTATATACACTAACCAAGTATAGACTTTGGTTGATCCACCTGAGGGAATTAAACCCATTGGGTGTAAGTGGGTCTTTAAAAGAAAGACTGGCATTGATGGTCTTATGCATACCTATAAAGGGCAATTGGTAGCCAAAGGTTTCAAGTAGATTCATGGTATCGACTATAATGAAACTTTTTCACCAGTTATGATGCTTAAGTCTATTCGGATCATGTTTGCTATTGCATCTTACCATGATTACGAGATCTGACAGATAGATGCCAAAATCGTATTCCTAAATAGGTATCTATTCGAGGATGTGTACATGACACAACCTGAGGGGTTTGTAGATCCAGAGCATGCTGGAAAGGTATGTAAGTTGCAAAGGTTCATTTATATGCTAAAGGAAGCTTCTCGAAACTGGAAATTAAAGCATTTGGTTTCATTAAGAATGAAGTTGAACCCTATTTCTACAAGAGGGTTAGTGGGAGCACAGTTATCTTCCTGATCTTGTATATGGATAACAAACTGCTCATTGGAAATGATATCCCTTCACTACAATCTGTGAAGACGTGGCTAGGGAATTGTTTCTCAATGAAAGACTTAGGTGAAGCAGTCTATATCCTAGGCATTAAGATCTATAGAGATAGATATAAATGATTGCTTAGTGATCCTATCGACAAGTGAAGATCGGTTCTCGTCCGGCTGACTCGGTTAGACCAAGACGACCCGGTCTGCTGTAACTCGGGGGTCAGACTCGGGCTCAAATAGGAATCCGGCTCAAGTCACTCGGCTCGAACCAAAATAGGGCTCCTAAGATGGTGGTGATGGTTGCAAATGGCAGCGATCCCTCCTTTGGAGCCCAATGGGGGGTTTATATAGGGGGAGGAAAGCTCTCTGCCATGTCAGAAATGTCCCGTCTCATTAAGGATGAGTCAGTTGGCAAACTGAGCCAGTGGCAGCTTTAGTGGCCCTATGAGGCTGATATAGCCGCCTGACACCCTACCCCAACTGTCTCTTCTGGTTCTTATTTACACTCGGCGACTCTGTCAGATGGTTCTGTCAGGTGATGATTATTACTGGCAGAGGTAGGCAGTAATTATTCGGTCGGCTTGCCATGACTCACAGGTCGAGTTGGTCGAGTAAGCTTGGACCTTCAGCCTGCACTTAGGTGGCGACCTCAGGTCATTCGGCTAGGGACTCTCGATCCTGAGTGCCCAACTCGGCTGATCGACCCCGAGTGTCCAACCTCGGGTGACCGATCCCGAGTGTCCAACCTCGAGTGACTGACCCTGAGTGTTCGACCTCGGGTGACAGACCCCGAGTGTCCGACCTTGGGTGACCGACCCCGAGTGTCCGACCTCGAGTGACCTACCCCGAGTGTCCGACCTCGGGTGACCGACCCCGAGTGTCCGACCTCGGGTGACCGACCCCGAGTGTCCGACCTCGAGTGACCGACCCTGAGTGTCCGACCTCGGGCGATCGACCCCGGATCGGGGCCTTATCCGCTTCGACCACCGTTCCCCTATATAAGCCTCAGGCCCGGCTCATGAGACCGAGGGCAACTCAACCTGCCTTCCTCTAATCCGGGTCGCGCTAGATTGGACCCGACCGGGCATTCAACCCAGCCAAAAACCACTCGGTCGGATCACAACCCTTCCCTTCAAGTCTACTTGAAGGAGGTGTTGGGACCGGGTGCATGTTGACATGGATGCGGGTTCGTAATTTTAAAATTAATTACGTGCAGCGGAAGGTTTAACATAAATAATTCCTCAAATTATTTAACCACACATCTAAGCATGCAATTTTATCTTGTGTAGACATGATCATATATTTAAAATTTTACAGAAACGTAAACTAATTTACGTATTACCTCGCGTAACTCGAAGGAAGGGACGAGATCCAACCGTAAGCGTCCCTTGGAAGCTCCGCCTCTATTCGCGTCCACGCCGAGTATCTTCGGGATGACTTCGCAAAGCCATGAGTTTCGTGTTCTCGAGAACTACTAGATTCTCCGAGAATGGTACAAGAAAACCCAAGAGAGAAGTTGGAAGACTAACCACAAAAGGATGGCCGAAATCAAAATTCCGGCGAAGCAAAAGAAGAGGCTTGCGGCAAAAAGATCCTTGCGGCAAACTCTAATTCTGGCAGCACCTTCTTCCGGCAGCAGGTGGTGGTCGGCAGGGAAAGGACAGGGGTGGCCGGCTGGTGCTCCTTCTTGGGGCTGGTTGGCGCACGACAAGAAGGAGAGAAGAGAAGGAGAGAAAGAGAGGGAGAGAGTCTATGCCTTCATCTCTTCGATTATTTTTCAAGCCTTGCCTTGGGTCCTTTATATAGTAGCCTCTCAACCATCAAGCCTCTCAAATATGGAATAACTTATTCCATCATGCCAAGTTTGATTTTATATCATGGTTAAAATCATATTTTAATTCATGATAAAAATTAATCAAGTCACTTGTCTTCTATGGAATAAATTTCCTTATCATGGTAAATCAATCCATGATTTATTTTATAAAATAAACCAATCCATGGTTCATTTTAATTTCCATGAAGAAATAAACCAAACCTTGGTTTATTATAAAACAAACCACACTTGGTTTATTTTATAAATTGATCCAAAAACTTGGTTCTCTCCCTTTGTTGTAGCCGGCCAAGCAAAGAGGATGGAGGCCCTCTTTGGCTGGCCCATCCAAGCCACGCCCCAATGAATTAAACTTATTTAATTCATCTATAAAGTCTTCAAAAGACTTAGCCATTTTACTCTTCCGATGCGTATCTGAAAAATTCAGATTCGACTTATCGTTTGGCTCAACCAAACCTAATCTCTCTTGATTAGAAAATCCAATTTTCAACTCATTTTAAATCCCTCGGATTACTCGTAGTGTGTGTGACAAATAGTCTTTCGATTTATGTTGGCCACCTATAATTAATCAACTATAGAACGATCATGAGTGGCACCTAGTAGTACATCATGATCCCCAATTAATCGAAAGATCAACGGTTGACCTCAGAAACAATTCTGAAACCCTTCAGCAGCTATAATGAATCGTGCCCCATTCCCTTTACCATCTTATACCCACTTGGTTCAGGACATGGTCTATATGTGTCAGCCCTCACTAGGCTGACTACGTCACACCTAGCCCAAGTAACCTTTTCTCGTCCTACGGATTCTAATTACTCTCATGTATTTAAGAGATTCATACTCTGAACATGTCATGCTCTGGCCAGAGGCTTCGAGTAACAATCCGACGATAGGCCTCGGGTATACATCTCCTCGCAAGGAGTGGTGAATTCTTTATAGGCTGTTCAAACATCTTCGGGCACTTCGGCTTATACCCAATCATCTTGGGTCCACACCTCCTTAGAGATGCTTGCTTAAGATGTCAAAGTATAAGTCTCCATGACCAAGATGACTTGAACACCACAAGTCAAAGGAACATCGCACTTAAGCTGCAGTAAGAACTTCACTGACATATCTATATGTAGACTAACATATGAAGTTTTACAGCCAGTCACTCCAATGAACTAGTTCCCTTAACTAGCATTCATGTTTATCTCCAGACATCTCAATGTCACCAGCCAGTGAGAATCAGCTGATTAGAGAATAACCCATGCTAGTCTCAACAGAATTGATAGTGTCCGTATTTATCAGTTCATCGACTAGGGACAATTTCAATACTTCACAATTGCACATGTAGAGATAATCACTAGTTGTGAATTAATCACAAATTCTCTCTTGTTGTGAATTGTATTGCAGATATTCAGTAAATGAGTTTAAGATCTCAATCAAATACACAAACATGTATACTCAAATAGTGAATATTCATTTATTAAAATAAATGATTACAATCATAAGGCGATTGCCTTAGGACACTTCTCTCATATCACTAACAAACTCCCACTTGGCCTAATGTCAATCGCTACGGTACCCAATACCACAGGCTCTAACATGCCCCTCAAACTTGCTTTGAGGCAAGGCCTTAGTTAAAGGATCTGCTAAATTCCTTTCAATGGGAATTTTCTCAATTTGTATATCATTCCTACTTATAATCTCTCTGATCAAATGATAGCGGCGAAGCACATGTTTGGATCGCTGATGAGACCTTGGTTCCTTCGCTTGTGCAATAGCTCCATTGTTGTCGCAGTAAACCGGTATTACTTCATCAATGGTTGGAACCACACCAAGTTCTGAGACAAACTTCTTGATCCAGACTGCTTCCTTTGTTGCTTCCGAAGCTGCAATATATTCCGCTTCCGTGGTAGAATCTGCTATGGTGTCTTGCTTGGAACTCTTCCAACTTATTGTGCCTCCATTCAAAATAAATACGTATCTGGACTGAGATTTGGAGTCATCCTTATCTGTCTGGAAACTGGCATCTGTATACCCACGTATTACCATATCACCTTCTCCATATATTAGGAACACATCCTTAGTGCTTCTTAAGTACTTGAGGATTGTCTTGACAGCCGCCCAATGATCCATTCCTGGATCAAACTGGTATCTGCTTGTGACGCTCAGAGCATACGATACATCGGGCCTAGTACATAACATAGCATACATGATAGATCCTATCGCGGATGCATAAGGAATCTTATTCATGCAAATCCTCTCGTTTTCTGTGCGCGAACACATAGACTTCGAAAGGTTGATCCCATGCCTGATGGGAAGGTAACTTTTCTTGGATTCCGACATGCTAAACCTTTCTAGCACTCGGTCTATATATGTAGACTGCGAAAGACCAAGCAATCGTTTTGATCTATATCTATTGATTCTAATCCCAAGGATATAGGTTGCTTCTCCCAGGTCTTTCATGGAGAAAGTTTTGGTCAACCAAATTTTAACTGACTATAAGTAATATGTCATCGACATATAACACTAGGAATACGACTGCACTCCCACTAACCTTCTTGTACACACAAGGTTTGTCAGGATTTTGTGAGAAATCAAACTCTTTGATTGTCTCATGAAAATGGATGTTCCAGCGCGCTCCTGGGTGCTTGCTTTAGTCCATATATGGATCGTCGAAGCTTGCATACTTTGGTTTTATTAACCGATGTGAAACCTTCAGGTTGTATCATGTATACATCCTCAAGCAGGTTTCCATTAAGGAAAGCTATTTTCACATCCATTTGCCATATCTCATAATCATAATCAGCTGCTATGGCCAGGAGCATCCGAATGGATTTAAGCATAGCTACTGGCGAATAGGTTTCGTCATAATCAATTCCTTGTTTCTGACGATATCCTTTTGCCACTAATCTAGCCTTAAAAGTAATAACATTACCTTCCATGTCGGTTTTCTTCTTGAAAACCCACTTGCACCCTATGGGCTTAATCCCTTCAGGTTGGTTAACCAAGTCCCATACTTGATTTTTGTACATGGAATCCATTTCCGACTTCATGGCTTCAAGCCATTTATCCCTTTCTGAATTATTCAGAACATCTACATAACTGATAGGTTCGTTATCGTTAATGAGTAACACGTCGTTCGATTCACTTATGAGAAATCCGTATCTCTCTAGAATATTGCGTGTCCTATCAGACCTACAAAGAAGTGTTGTTGTTTTAGGTTCAACTTATAGCTCATCATTATGAGTTATTGGTTGTGGGCCTAGACTAGGTGTCTCTGTAATGTCTATTGGAGTTTCTTGAACTTCTTCAAGTTCAATGCTACTCCCACTGTTTTCTTGTAAAAGAAATTCTTTTTCTAGAAATACAACATGCCTTGAAACAAACACCTTTTGTTCCAAGGGATGATAGAATTGGTAACCTTTCGTTTCCTTAGGGTATCCAATAAATAAACATTTATCAGACTTAGCATCCAATTTGTCTGATACAGTCCACTTTACATAAGCAGGACAACTCCACTTCTTTAGGTGAGATAAATGAGGTTTCTTAATATTCCACGTCTCATATGGAGTAGTAGAGACTACCTTGGTCGGGACTCTGTTTAGTAAGTAAACAGCTGTCTTAAGCGCATTGCCCCAAAAGGATTTTGGAAGAGTTGCATGATTCATCATAGATCTAACAATGTCCATGTTGGGACCGGGTGCATGTTGACATGGATGCGGGTTCGTAATTTTAAAAATTAATTACGTGTAGCGGAAGGTTTAGCATAAATAATTTCTCTAATTATTTAACCACACATCTAACCATGCAATTTTATCTTGTGTAGACATGATCATATATTTAAAATTTTACAGAAACGTAAACTAATTTACGAATTACCTTGCGTAACTCGAAGGAAAGGATGAGATCCAACCGTAAGCGTCCCTTGGAAGCTCCGCCTCTATACGCGTCCACGCCGAGTATCTTCGGGATGACTTCGCAAAGCCACGAGTTTCGTGTTCTCGAGAACTACTAGATTCTCTGAGAACGCGATGAGAAAAACCAAGAGAGAAGTTGAAAGACTAACCACAAAAGGATGGCCGGCTGGTGCTCCTTCTTGGGGCTGGTTGGCGCACGGCAAGAAGGGGAGAAGAGAAGGAGAGAAAGAGAGGGAGAGAGCCTATGCCTTCATCTATATGATTCTCACCCAAGCCTTGCCTTGGGTCCTTTATATAATGGCCTCTCAACCATCAAGCCTCTCAAATATGAAATAACTTATTCCATCATGCCAAGTTTGATTTTATATCATGGTTAAAATCATATTTTAATTCATGATAAAAATCCAAGCAAAGAGGATGGAGACCCTCTTTGGCCGGCCCATCCAAGCCAAGCCCCAATGAATTAAACTTATTTAATTCATCTATTAAGTCTATAAAAGACTTAGCCATTTTACGCTTCCGATGCGTCTCTGAAAAATTCAGATTCGACTTATCGTTTGACACTACCAAACTTAATCTCTCTTGATTGGAAAATCCAATTTTCAACTCATTTTAAATCCCTCGGATTACTCGTAGTGCGTGTGACTAAATAGGCTTTCGATTTATGTTGGACGTCTATAATTAATCAATTAATTATAGAACGATCATGAGTGGCACCTAGTAGTACATCATGATCCCTAATTAATCGAAAGATCAACGGTTGACCTCAGAAACAATTCTGAAACCCTTCAGCAGCTATAATGAATCGTGCCTCATTCCCTTCACCATCGTATACCCACTTGGTTCAGGACATTGTCTATGTGTGTCAGCCCCCACTAGGCTGACTACGTCACACCTAGCCCAAGTAACGTTTTCTTGTCCTATGGATTCTAATTACTCTCATGTATTTAAGAGATTCATACTCTGAACATGTCATGCTCTGGCCAGAGGCTTCGAGTAACAATCCGACGATAGGCCTCGGGTATACCTCTCCTCGCAAGGAGTGGTGAATCCTTTGTAGGCTGTTCAAACATCTTCGGGCACTTCGGCTTATACCCAATCATCCTGGGTCCACACCTCCTTGGAGATGCTTGCTTAAGATGTCAAAGTATAAGTTTCCATGACCAAGAAGACTTGAACACCACAAGTCAAAGGAACATCGCACTTAAGCTGCAGTAAGAACTTCACTAACATATTTATATGTAGACTAACATATGAAGTTTTACAGCTAGTCACTCCAATGAACAAGTTCCCTTAACTAGCATTCATGTTTATCTCCGAACATCTCAATGTCATCAGCCAGTGAGAATCAACTGATTAGAGAATAACCCATGCTAGTCTCAACAGAATTGATAGTGTCCGTATTTATCAATTCATCGACTAGGGACAATTTCAATACTTCACAATTGCACATGTAGAGATAATCACTAGTTATGAATTCATCACAAATTCTCTCATGCTGTGAATTGTATTGTGGACATTCAGTAAATGAGTTTAAGATCTCAATCAAATACACAAACATGTATACTCAAATAGTGAATATTCATTTATTAAAATAAATGATTACAATCATAAGGCGATTGCCTTAGGACACTTCTCTCATATCACTAACAGTCCATCAAGGTTCGGTTACGCCTCTCAGATACGCCATTATGCTGTGGTGTATATGGCGGAGTCCATTGAGACAATATCCCATTGTCCCTAAGATAATCTTGAAACGCTTGACTTAAGTATTCACCACCCCGATTGGATCGAAGTATCTTAATACTTTTGCCAAGCTGTTTCTCTACTTCACTTCTGAACTTTTTGAATTTCTCAAAAGCTTCAGATTTGTGTTTCATTAAGAACACATACCCGAATCGTGAGTGATCATCGATAAAGGTAATGAAGTAGCTATAACCTCCTTGTGCAAGAGTTGACATTGGTCCACATACATCAGTATGTATTAGACCAAGCAATTCTCCCACTGGTTTACCTTTTCCAGAAAAGGGTAATTTGGTCATCTTGCCTTTTAAGCATGATTCGCATGTATCAAATGAACCGGGTTCAAATGATTCCAGAATTCCACATCGGTGTAATTTGGTCATGCGTTTCTTACTTACATGGCCAAGACGACAATGCCACGTACAGGAGTCTATTTGATTATCTATTCGAGCACGTTTGTTGCTAACTTCGATATTGAAAACGTCACCGGATAAATCTAACGTGTAGATACCATTGCATAAAGTTCTGGTCCCATAAAGAACACCATTTAAAGTTATGTAACAGCAATTGTTACTAAAAATTAAATGATAACCCTTTTCATTCAAGCATGAAATAGATACAATATTCTTTATTAATGAAGAAACAAAATAACAATTATCCAATTCTAAGACAAGTCCAGTAGGGAGCTTTAGCAAATATGTTCCAATGGCAACAACAACAATCTTTGCTCCATTTCCAACTCGCAAATTCGCTTCTCCCTTGACGAGTCTTCTTCTATTCCTTAGCCCCTGTATGTCATTACATATATGTGAGCTACACCCAGTATCAAGTACCCAGGTGTACGAGGAAATAGAGTGACATTCAATAACGAAGATACCTGAAGAGGATGGGGCATCGGATGCCTTCTTCTTCAAGGACTCAAGATAAACCTTGCAGTTTCTTCGCCAGTGGCCCTCCTTGCCGCAGTGATGGCAAGTTCCTTTTGGTGCCTTTTCAATCTTTTTGGCCTTTTTCTTCCTTCCCTTATTTTGTTCATTGGGCTTCCTCTTAGAGCCTTTCTTTGAGGAACCAACTAACAGTACCGTCTTCTGATCCTGCTTTACAGAAGGCTCTATAGTCTTCAGCAGGTTAAGCAACTCAGGAATGGTAGTCTCCAGTTTGTTCATCCGATAGTTCATCACAAATTGTGAGTAACTATTGGGCAAACAATGCAAAATTAAGTCAATACTTAGTTTGTGATCCATTGCAAATCCGAGTGTGCCTAGTCGCTCAATGTACCCCCAACATCTTCAACACAAACTGTGAGACAGAAGTGCCTTCCTGCATCTTAGAGGTGAAGAGGAGTTTGGAGACCTCAAACCTTTCGGATCTCGCCTGCTCGTCAAACATCTCATGAAGATGGAAGGCGATGGTATGAGCATCCATATGCTCATGCTGCTTTTGTAGCTCAGGTACCATAGCGGCCAGCATGATGCAACTCGCAAGTTCAGAATCGGCCACATGTTTCTGATAGGCCACTAACTGGTCTGGAGTTGCATCATCAGGAGGATGGTTGGGAAGTTGTTCTTCAAGGACATAAGCAAGCTTTTCTGCATTGAGGACTATCCTTAGGTTTCGAAGCCAGTCCATGAAGTTTGGCCCAGTCAGCTTATTGATGTCCAAAATGAAACGCAAATTCAGAGAAGACATGATCAGGTAATTATCCTAGAAATACAAATTGAGTTTATGTGATAAGAATGATAAAGAATGCATCAATATAAATTAATTAAATCCTATTTATTTTTCGAATTGAATAACCCTTTTTATCAATTCGGGAGATCGTAGGAACATCTCCAAATAGGTTGATATCCAACCATAGATAAGAACAACCATGGTTAGAGTCCATCAAGTTATTCTTAGCTATGAAGGTAGGTAATTATACCGATTACATATTATACATATGTAACTATCACATTATGCTATCAACTAATTGAATGTTTGCATAAATCATTGGGTTGTTAACTCATTAACAAGTATGCAACAATATACATAGCACCCAACTGCACCTCTCATTACATCGACCTTGGTTGTGGCACAACAAATCGATGCTCCGAGCTTAAGGCTGACCCATTAATCAAGAAATAGTTTTAACATGGTTGGAGCTCATTCAACCGTTTAGTCAGGCTTGGATGTGTCCAATAACCAAAACTAAGGATTGACCTCTGACTCCAACTATATTAATCATAAACTAATTCCATGGTTTGAACATGTTGAGGTTCAAGCCGGGCATGAATGTGTCCATCAACCCAAACGAGAAATAAAACTCCGGTTCTAACCATATTAATGGAAGGTGTTGACCTTAATATTTTGTTAGGGGTTTTGGGTCTCATCCTTTTTCTTTTATGCATATTCATGACATGTAATTATGTCATGTTCTAACGATTTCCTTAATAAAGTATGAATGTGACTTAATTTATTAAGTCTCATTAATTAAATTAGGAACCGGATTTCCTAATTTTAATTTCATAATTTATTCAAGGAATTATTTTTGGGAAACAATTTCCTAAATTATCATAATTAATTTCAGAATTAATATGTTTAAGACTTTGATTTCTCTAAATCAAATCTTATTAAATTAAGAGACAAATTCCCTTAATTCAACCACATATTATTTTTATGAAAATCTTATTTAAGGAAATATATTCTATAGGAAACAATTTTCCTAATTAATTTTGGAGACAATAATATGTAAGAGCATCACCTCATAAATCAAATAAGGAAATTATCGTTTGAGAATCACTTCAAAAATTTTCAAGATTTGATCACATATTTTATTTATGGAAAATTAATATCAATAACTTAATTTGGACGGCTCCCCGAGGCTCAATCCAGATTAAACATTTGACAGCTTAAATCCAATTTAGGAAATTTAATTATAACAACTAACTTTAAATTGGATGTCTCCCTGAGGCTCAATCCAAAATAAAGAATTTTGTAAATAATTTAATTTCTAATTATGAATTTAAATGTCAATTAATATTCTCATAATTTGTCTAGACTTTCTTGAAAGAAAGTGCCCAAAATTGTGAGCTTTCCATAAATGGAAAGTTTTCGAAAATAAAAGGTTTTTAGAATAATTGTAAGTTTCTGGTACAAAGAAAACTTACATATTTCCAAAATTGGAAAATTTCCAAAATTGGAAAATTTCCAAAATTGGAAAGTTTCCAAAAATGGTAAGTTTTCACAATTATCATAAAATTTCAGAAATAGAGATATTTCAAAAGTTTGAGAAATTTCATGAGGATTTCCAAACTTTGAAATTCCTAAATCGAAAATTTACCATAATCGGAAAGTTTCCATAATTGGAAAATTTTCTAAAATTGAGATCATGACAAAGCTTTCCGTAAAAACAATTATATGATTATGTCGAACACCAACCTCGCTCTGATACCACTGTTGGGACCGGGTGCATGTTGACATAGATGCGGGTTCGTAATTTTAAAATTAATTACGTGCAGCAGAAGGTTTAGCATAAATAATTTCTCAAATTATTTAATCACACATCTAAGCATGCAATTTTTCTTGTGTAGACATGATCATATATTTAAAATTTTACAGTAACGTAAACTAATTTACGTATTACCTCGTGTAACTCAACGGAAGGGACGAGATCCAACCGTAAGCGTCCCATGGAAGCTCCGCCTCTATTCGCATCCACGCCGAGTATCTTCGGGACGACTTCGTAAAGCCACGAGTTTCGTGTTCTCGAGAACTACTAGATTCTTCGAGAACGCGACAAGAAAAACCAAGAGAGAAGTCGGAAGACTAACCACAAAAGGATGGCCGAAATCAAAATTCTGGCGAAGCAAAAGAAGAGGCTTGCGACAAAAAGATCCTTGCGGCAAACTCTAATTCCGGCAGCACCTTCTTCCGGTAGCAGGTGGTGGTCAGCAGGGAAAGGGCAGGGGCGGCCGGCTGGTGCTCCTTCTTGGGGCTGGTTGGCGCACGACAAGAAGGGGGAAGAGAAGGAGAGAAAGAGAGGGAGAGAGCCTATGCCTTCATCTCTTCGATTATTTTTCAAGCCTTGCCTTGGGTCCTTTATATAGTAGTCTCTCAACCATCAAGCCTCTCAAATATGGAATAACTTATTCCATCATGCCAAGTTTGATTTTATATCATGGTTAAAATTATATTTTAATTCATGATAAAAATCAATCAAGTCTCTTCTCTTCTATGGAATAAATTTCCTTATCATGGTAAATCAATCCATGAATGATTTTATAAAATAAACTAATCCATGGTTCATTTTAATTTCCATGAAGAAATAAACCAAACCTTGGTTTATTATAAAACAAACCACACTTGGTTTATTTTATAAATTGATCCGAAAACTTGGTTCTCTCCCTTTGTTGTGGCCGACCAAGCAAAGAGGATGGAGGCCCTCTTTGGCCGGCCCATCCAAGCCACGCCCCAATGAATTAAACTTATTTAATTCATCTATTAAGTCTTCAAAAGACTTAGCCATTTTACGCTTCCAATGCGTCATTAAAAAATTCAGATTCGACTTATCGTTTGGCTCAACCAAACCTAATCTCTCTTGATTGAAAAATCTAATTTTCAACTAGTTTTAAATCCCTCAGATTACTCATAGTGCGTGTGACTAAATAGGCTTTTGATTTATGTTGGCCGTCTATAATTAATCAATTATAGCACGATCTTGAGTGGCACCTAGTAGTACATCACAATCCCCAATTAATCGAAAGATCAACGGTTGACCTCAGAAACAATTCTGAAACCCTTCAGCAGCTATAATGAATCGTGCCAGATTCCCTTCACCATCTTATACCCACTTGGTTCAGGACATGGTCTATGTGTGTCAGTCCCCACTAGGCTGACTACGTCACACCTAGCCCAAGTAACGTTTTCTCGTCCTACGGATTCTAATTACTCTCATGTATTTAAGAGATTCATACTCTGAACATGTCATGCTCTGGCCAGAGGCTTCGAGTAACAATCCGACGATAGGCCTCGGGTATACATCTCCTCGCAAGGAGTGGTGAATCCTTTGTAGGTTGTTCAAACATCTTCCGGCACTTTGGCTTATACCCAATCATCCTGGGTCCACACCTCCTTGAAGATGCTTGCTTAAGATGTCAAAGTATAAGTCTCCATGACCAAGATGACTTGAACACCGCAAGTCAAAGGAACATCGCACTTAAGCTGCAGTAAGAACTTCACTGACATATCTATATGTAGACTACCATATGAAGTTTTACAGCCAGTCACTCCAATGATCTAGTTCCCTTAATTAGCATTCATGTTTATCTCCAGACATCTCAATGTCACCAACCAGTGAGAATCAACTTATTAGAGAATAACCCATGCTAGTCTCAACAGAATTGATAGTGTCCGTATTTATCAATTCATCGACTAGGGACAATTTCAATACTTCACAATTGCACATGTAGAGATAATCACTAGTTATGAATTCATCACAAATTCTCTCATGCTGTGAATTGTATTGCGGGCATTCAGTAAATAAATTTAAGATCTCAATCAAATACACAAACATGTATACTTAAATAGTGAAGACTCATTTATTAAAATAAATGATTACAATCATAAGGCGATTGCCTTAGGACACTTCTCTCATATCACTAACAGGAGGCGCATAGTCCGACTGACTAGGCTTCAGGCCTGGTCGGCCCAACTCCTCTTCTACTCCCTGAGCATCGCCTCGTATTCCAAATCTTCTTCTTTAAATGTCAATGCTTCAATCAAATCGCTCATTAATGCTAGGGCACGTGGCATCTGCCGACTGATAGCCTTGGCACCGAGGTGTCACCGGCATGGCTCGTGTGGCGTCGAAACGAAGCTTCGAGACCTAGGGAATGGCAGGGAACGGACTGTTAGGATCTGAGCCCGCCTCTCTCTCCTTCCACATCTAACGGTCCTCCTCGCGTCGCCGGTAGTATAAATAGGTTCACCCCGTCAGTTTTACCCTTCGTTACTTTAACTTCTGCCTTTCGTCCCGTTCTCGTCCGATCTCCGCCGCCCGACCTCCCCGAGCTCCGACAACCAGTGTTTTCGGCAAACCTCGTCCTTAGGTATTCCTTCCCCTGCCGAGTCTTTTCTTTGCCTTTCCCGACCTCATTTGGATGGCCGAGTCATTCATTCCACCCGAGCCGTGGTACTTAACCACTCGTTCATCACTAACCCTAGGTCATTTAGAAACATTACATATAGACTACCAAATACCCGAGGACTACCTACTGGCTCTCCCGAGCTGTCGGGACCAACCCCACGGACCTCCCTTAGATTACTTCACCATCTTCTCCGACCAATTACTGGCCGGGTTGCGCTTTCCTCTTCACCCATTCTTTCGCGAGATCTGCAGATATTTCCAAATATCCTTGTCCTAACTGGCGCCCAACTTGATTAAGATCCTGTGCAGTACAGTGATCCTTTTCACCGCCTATGAGGTCCCCCTCGAGCCCTGAGTGTTTAACTATTTCTATTACCTTAAGAAGCAAGAGCCCGGGAACTTCTATTTCCAAGCTTGTATCAAATCTGCCTTCTTGGAAAAAGTCCCCTCTTCCAACAAAGGTTGGAAGTCCCATTTCTTCTACATTAAGTCTGCCCCACCCCCTACCTGGCCCACCGAGTGGGTAGAAGACCTCCCTGACCAACCTCCAGTGCCCAAGAACCTTCGCTCAGACCCCGGCTACCAATTTGCCTTTTCCAAGATCGGGGGAATCCGCTACCATGCGGGCAAGCTGCTGATCGAGGGCATGTTATATCTCTTTCAGCTGAGTCAGATTCCAGTAGAGTTGCCCGACACTCTTGGTAAGTTTATACTCGGTTCATAAATTTGTTAATGCTAACTAAAATTCTCTCCCTGGTGCAGCTGAAACCATGTACGCAGCCTGGGTTACTGATGCATTGGCTTTGGAGGAAGAAGCCATGGAGGCTTTGGCAGCGAAGCTGGCGGCCGAGCGAGCGGTGCCGCCTGTAAATGCTGCCCCTGCTCCTGAGCGACGCGAGGCCGGGGACGACGACTCAGCGGACGACCTCCCGGTCGAGGATCCAGACATGGTTCCTCAGGTCGTGGATGAAGGGTCAGCCGGACAAGTAGAAGAGGAAGAGGTGGAGCAGTCGGCTTCTAAGAGATTAGTACGGAAGCGTTCAAGGGTGACTGTCTCATTAGGCACATCCTCGACCCCAGGAGTGGCTCCAGGAGGTCAGGCTGCCCCGACTCCTCGTCCCGACCGTACTTCGTTCGGCGCTCGGGCCTTAGCTTCTAGCTCGGCCCCTCCTCGACCGAGAACCTGGGACTCGACCCTGACCGTACCTCATTTGGGGGCCCTGGCGTCTTCCTCGGCGATGCCCCATTCGGGGGCCTCGACCTCGGGCACTGCCCCTTCTTTGTCGGTCCCTGAGACAGACGCCATTGGGGCCGATGCCGTAGAGGCCCTTCTGTCAATGCATTCGCCCCCCATCAATGGTGGACATCCAACTCCCGTCGGCGACCACCTTAACTCAGATAGTCCAGCCTCAACCGCTCAACCTGCATGGTCGGCTGGTCGCTGGCTGGGATCAAGGTCGGGCCGTGAAGTCCGAAACGAATCCCGTGAGTCTGGCTGATAGTTTCTTCATGGGGGTGACCCAGGTATGTCATTTGGTTGCTCAGTTACCTTTATTCATGGTTACAATATTCATTTTACTGTGCAGCACTGGGCAGCGAGTCAATTGGTCTCCCAGACCTTAGTTGCGAACATTCGAGAATGCTGAGCGGTCGAGATGAGAGTGAAGGAGCTGGAGAGAAAACTGGCTCACTGCAACCTCCCCTCGGGTGACGAAGGCCTGGATTGCCTCCTCTCAGAAATAACTACACTAAAGCTGTAGTTGTCAGAGTATCTCGGTCGGAGGAAGAACACCAAGCCATGGCCAGTGCCGCCCAGGAAGTAGAACGATTATCCAATAGGGTGGCCTATGTAGAGGGTGAAAAGAAAACCCTTCAGAATCGCCACGCCCGAGCCCGTTCTGACTTAGACAAGAAAGCCACGGAAGCTAAGGGCCTTCAGCAAAATTTGAAGGAGTTTGCTGAGGCTCATCATCGAACCCAGCTCGCCCTGACAGAACAAGCCGAACTGGCAGCTCAGAAAGAAGCTTTTCAAGCCCTGGAGGCCCAACTGGTGACTAAGGAAAAGAGCTTGGCGGCCCGGGGGGCTACTATTCAGGAGAGGGATGCTGAGATCGCCCGATTAAAGAAGGAACTGGAAGACTACAAGTCGGGCGAGCCAGCGCGGATTGAGACGGCCCGCTTGCCTTACATTCAGTCCGACCCTTTCCTCGACCAAGTGGCGGCGCGCACCGGTGGCATGATCATGTTCGGCGTGCGGGGCGCTATTCAACAATTAACGGAGGCCGGCCATCTCCCCACAGATCTTCCTCCCAACGCCGTGAAGCCCACTCGGATCAGAGCAACGATCCCTGATGATGCTTTCCCTCCATTCACCTAGATTAGGTTTAGATCTTTCCTTGTTTTGTTACTACTCGGCCTCAAGGCCCTAAGATTTTGGTGCTGATACGATTCTGCCTGACTCGGCCTGCAAGGCCTAATTTTGTAATGGCCACGGGCCCTGCTTTAGTTATGTCGACTCTTTGTTTCTCCATGCTTCTTGTCATATTACTTTGCTCGGTTGTTTGCAATGTATAAGATTTTTACTAAGTGTTGTTTACTCGGCACATCTGACTTGTTCGTCGAAAGTCGACGCTTTAAGTCATGTAGCGAATTTTCGCTAAGTGTTGATTGCTTGGGCCACTTGAGCTATTAGCTGCTCAGTCCGGTCGACATCCAGACTGATTATTTTGCTCAGTCGGGTCGGTACCCGGACTCGATTATTTCGCTCTGTCGGGTCGGCACCCGGACTCGATTATTTGCTCGATCGGGTCGGCACCCAGACTCGATTATTTCACACGGTCGGGTCAGCACCCTGACTCGGCTATGTTGCTCGGTCGGGTCGGCACCCGAACTCGATTATTTCGCTCGGTCGAGTCGGCACCTTGACTCGGCTATGTTGCTCGGTCGGGACGGCACCCTGACTCGACACTCTTGCTTGCTTCCAACTAGCTGACCCTCGTAGCAAAACTGAGTCAACTTGTGTGTTTGTGTTTGATTGCTTTAGCCTTATCAGGTTGACCAACTACTTACTTCACCTGTCTGAACGTGGGAAGCCACACCCAAGCAGTAGATATTGTGGAAATGTGTTGCTTCATACTTCACTTGAGTAAGAGTCTGGACACCGTCTGGCTTACCCCGACCGAGCGTGGCTTACCTTGACCAGGCTTGACCGAGCGTGGAACGCTACGTCTGATCGGCGCCGAGTTCGGTGGGTGCGTGGGAGCATGCCCACTTATAACTTGCCTTAGCAAGAGTCTGGACACCATCCGACTTACCTTGACTGAGCGTGGAATGCCACGCCCGACCGGGCCCGACCGAACGTGGAACGCCACGCCCGGTCGGCGCCGAGTCCGGTGGGTGAGTGGGAGCATGCCCACTTATAACTTGCCTTAGCAAGAGTCTGGACACCGTTTGACTTACCCTGGCCGAGCGTCGACTGCCACGCCCGACCGGGCCCGACCGAACATGGAACGCCACGCCCAGTCGGCGCCGAGTCCGGTGGGTGCGTGGGAGCATGCCCACTTATAACTTACAGGAACCATCTTTTGTATGCTTTGAGTCTTACTATCACATTCCCTGGGTACAAGTACAAGGATCATTCCACTCAACTCTCCTCACGGTACAATCTCAAATGTATTGCACTCCAGGGTCTTCCCAGCCTTTTCCCTTGAGCATCCTGCAGATAGTACGCTCCTGATCCCAATGCCTCCACCACCAAGAAGGGTCCGCCCCATTGAGGTTCCAGCTTGCCTACTTCCCCCACCGGCTTGACTCTCTTCCACACCTTATCCCCCACTTGAAAGCTTCTTGGTATAACTCCTTGATTGTACTGGCACCTCATCCTTTGTTGATAAGCAGTCATGCGAACTGCAGCCTGACCCCGAATCTCCTCTATCAAGTCTAGCTCCAACTATCTTTTCTCTGCATTGTCCTCCCCATACAGGCGTCTCCTGTCAGACTCGCAGCTGACCTCCATGGGAACCATAGCTTCACTACCGTACACCAACTGAAAAGGAGTGCAACCCAATCTATCTTTGGGGGTGGTCCGGAGAGCCCATAGAATACCGGGCAGCTCATCCACCCAAGATCCGCCCACTTGGTCTAACTTGGTTCTGAGCCCCTTCAAAATCTTCCTATTAGCCACTTCAGCCTGACCATTACTTTGGGGATAAGCCACTAAAGTGAATGTCTACTTGATCCCAAAGCCTTCACACCATTCCCTTATCCTCCTACCCTGGAATTGCCGACCATTGTCTGACACCAACTTGTGTGGTATGCCATATCGACAGAAAATATTTTGCCACAAGAACTTCTTTACTGCTTGCTCGGTGATCCGGGCTAGAGTTTCTGCCTCAATCCACTATGAAAAGTAGTCTACTGCCACCAACAAGAACTTCTTCTGAGCAGCTGCCCGAGGGAATGGCCCCACTATATCCATGCCCCACTGATCAAAGGGGCATGACACAGTGGACGTTCTTAGCATCTCAATCGGCCGATGAGACAAGTTCTGATACTTCTGACAAGAGAGGCAAGAGAGGGCTAGCTGTTCTGCGTCCTTCTTGAGTGTGGGCCAAAAGTAGCCAGCAAGTAAGACCTTCCTAGCCATAGACCGACCTCCCGAGTGATTCCCGCAGGACCCTAAATGTACTTCTCTTAACACATAGTCTGCATCTTCCTCCCCAAGGCATCTGAGTAGTGGCCGAGAAAAGGCTCGCTTGTATAGTGCATCTCCTATCAGAGTAAACGGAGCCGCCCTTATCTTCAATATCCTTGCTTGCTCGGGACTATCCGGGAGAGTTCCCTCTCGCATGTATGCTATGAATGGAGTCCTCCAGTCCCCTTGTACTTCTATTTCTGTTTCCCTTTCAATCTGGGCCACCAGCATGACCTGGGGGGAAGGCCGAGTGAAGACCCATGGATGGACGGCGCTGGCCAGCCTAGCCAACTCATCAGCCTTGGAATTGTCTCCTCGGGGGATCTGTAGGACCTAAACCTCTCGGAATTCGGTCTGCAACTGCTTGCAAGCATCTACATAAGTTTGAAGTTTTTCATCATTCACCTCAAATTGCCCTGCCAACTGCCGAGTTGCTAGTTGCGAGTCTGAGTATAACATGACCCGGGTGGCTCCCACAAGTTTAGCAGCTTGTAGGCCAGCCAGGAGAGCTTCATATTCTGCCTGATTGTTAGTGGTTCGGTATTCTAGACATACAGCCAGATGAAGTTGGTCTCCCTTAGGAGAGACTAATAAGACTCCCATGCCACTCCCTGCCCGAGTGGCCGACCCATCCACATATATCTTCCAAGTCTCTTCTTCTTCCTCTGTATGGAGTTCAATGAGAAAATTAGCCAATGCTTGAGCTTTGATCGCAGTCCGGGGCTGATACTGAATATCGTGTTGGGTTCTCCCGGCACAAAAACATAAAAACGCAGCGGAAACAAGAACCCTCGAGCGATCCATGCGAAAGAATAACTCGTACGAAGTTGATCTACATCAACTTCTAAAGAAGATATACCTTTGGAGCGTGCCCTTTGCTTATCCCGCTCGTCCAAGGTGTGTCGGATCTCTTGCACGTTCAAGTGTTCATGCCTCTATTCGTATCCCCACGGACACAATCTCTCAACTTCGGGAGAACTACCTTAGTTGTGCTAGCAACTTGAGGTAGCTCGTAGAACACCAAGAACCCTACAGTAGGGTTTCGGCCAAAGGAGGAAGATGAGGGAGGGAAGAAGAAAGGGAAGAAGGAAGGAAGAAGAAGAAGACCTCATCCAAAATCACAAGGCCCTCTTTTATATTCATCCCATGAATATGAAGAAGTTTGTGTCTCTTTGGCTTCCCAATAAAGAGCACATCTTTTCATGTGGATCTTTATCATTTCCCATGCAAGAAAAGAATTTTTTCTTTTCCCTTCATTAAACACTTTAATGAATTCCCTTTAATCCCGACCGGGCCCCTCGGGCTTCCGACCGAGCTCCCGACCCAGTCTGCCGAGCTCCGACCCAGTCTACCGAGCTCCGACTCAGTCTGCCGAGTGCCGACCCAGTCTGTCGAGTGCCGACCCAGTCTGCCGAGTGCCGACCCAGTCTGCCGAGTAGATCTCCCGATCTGCCTTCCCGAGTTCCCAACCCGGGCTCGGACTTCCCGAGTTCCCAACTCGGGCTCGGACTCCCGAGTTCCCAACTCGGGCTCGGACTCCCGAGTTCCCAACTCGGGCTCGGACTTCCCGAGTTCCCAACTCGGGCTCGGACTCCCGAGTTCCCAACTCGTATTTCCCGAAGCAATGTGTCCTTTGTGTGTGACCCAATAGGTTCTCGTGGCGTTGGCAATGCGCCTAAACACTTTAGACACATAAGCAATGAGCAGCATCTAGCAATGCATCATTGCTACCCAAGTAACAAGAAAAGTCGAGATCCGACTAAACCTCCGTGACTATGATAATGTATGACCTTGTCCTTCTATCCTTAATATCTAGATTGACCAATGAGGCATAGACCGTGTCATCCTCGATCAATCTTGTGTTTCTTGATCCCGAGTAGACTCACTCAAATAAATGAGCTCAATATCTCATATTGACTCATTTGAGCATGGCCATGCGTTTCAGTAGTCCTACTCGATCAAGGGGCCCACAGATATCACTCCTGTCATATGGGAGGGATAGATCTCATCTACATCATTCACATCCCTCCGCATAATTCATTACATACTCAGTGATCGCCTTTATAGTCCACCCTGTTACGGGTGACGTTTGACGATACCAAAGTACATAACTCCTTATGTAGGGAACCGTAGTGACTTCAGGTCTAAGGACAATTCATACTAATAGTCACATGAGAAAGTCTATGACAATCATATGACAATCTATGAAACTTTCTCATGGCGGGTCATTCAGTACACATTCTCCAATGTATACCCATGTGTCAACTTGATATCACATATCTATGACTTGTGAGCTCAAGTCATCAGTTGACCTACATGCTAGTCTCCATGCATTAATATTGTCCGTGAATATTAATGCTCGACTAGGAATAATTTAGTGTAGTGTTCTCTACATTATCTCACTATCGATTCAACCAATCGATATAATGTAGATAAGAATCTACTACACAAGGACATTATTATACTTAGTTATTTGGCACAAATGCAAAGTAAGTATAATAATCATGTCTTTATTAATGATAGAATATGATACAAAATGCCCCTAGTCAATCATCACATAATTGGCTCTAGGGCTCCTACTAATAATCTCCCACTAGCACTAGTGTCAATCACTGTAGTATCTAATACCCAGTGACCTGGTATGACCATCATGCTTCTTTTGTGCCAAAGCCTTGGTCAAAGGATCTGCGATGTTAGAATCAGTATGTACTCTGCATATCGTCACATCTCCTCTATCGATGATCTCTCGAATGAGATGGAAGCGTCGTAGTATGTGTTTGGTCCGCTGATGAGAGCGAGGTTCCTTAGCCTGCGCAATAGCCCCATTGTTGTCACAATAGAGGTCTATCGGGTCTGCTATGCTAGGAACCACACCAAGCTCTGCAATGAACTTCCGGATCCAAACAGCCTCTTTTGCCGCCTCAGACGCGGCAATATACTCGGCCTCTGTTGTAGAATCTGCGACTGTGTCCTGCTTCGAACTCTTCCAGCTCACAGCACCACCATTCAGGCAAAATACATACCCTGACTGCGATCTAAAGTCATCCCTGTCTATTTGGAAGCTTGCATCACTGTAACCCGTTACAGCTAGCTTCTCATCGCCTCCAAATATCAAGAAATATTCTTTAGTTCTTCGTAAGTACTTAAGAATATTCTTGACAGCAATCCAGTAACTTTCACCTGGATTTGACTGGTACCTGCTCGTCATGCTCAGAGCATATGAGGTATCTGGACGAGTACAAAGCATGGCGTACATGATAGACCCTATAGCGGATGCATAAGGGATCTGATCCATACGGTCTCTCTCCTCCTTAGAAGAGGGACATTGAGTCTTCGAAAGACTCACACCATGTGACATCGGCAGAAATCCCTTCTTGGAATTCTGCATGGCAAAACGATTAAGCACCTTGTCAATATATGTACTCTGACTTAAGCCAAGCAATCTCTTAGATCTATCTCTATAGATCTTGATGCCTAGGATATAGGCTGCTTCACCTAAGTCTTTCATTGAGAAACAATTCCCGAGCCATGTCTTTACAGACTGTAGTGAAGGGATATCATTCCCAATGAGGAGTATGTCATCTACATACAAGATCAGGAAGATAACTGTGCTCCCACTAACCCTCTTGTAGACACAGGGTTCATCTTCATTCTTGATGAAACCAAACGCTTTGATTGCATCATCGAATCGAAGATTCCAGCTTCGAGATGCTTGCTTTAGCCCATAAATGGACCTTTGCAACTTACATACCTTTCCAGCATGCTCTGGATCTACAAAACCCTCAGGTTGTGTCATGTACACATCCTCGAGTAGATTCCCATTTAGGAATGCGGTTTTGACATCCATCTGCCAGATCTCGTAATCATGGTAAGCTGCAATAGCAAGCATGATCCGAATAGACTTAAGCATCGCAACTGGTGAAAAGGTTTCATCATAGTCGATACCATGAATTTGCTTGAAACCTTTAGCTACCAATCGCCCTTTATAGGTATGCATGAGTCCATCCATGTCAGTCTTTCTTCTAAAGACCCACTTACACCCAATGGGTTTAATTCCCTCAGGTGGATCAACCAAAGTCCATACTTGGTTAGTGTACATGGATTCCATTTCGGACCTCATGGCTTCTAGCCATTTCTCAGAATCTGGGCTCATCACAGCTTCTTGATAGGATGTAGGCTCATTCAACTCAATGAGCGTCACGTCATCATGGTCAGACAAGAGAAAAGAGTATCTCTCAGGCTGACGACGTATCCTATCAGATCTGCGAGGAGGTTGGTCTACTTGAACAGCTTGTTGTTCCACAACTTCTTGTGCGACAACCTCATAATCCACAACATCTTGTGGTGCATGTTCAACGTCCATTAAAGGCTCAGTGCTATCTGCATCTTGAACTTCTTCAAGATGGATTTTACTCCCACTAATTCTCCTAGAAATAAACTCTTTTTCTAGAAAAACGTCATTTCTAGCGACAAATACTTTGCCTAGTGTGGGATTGTAAAAGTAATATCTCTTTGTTTCCTTGGGATATCCTATAAAATAGCACTTATCATATTTGGGTCCTAGTTTATCTGAGACTTGACGTCGAACGTAAGCCTCACAACCCCAAATCTTCATAAAAGACATCGTGGGACTCTTCCCAGTCCATATCGTATATGGTGTCTTTATGACGGCCTTTGATGGAACTCGGTTAAGTGTGAAAAGAGCTGTCTCTAGAGCGAATCCCCAGAAGGAAGTAGGAAGATCTGTCTGACTCATCATCGATCGTACCATATCTAATAGAGTACGATTTCTCCGCTCGGACACACCATTCCACTGTGGTGTTCCAGGTGGAGTGAGTTGGGATATGATCTCACACTCTGCTAGATGGTCACGAAACTCTTGGCTAAGGTATTCACCACCTCGATCTGATCGAAGCATCTTAATACTTTTGCCAAGTTGGTTTTGTACTTCACTCTTGAACTCTTTGAACTTTTCAAAGGATTCTGACTTGTGGTTCATAAGATACACATAGCCATATCTACTGATATCATCAGTGAATGTGATGAAGTACTGATAGCCTCCTCTAGCTACGACATTGAAAGGGCCACATACATCAGTATGTATGAGTCCTAGCAACTCTGTCGCTCTTTCGCCGTGTCCACTAAATGGAGTCTTGGTCATCTTGCCTAGAAGACAAGATTCACATGTCTCATATGATTCAAAATCAAATGAGTCCAGTAATCCATCCTTATGGAGCTGGGATATGCGACTCTCATTTATATGTCCTAAGCGACAATGCCAGAGATATGTTTGGTTCAAATCATTTGATTTGAGTCGTTTGGTATTTATGTTATAGATTGGGTTCTCTAGATCTAGAACATAGAGTCCATTCATCAATGGTGCATTACAATAGAACATGTCATTTAGTATTATAGATAAATATTTGTCCTTTATGATAAATGAAAAGTCTTTCTTGTCCAAACAAGATACTGAAATAATGTTCTTAGTTAATGCAGGTACATAAAAGCACTCTTCTAGTTCTAAGATAAGCCCAGTGGGCAAAGACAAGGAATATGTTCCTACAGCAATAGCAGCAACTCTTGCTCCGTTGCCTACTCGTAGGTCCACTTCGCCCTTGGTCAATGATCTAGCTCTTTGAAGGCCCTGCACATTAGTACAAATGTGAGAAGCACATCCGGTATCTAATACCCAAGAAGAAGAGATAGATAGATTGACTTCTATAACAAAAATACCTGAGGCAGAAGTCTCACTTATTTTCTTCTTTGCTTCCTCTAGGTAATGTTTGCAGTTCCTCTTCCAATGTCCGATCTCACCACAATGGAAGCAGGTCCCTTCCTTAGGCACTTTGACTTTGGCCTTGGATGTAGTAGAATTGGTCTTGCCTTTGGCTTGGGTCTTACCCTTGCCTTTAGGCTTCCATTTTCCTTTGCCCTTGTTCACCATCAGTACATTACTAGTCTTGGTTTTCTTGAGATTGAGTTCAGCAGTTCTCAACATGCTGAGCATCTTAGGCAAAGGCTTATCAATTTCATTCATGTTATAGTTCATAACAAATTGATTGTAACCCTCCGGCAACGATTGCAGGATAAGGTCAGTAGCCAATTCTTGGCCCAGTGGGAATCCTAGTCTTTCAAGGTTCTCCACATACCCAATCATCTTGAGTACGTGAGTTCCTACAGGAGTTCCCTCTTGCATCTTGCATACAAATAGGGCTTTGGACACCTCAAACCGCTCGTGTCTAGCTTGCCATTGATATAGTTGTTTCAGATGCTCAACCATATCATGTGCATTCATGTTCTCATGTTGCTTCTGAAGCTCAGAGTTCATGGTGGCAAGCATAAGGCATGATACATCTAATGCATCATCCTGATGCTTCTTGTAAGCATCCTTTTCAGCACGGGTGGCGGTAGCGACGGGTGCTTCTGGAAGGGGTTGCTCTAGGACGTACAGTTTTCTTTCTTGTTTGAGGACTATCCTCAAGTTTCTGTACCAGTCCAGGAAATTAGCTCCGTTGAGCTTGTCCTTCTCAAGGACAGATCGCAGAGAGAGAGTATTTGACGTATTAGACGACATGGTGATCTACAACAATACAACATGCAGAGATAAGTATCATATCTAGATCATTTAATTAGGCCTTTAATTAAATGATACTCCCACTAAATCGTAGAGCTTTTGTAGGGGCTAGTCATGGATGTAGGCAAACTCAATTTGTCCACACTACTAGCTCCAAACCAAATAGCGACTACATTTTGTGGGACAAGATCCAAATTATACTTCATCTTGAGTTAGCTTTGGCTAATCGCCCAAGACTTGGTACAATTAGGTAGGTAACATTTTACCAATTACATCGTATGCAACTCTTGAAAAAGGGTTAAGATTCACATTACACATCATCTTGAGTTAGCTTTGGCTAATCGCCCAAGACTTAGTATAATTTTCCTCTTACCCAATTTTCCCAACTTTTGGGATATGCCTCTAAGTTTCTCAATCCAATTGAGGTGACTTAGTTAAGTCTCACCCAAAGTTCGATAGCGGGACATCACAATTGTCCTCTCGCACTCTACCAAGATAAAATGCGTTGCTTTGCTTTGGCAAACCCAACAACAAATGATCGAGGTAGTTTATGAGTACCGAACCTTGGTAGGCATATTGAGTTGACTTAATTAAGATAAACATCTAAGCATGCATCACATACACACACATAGCATATATCAATATATAAGCAAGAAAATGTGACATGGTTATGGCCCGTATACTACGATCTTCTCAAGCCAATGAGAAGATCGATGGTCAACCTAGGGATAACATCTTCTCCAAGAGCATCCTTCGGTCATCATGTGTGGTTGGCATCCTTCTTGTAACTTCATTCTTCAATGGACACTCCATTACTCCTTTTGTACATTACAATGTAGGAAAACTCGAGTTACATTCGAGTCTAAATCTAATTTTACAATTAGGAAGAATATAGACAAGGCACGACACGCAGGCCGTATTATGAATTACAACATGCACACACACACATACATCCAATCACATTGGGGTTAAGGCCATAACCATTCACCATGTCAACAATCATACACAATAGATTTAGGACATTGATTTTATTATGAGTGCAAAAACAAAATCTGCCGCTTGAGCAGAAACTCACGGCGGTCCCGGGCAGGGTCAAGGGGCAGCAGCCTTGTGGGTGGGGCACCGCCCCGATCCAAAATTTATTTGGCTGAATCCCCGAGTGAGTCGCTGCCCTAGATTCATCAACATGAATCCGAGACCCATATAGCTACGGTATGATCACTCGGACTCCCTTTCCCGAGACATTCTCGGGGTTTTCTCACTCGGGACGACCCGAGCGTCTGCCTTCCCGAGTGGCCTCGGGAAGCTGTCTGCTCGGTATGACCTCAGAGGTCAGTCTTCCCGAGTGGGAGGTCGGGAGCCCGACTACTATATCATACAGTATATGCAACTCATAAAAAAAACTTGTCCTACTTCTATATCACATATAAAAGCATAAAACTTTGTACGATCTTTCGCAAGTGGCTCTGATACCACTGTTGGGTTCTCCCGGCACAAAATCATAAAAACGCAGCGGAAACAAGAACCCTCGAGCGATCCATGCGAAAGAAAAACTCGTACAAAGTTGATCTACATCTACTTCTAAAGAAGATATACCTTTGGAGCGTGCCCTTTGCTTATCCCGCTCGTCCAAGGTGCGCCGGATCTCTTGCACGTTCAAGTGTCCGTGCCTCTATTCGTATCCACACGGACACAATCTCTCAACTTCGGGAGAACTACCTTAGTTGTGCTAGCAACTTGAGGTAGCTCGTAGAACACCAAGAACCCTACAGTAGGGTTTCGGCCAAAGGAGGAAGATGAGGGAAGAAGAAAGGGAAGAAGGAAGGAAGAAGAAGAAGACCTCATCCAAAGTCACAAGGCCCTCTTTTATATTCATCCCATGAATATGAAGAGATTTGTGTCTCTTTGGCTTCATAATAAAGAGTACATCTTTTCATGTGGATCTTTATCATTTCCCATGCAAGAAAAGAATCTTTTCTTTTCCCTTCATTAAACACTTTAATGAATCTCCCTTTAATCCCGACCGGGCCCCTCGGGCTTCCGACCGAGCTCCCGACCCAGTCTGCCGAGCTCCGACCCAGTCTGCCGAGCTCCGACTCCAGTCTGCCGAGTGCCGACCCAGTCTGTCGAGTGCCGACCCAGTCTGCCGAGTGCCGACCAGTCTGCCGAGCTCCGATCTGCCCGAGTCCCAGCTGCTCCCGAGTTCCCAACTCGGCTCGACTCCCGAGTTCCCAACTCGGGCTCGACTCCGAGTTCCCAACTCGGGCTCGGACTCCCGAGTTCCCAACTCGGGCTCACTCCCGAGTTCCCAACTCGTATTTCCTGAAGCATTGTGTCCTTTGTGTGTGACCCAATAGGTTCTCATGGCGTTGGCAATGCGCCTAAACACTTTAGACACATAAGCAATGAGCAGCATCTAGCAATGCATCATTGTTACCCAAGTAACAAGAAAAGTTGAGATCCGACTAAACCTCCGTGACTATGATAATGTATGACCTTGTCCTTCTATCCTTGATATCTAGATTGACCAATGAGGCATAGACCGTGTCATCCTCGATCAATCTTGTGTTTCTTGATCCCCGAGTAGACTCACTCAAACAAATGAGCTCAATATCTCATATTGACTCATTTGAGCATAGTCATGCGTTTCAGTAGTCCTACTCGATCAAGGGGCCCACAGATATCACTCCCATCATATGGGAGGGATAGATCTCATCTACATCACTCACATCCCTCCGCATAATTCATTACATACCCAGTGATCGCCTTTATAGTCCACCCTGTTACGGGTGACGTTTGACGATACCAAAGTACATAACTCCTTATGTAGGGAACCGTAGTGACTTCAGGTCTAAGGACTATTCATACCAATAGTCACATGAGAAAGTCTATGACACTCATATGACAAGCTATGTAACTTTCTCATGGCGGGTCATTCAGTACACATTCTCCAATGTATACATATATGTCAACTTGATATCACATATCTATGACTTGTGAGCTCAAGTCATCAGTTGACCTATATGCTAGTCTCCATGCATTAATATTGTCCCTAAATATTAATGCTCGACTAGGAATAATTTAGTGTAGTGTTCTCTACATTATCTCACTATCGATTCAACCAATCGATATAATGTAGATAAGAACCTACTACACAAGGACATTATTATACTTAGTTATTTGACACAAATACAAAGTAAGTATAATAACCATGTCTTTATTAATGATAGAATATGATACAAAATGTCCCTAGTCAATCATCACATAATTGGATCTAGGGCTCCTACTAACATATCGTACTCACTCAATTCTGTTGTCCACTTAACCATCTGACCTGAGACTTCGGGGTTAACCAGCACCTTCCCGAGCGTGCTGTTAGTCAGCACTTGGATTGGATGAGCCAAGAAGTAAGAGCGTAGGCGTCGAGCCATCAATACAAAAACGTAGGTCAATTTCTCGAGTGTAGTATACCTACCCTCTGCTTCTTTAAGTAAATGCCCAAAGAAGTAGACCAGCTGTTGCTCAGTCTCCTTTTGGGTTACAAGTACAGCGCTCACAACTCCCTCAGTAGCTGACAGATAAACATACAATGGCTCTCCCTCTTCAGGTTTAGCTAGCACCGGCAAGCTGACCAAGTAAGTCTTCAATTCTTCGAAAGCCCGGTCACATTCAGCATCCCACTGGAACTTAGTGGCCTTGTGCAAAATCTTAAAGAAGGGCAGACTCCTATCAGCCGACCGAGAGATGAATCAGGAGAGGGCAGTGATCCTTCTCGTCAAACGCTGGACTTCCTTCAAATTCTTGGGTGGAGGCATGTCTAGCAGAGCCTTTACCTTGCCCGGATTAGCTTCTATTCCTCGCTCAGTCAGTATGTAGCCGAGGAATTTTCCACTCTTGGCTCCAAATAGGCACTTGGATGGATTGAGCTTCAGGTTATACCTTCTGAGAGTGCAGCAAGTTTCTCTCACGTCCGCTATCAGATCAGCAGCCCGTAGGGATTTGATAAGAATATCATCCACATACACTTCCACATTCCTCCCGATCTACTCTTTAAACACCTTGTTCATTAGCCTTTGGTAGGTGGCCCCTACATTCTTGAGCCCGAAGGGCATGACCATGTAACAGTAGGTGCCTGCAGCTGTGGCAAAGCTAACCTTTTCCTGATCACTTGGGGACAGTGGCACCTGATGGTACCCCTGATAAGCATCTAGCATGCAAATGAGCTCACTCCCTGCAGTGGAGTCTACCATCTGATCGATTCGGGGGAGTGGATAGCAGTCTTTGGGACAAACCTTATTGAGGTCTCTGAAGTCTATGCAGACTCTCCACTTGTCTCCTGACTTGGAGACCAGCACTACATTGGCCAGTCAAGCAGGGAATTGCACCTCTCTGATATGTCCTGCCTCCAGCAGCCTTTCCACTTCTGCCTAGATGATTTTGTTCTGATCAAGGCTAAAATCTCTTTTCCTTTGCTTCACTGGTCGGGCGTCAGGATAAACATGCAGCTTGTGTTCCATGACCTCGGGTCTGACTCCTTTCAAATCTCGTTGGGACCAGGCGAAGATATCTTGATTTTCGGTCAGACACTCTACTAACTGTTGCTTGAGGTCGGGCTGCAATCCAGGGGCTATCCTCACCTTGGTTTCTTCTCGGTCGGGCAGGAGCTGGACCTCTTCCTTTTCTTCTATCAGCTCAGCCAAGGGAGAAGGTTGCACCATATTACAACTGGCGGGAGGAGTTCGGAAGGTCTTCCTCACCTCCACTCGGACGTCATCAACATAGCACCGACGTGCTACCTTCTGATCCCCTCTAGCTTCGCTGACCTGGTCTCCTACTGGAAATTTGGTGGAAGCCATGGCTCGAAATTCATTAAGTGTTGGTTTACCCAAGATAGCATTATAAGCTGAAGGTGCATCCACAACTAGGAAGGTTGACCACCTGGTCCTTCTCAAAGGCTCTTCTCCAAGTGAGATGACCAACTTGATTTGGCCAAGGGGTTGAACTTCATTCCCCGTGAATCCAAACAAAGGTGTGGCCACAAGCTGCAACCCAGTGGTCTCAATTTGCAGCTGCTCAAATGCTTTCAAGTACAAAATGTTTACTGAGCTCCCTGTGTCTACAATGGTCCTGTGGATCTGATAATTTGCTATAACTGTCGTGATGACCAAGGCATCTCATGAGGTACTTCCACCCCATGCAGGTCTGAAGGGCCAAAACTGATTTGTGGCCCTTGCGCTTGGGCTGAACTGCTGCCCACCTAATAGATATCCAGACATCTGACCTGAGACTTCCGAGCTCGATTAGAGTCTCCATAAGTGGGGCCACCAGAAATCACGTTGATGGACCCATGCACGATGTTCTGTTGATTAGCTTGTGCCTCACTTGCGTTCCCCTGCCCAGGAGAGCCGGGGGTCGGGAATAACTGTCTGGTTGCAGGGGCAGTCGGTCGGACATTGGGCTCTGGCTGGTTCGGCGATGCTCTTCCTCGGCCGCGGCCACCCCCCTGATGGGCTCCTCTCGGGCTTCCTTGGCCGGTGCGGCCTCGACCCCGGCCAGCCTGCCAGCAGTCCTGGAGGTCGTGGGTGTAGTTGTTATGGAAAGAACAATAAGGCTACCATCTGGTAGGGAGGCATCCCTGAGCCACCTGCTGGATGATACCTCGCTCGGCTCCCTGCCTGTGTCCTAGAGCTTGAGGACTTCTGAGAGGTCCTCCATGAGGCATAGTTCTCTGATGATGCTAAGGAGTCTCGGGTATAGGTCTGGCTTCCGGCCGTTTGGCAGCTTGCGCTTCTTCCACATCCACATACTTAGTGGCTTTGCCCAGGAGGCTTTCAAAGTCCTTTGGAGGTTTTCGGATCAGTGTCCTAAAGAATTCGCCTTCCTGCAGACCTTGGACAAAGGCACTGATCAGCACCTCGGGCGTGGCGGTGGGTACATCCAATGCAACCTGATTGAATCTTTTGATGTAGGCCTTCAAGGGCTCCTTGGAGCCTTGCTTCAGGGTGAAAAGGTTTAAGCTGGTCTTATGGTGTCTCTTGCTACTTGCAAAGTGTTGGAGGAACAATCTCTTGAAGTCTGCAAAGTCCCTTACAGATCCCTCTGGGAGTCTGTCAAACCACCGTTGGGCCGCCCCTGCCAGAATGGTCAAGAAGGCTCGACACTTGATACCATCTGAATATTGATGTAGCAATAAGGCATTCTCAAACATCATTAGATGCTCTTCTGGCCTCCGTGTTGAGGCAATCTGTGGTCCGGAGTGACCAAGAGTTTTGATGTTTGGGCAAAGTGATTAAGTTAGGTTTACCCTTGTGTTCTTATATATGTATGTTGAGTGTGCAGGTTGTACAGGTTACACATATGGACTTGACTGGACGGCCTCGGTACGGTGAAGGGTGGCATGGAGATAAATTGGAGGCTTGTGTGCACCCGAGGGACCTTGATGGAGCAGGGACGATGAGCTGAGGGGCGCGGACTTAGAGGCATGCGTGAAGGATGGCATGGAGGCAAGCTGGAGGCTTGCGTGCATCCGAGGGACGGGAGCCGAAGATGAAGAGGGCGCGAAGGCGATAGTCGAGGCTGCGGATGAGGAGTCAGTCGAGTCGTGAGGGTACGAGTGCTGTGTGATTATACTCGAAAAATCCCAAGGTTTGAGTACTCAGGAAGGGTAACCTTAGGTGGGTGAGCAGACCAGTCGACTGGCCTGGGGGCAGTCGACTGATGGAACTCACAGAAAGGTCTCAGCCCTGGGACCAGCCGACTGCCCTGGGGGCAGTCGACTGGTAGGTGGTTGGTGAGTTGGCTGAGAATTCGAACGTTGAGGTGCAACGGTCGAATTTCAGTGGCACCAGGGCAGTCGACTGGTAGCGAGGGTTTCAGCCTGAGTCCTATTTAAAGAGGACTTCGTGGTGGCTGAGTTTCTTGATGAAACTCGCTTGGGTAAAGTGAGTTAGTAGTCTATTGTGATCAGAGAGCTTCCAAAGTGTTGTGGCGAGGTTTCTCCACCCACAAGGAGCGACAGATCTAGCCGGAGGTTATCCGGGGGTTGATCCACCGACGGATTCTTGGATTAGTCACCCGATCGGGGGGGATACCAAGTAAATCAGATTGTTAGCAATGTTTTATTTCGTATTTACTTTGTTTATTATTATTTCCGCTGCACAAACTAACCGTGTAGGAAGAAAGCTTCGAAGAAACGCTATTCACCCCCCTCTAGCAGACACGATCGATCCTACAATTGGTATCAGAGCGAAGGACCGCTCGTGATTGGACTAACCGCCAAGAAGAGCAAAAGCTAGAGAGAAGAACATGGAAGATAAATTTGGGGACGACATTTACACTTCACCGCCCTACGATCATCAAGATTTTGGGTATTGGAAGTCACGGATGGAGACGTGGTTCGGAAGGGAGTGGGACCTTCGGATTGCGCTTGAAGAGTCCTTCAAGATTCCAAAGGATAAGCACGGGAAGAGGCTTAGACCTAGATATTGGAATCAAGAACAAGAGAATCAATCCAAGGCGAATAAAAAGGTAATTGACATATTGCTTAATACTTTGCCTACTAATGTTTTGAATAGTGTAGGAGCATACAAAAATGCACATGAATTGTGGATCAAAGTAGAAGAATTTCATAAAAATCCTACACGAGGATAAGTAGTTGAAGAACCCGAGGAAGTGAACTCAATGGCCCAAGAGGAGGAAGAATTATGTGAAAGATCATCAACCTCCTCAAAAGAAGAAGAGGAAGCATCAATCTCAAGAATTGAGGGGGAGGAGAGACCCTCAACCATACCGGATCAAGAGGATGCATCCACATCATCAGAGGTTGAAGAAGAAGTCAACCTAACCTCTACCTCCACCAAAGCCAAGAGAAAGGAGCATATTATATGTTTTGGTTGCAATGAAAAGGGGCACTACAAGGACAAGTGCCCGAAAGGTAAAAAGGAGGTACACTCTACACCTATTTTAATTCCGTTTAAATCGAACATGAAGTGTAGGATTGGAGAAGCCCAAGAGAAAAGGAAGAAAATCCGATGCTTCACATGTGGAGAGCTGGGGCACTTTCATACAAAGTGTCCAAGGAAAGGAGAACTAAAGAAAATAGAGAATTTGAGAAGATGGGAGAAGGAGGAGAGAAAGAAAAGAAGCTCACAACAAGGAGGGACTTCAAGGGTAAGGGAGGTAATTCCTAACCCTAGATTTAAATGCAGCTCAAATTCTAGTTCATCCATGAATGTTGAAAATAGGACAAATCATCCATGCATGCATGTTAGTTTTAATGAACAATGTTTAATGGTGCATAATTTTGGTTTCAAATATAATGATAGGACTAGGGTTAACAAGGTAGACCAAAAATCTAAGAAAAGCATGCATCATGATAGACCTAGGACCTTTGTATCTAAGGATCATGACACTAATCCCAAGAAAGGAAGGAATGTGCCTAGAAAGGAGGTTAGGCCTAGGAATGCCCAAGATGGACATATGAGTTCTAGGGTTAGAACTCTAGAAAGGGAAAATCAAGCCTTGAGGACAAGGCTTGATACATTAGAAAAGGCCCTAGAATGATTCTCTGTTGGATCTAAGGGCTTAGACATGGTGTTGGGTAGTTTGAAATCCAACTATGATAGATCGGGTTTGGGATACCGATCTAAGACCTCCAAGGAAAATGAAAAGAAATATGCTGGGGAAGCATATAATGGCAAGGAGGGTAAGTCTAAGGATGACAAGAGGGTGCCATCAAAAGGTAGAAAGGGTGGCTTAACCGAGGACAAGGTGTCCAAGGTTAAGAAGGTTAGATTTGTAGGCCAAGAATCAACAGTGGCACACCGGTGTGGCTTAGTGTGGATTGAGTCACCTAGGAAGGTGGTTAGGGTTCAGAGCTCAAGGGGGAGCTCTAGGAGCCTTTGGGGTCCATGGTAAATGGATCTCAAAAGTTTCTCTCCTAGGAAATTAGGTGAATTGTGTCAAAAAGGGTTAAAAGACTTGGGTAAGTCGTAAGCCTAGGAAATTAGCACATTAAAAGGGAATTTAGGGAGAAAAGCATGAACATACAATTATATTGGGTAAAATTGAGTTTTAATGTGTGAATACCATGTAATTCAATGATAGAAATGAACTATAATCAAGGATAAGAAGAAACAGTGAGAAGGAATCACAATTGAGACTTTTGGGATGAGTTTCAATGATACACTTTAGGATAAGTTGAGTTTTGTGCCAATCTTGAGATCCGAAGTACATTTGTTTGGAAACGTATTTTTTCCAAGTAGACATTGGCACCACAAATCTCTCCACAAAATTTTATAATTTTTGGAGATTTGTAGAATTATTTAGGGATTTCTGAAATTCGACTGAAAAACCTGAAAATCAGGTATCAGTCGACTGCCCTGGGGGCAGTCGACTGATCTCAAGCCCAGAAACTCTCTGTAAGTTTTCTCAGTCGACTGCCCTGGGGGCAGTCGACTGATCCAGTAGGGCTAGAGAAAAATGGCTATTGAGTGATAGAACGTAATGTCTAAATTAAGATTCTTAATTATATCCTTTGAATAATGGATTGCCTCATGGTTTAATGGTAATTAAATAAGGGTAAAAGGATATCATTGAATTCAAGAAGAACTAATGAGTGATTAAGATTTAATGAGTGATTTTGAATGATAAGTTCTTGGTAAATGAAAGGAAGAATTGAGGACAATTCCTTGTGTAGATTGACCATGGTTAGAATTGACAAACAAAAGGAATCATGAATTGAGGTCAAAATTGATACAAAGTGTTCACCTTTGGAAAATTAGAGAATTAAACCAAAGTCAAGCACATTTGATAATCTTAATCAAAACGTATTTTTCTGGGATAGAGTATATCCTAGCAAATGTGCTTGCAGTCTTTTTAGACATTTCTAAGGTTTGATTGAGTTCTTTTTGGCACTAGGGATAAGGTTGCTTGGGGCAATCCTTTAATGGTGTCCAAGGGACAAAAGAACTTGGTGTTGTGAAGTTAAGTTGGGGGAGAACTTGACTTGGTGTCAGGGTGTTAAGTTGGGTAGAACTTGACCCTGAAAAATGAAAAATTGGGAGAAGACATAGGTTAAGGGGGAGGTTGCCTCCTTGGTTGCCTTAATTTTCATAGAATATTTTGGGATATATGGTAAATGGACCTTAGGAAGGTTGTTCCTAGAGTTCTAGATGGACCATGGGATGTGCCAAAAGAATTGGAGACGGACTTGAGTCTCAATTCGTGGGTTTTGGCACGATGTTTTTGAGTTTCATGCATGAAAATATGTCATTGGGGTCATATAGCATGAAGGTTGGTTTTTGATGTGTAAATGTCATATAAATCAATGCTAGGGATGCATTGTGGATTGGTATGGGCAGGGACATCAAGGGGAAACCAAAACTAGGACTTTTGGTTAAGGTTTGAGTGAACCTTTTTGCTAGTTTTGGGTTTTATGTCAAACTTGTGAATGGTGATAGATATATTTTGGAATGTATTTTTCCCAAGTAGGAATGGGTATCACAAATGTCTCCACAAAATTTGGGAATTTTTGAAGATTTGTGAAATTTCTGGCGCATTTATGAAACTCGTCAAAAAAGGCTGAAATTTTGGATTTCAGAGTATCAGTCGACTGCCCATTTGGGCAGTCGATTGGTCAAGGAAAATTTTTGTATCAGCAGCTGGTTTGGGGTCCAAATGATGAAAAACAAGTGTATGGGGGGCTAGTACATATTGTTTATGATCATTGGGGATTGAAATAACCAATAATTGGGATATTGTTGGGTTCTTTTTGATGTTAGGCAAAGGGGGAGAAGTGTTGGGTTTAAGTTGGGAAACCAAACACTCCTTTGCTAGAAACCCTAGGTTTAGGGGGAGCTATGATTAAGAGGGAGCATGGTTGCTCCATTCTCGACGTAAGGGGAACCTTGGAAAGGTTCTTAAAAAACCTTTGTAAGTCCAGTGTAGGGGGAGCGTTGGAGAAGCTTTAAAAAGTCCGTTGTTGGAAAGTCCTAACTTGGAGGGTTAGGTGTGAAAAGTCCTAGCTTAGAGGGCTAGGTGTGAAAATTCCTAACATGGAGGGTTAGGTGTAGGATGTCTTGGGATAAGATCCAGTTTTGCATTGCATATGCATTGTTTTTTCTATTGACTACTATCTTGTTTCCCTAACTTAAACGTATTATCAAACATCAAAAAGGGGGAGATTGTTGAGGCAATCTGTGGTCCGGAGTGACCAAGAGTTTTAATGTTTGGGCAAAGGGTTTAAGTTAGGTTTACCCTTGTGTTCTTATATGTGTATGTTGAGTGTGCAGGTTGTACAGGTTACACATATGGACTTGGCTGGACGACCTCGGTACGGTGAAGGGTGGCATGGAGACAAGTTGGAGGCTTATGTGCACCCGAGGGACCTTGATGGAGCAGGGACGATGAGCTGAGGGGCGCGGATTTCGAGGCATGCGTGAAGGATGGCATGGAGGCAAGCTGGAGGCTTACGTGCATCCGAGGGACGGGAGCCGAAGATGAA
Organism: Boesenbergia rotunda; assembly: GCA_024364735.1. Classification (NCBI taxonomy): domain Eukaryota; kingdom Viridiplantae; phylum Streptophyta; class Magnoliopsida; order Zingiberales; family Zingiberaceae; genus Boesenbergia; species Boesenbergia rotunda. The sequence goes on along the minus strand of JAGFNQ010006695.1, from coordinate 174,851 downwards.
GAGGGCGCGAAGACGATAGTCGAGGCTGCGGATGAGGAGTCAGTCGAGTCGTGAGGGTACAAGTGCTGTGTGATTGTACTCGGGAAATCCTAGGGTTTGAGTGCGGAGTGGAATGTACTCAGGAAGGGTAACCTTAGGTGGGTGAGTAGACCAGTCGACTGGCCTGGGGGCAATCGACTGATGGAACTCATAGAAAGGTCTCAGCCCTGGGACCAGTCGACTGCCCTGGGGGCAGTCGACTGGTAGGTGGCTGGTGAGTTGGCTGAGAATTCGAACGTTGGGGTGCAACGATCGAATTTCAGTGTCACCAGTCGACTGCCCTGGGGGCAGTCGACTGGTAGCGAGGGTTTCAGCCCGAGTCCTATTTAAAGAGGACTTCGTGGTGGCTGAGTTTCTTGATGAAACTCGCTTGGGTAAAGTGCGTTAGTAGTCTATTGTGATCAGAGAGCTTCCAAAGTGTTGTGGCGAGGTTTCTCCACCCACAAGGAGTGACAGATCTAGCCGGAGGTTATCCAGGGGTTGATCCACCGACGGATTCTTGGATTAG